>CM037877.1:59403213-59948900 GCA_021292165.1 Shinisaurus crocodilurus
CTCCCATGCAACGGACCCTGGATCATCCACCCCCAATACAGCCTTCAGTGCCCCCAAAACCTGTTCATGAGGGTTGAAAGATCCTCAGGAACAACATGTGACAGGGCATGAGTGACTGCAGGAGGAGAGGGAAATTGGAAGAATTTGGTGGGATTCCTTTGTGCAAGTGGAAGTGCCTATGGATTGTCTACTAATGGAAATTTGTCTTTTCCTTGAGAGGGGCAAAAATAAAAAGCAGTTTCCCACAAATCCAGAAAGCACCATATCCTTGTTCTGAAAATACCATCCCTTTGAGAACTGGTCTATCAGGGCTAATTATAGTTCTTGTGTGATCAAAATGGCAAATTTGGCATTGTCTTTGATCTTACTGCAGGGACAGAGAACATGTTGACAGACTCTATCTCCCATCAGCCCTAGCCAGCATAGTCAATGGTGAGGGATGATGGGAGTTGCAACCCAGCAACATCTGGAGGGGCACGTTTCCCATCCCTGCCTCATAGTAAGGCAAATATAAATTCTGAGAATGTAGAGGAAAGCTTCTGCTCTGCTTTAGTATCACAGAGACAGCATGGTGTTTCGGGTGTCTTCTCTGAGTTTCTATTTCAGCACCCAACCTTCTCCCATCCAAATGACAGTTCTCTTGCAAATAGACACATTTCTTTAAAGTGATCAGTTACTACACATTAACAGCTTTCGCAGCCATTTTCTCTCTCAATTTTCTACCCTTAAAAAAAAAAAAAAAAGATACTCCAAAGAGGCACATTTTTATGACACAAGTGATGAAATGAATGTGATCAAAGCCCATTTCAGTAAATAAAATGACAATACCAGGATAGAAAACCTAAAAGAGAAACCATCTTCTAGCATTAGTAACTTGACAACTCAAAATTCCCTGAGACAGTCTTGCTGTTTGAGCCCTGAAGCATGAACTTGGAACACCACAAGCAATTGCCCCTTTTAAACAACCATCTCAGAAAAAGAGTTGCTGAAAAAAAGGTATCATTATATCGCTAGCGACTTGTATGGGAATCTAGGATAAAAAGGTAAAGATACAATGGATTCAAGCCGACATTCACTTCCTGTAGTGAAGCAAACTGAAGTAGCTATATCAGACTTCATTCCAGGCACTCACCCAGCTGTTCCATATGTTTTTACACAATATTAAACAAAATATGTATCTTTTTTTTAAAGGACAAACTATATATATCAAGCCAAGATTGAGAAGAAACCATCTGAACACAAAGCAAGCATACTTATTACATACTTAGCAATAGCATGCATCTTAAAAGACATTTCAAAACACACCTGAGTCCTGATGATCAAAAATGGTCAATGCAATGATCACTGGATGCAGAGAGCATCAATCCTTGCAAATGTACAGGCCTTCTCTCCTGTTTATCATAACTATGAGCATCTTGCCAGTAAGTATATAAAAATCAAATTACTGCAGCCAGGAAACCCTAGCTCTGCGGTACAAAAAAAGTTGCACAGAAGAGTGCAAGGAGAGTGCCAAGAAGAATAATGCAATTTTAAAGAAGAATGCCAAATTCCAAGCCAAATTTTGTGCATACATGGCAATATTACAAATCATGGCAAACTGCTCATCTCCATAGTCCTAATTTGCAAATAAAAGTACATGTAATAGCATTTGCTCACATAAATTCCTTGTTACCCTTTCCTCCCTCTGTCATCTCTCCCAATGTCAAAAATTAGGTTGTAAATTTCTCAGGGAAAACATATTTTTTGCTGAAGTTACTTTACACCATGTACAGTGATGGGACTACAAATAAAAAGACTTTTGGGAAGAGCATACAACATTATATATTTCTTTATAGTGCCCAATGTAAAAGAGAGATCCAAGGATCAGATTTGCTTTTAGGTGCTGCTCCAGTACAAATGTTTTTAACAGTTAAGTCCTCCATAGCTCATACGGTTTCAGTGAAAACACATTGCAGGAATTTATCTGTCTGGGTGCACGCACACACACTTTCTCCAAAAAGTCAGCTCTGTTCACTGTTCTCACTCTTTCTTTACTTCTGAGTAAAAAGAAATGTGTAGAGAAGAAAAAAACCAAAAATTTCTGGGCACCAGTCTGCACCTGTAATGACACCCACATTAAAATGGATTTTTTCCTTAGGACTTGCTGAGTCTTCCTGTTCTGATCACAGTATACTTATTGAAACACCCCTCTACTCATGCCACTATCTTACACATTTAATTCAGGAATAATCACACTGACCTCTAAAGAACGACAGACTTCAGGGACGGATTGCACTGTAGCCTCAGTCAATGGCTCTGCTGAACAGCCAACTCTTCACTCCCACCCCTGCACAACTCTCCACTCCGCCCAGTCTGAACAGCAAGTGACAATTAGGCACAAACATAGATGCAACAAACAAAACACCCTATGTTAATTTATTTCCCCCACAGAACAGGTTTTCACGATGACATCAACCAGTCCATGGAGAAACCAGTATTTTTTTTAATAATGAAGTAATAAATATAATGGACTCGAGCTCAGCTAGAAAATTATTCCCAAAACTACTGTATTTACAGTGCCAAAATAACTTTAAAAGACCACAAAACAACTAATACCCTCCGTTTTGCAGGCTAACCAAACATGCAAAAGTAAACTATCTGTCATGGGGTATTCTAAATCTTCCTTTCAGAAGAGAGAAAATGTTGATGTTGCAGAAGAAGGTGGGTAAGACTGGTGGGGCAGTTGGGAGAGATGGTGGTGGGGAGATGAAAAATCCAAGTACTAGAGCTTACTCGGCAATGTCAAATGAATAGGCAGTATCCCTAACTCCTGCAACCAATTTACACTTCAAAGCATGTTTTCTAAGTACCTGACTCAAACAGCTATAACGATGAAAGGTACTGCAAATCCAGTCCTGGAATGTGTATTGCGGGGCAAGGAATCTTTTCTTTCTTTTTTGTTCAACTTGTAATTAACAATTTGAAATGAGCTTGTGGATCAAACCTCAAACCAGCAGGGCACACCCAGAAGTACAGATATGTGCATAATTCATCTTGCTCTTCAGCTCCCCACCCCCACCAGCATTGGTTTGGCAGGAATAAGTTTAGAGCAATTCCAAAGGGGAAGCTGCTTTGAGGAATACGGAAGGAGGGACTCCTTGTTCACCTCACAGGAAAAAAAGGCTGCCAAGAGAAAGTTGCAAAAGGCTGGGGGATGGGCAGGCTGTGAATGTGTGAGGTAGAGAAAGAGGCAAAGGTACTCCATTTGTGGAGATGTGAAAAACATGCAAGAGCTATTGGTTCATTTTGTTTTATCAAACTTTTGACATGGAAGAATTCTATTCTTCCCAATGAAATGGAATTACTGCAGCCAAATCTCCATTACAATTGCACAACAAAGAAAGCTGCATAGAACAGTCAACTCTTTTGACAACTCAGAATTTAGCATGTAGGTCACAAAGAGGCAGGGACAAAGTAGGAGCAGTTGGGATTTTGTAATAAGCTTGTTTACATTATAGGAACTGCAGAGTCACTCCAGAGCAAGTTAATCATTCAAAGGAACATATAAATATTATATATTTTGCTCTTTTTGAACTTCCTAATGCAATTTACTATGCATAATCCTAGCTCAAACACTCAAATTCACTAGCTCAAACACTCAAAATAGTAATGTTATCAAACTCTCACTTGTCCAGAAACTCAATAGGAGAAAGAAGGCTGAATAACTTTATTTGAATAAGCATCCTTGCTTCCTTATTTAATAACATCAATAAAAACTCCACCTTGCCGAAGGATGTGGTGAAATCAAGATACAACTTTGCTTCCATAGCATTGTTAAGCTGAGCTGTGTCAGACCAAAGGGAAAAAAATAATTTGCAGTATTAGGGTGTATCAGCTATTTGCCACTGTAAGTAAAGCCTGGCTCATACCCTACGTTGCTTGTCCATGTGGTCGGTTCCAGCCATCCCTGCAATATCTGTGATAGCAGCAGTAGTGGGGAAAATTGCTCCACAAATTACAGAAAATGCTACCAGCAATGACCATCACAACAAGATTGCAGTGGGTTGGGGGGGGGGGTTGCCTTTAACAGTAGTCTGACGAACAGAAATTAGGCAATTTAAGGTTTCCCTTTACCTATCGCCAATCTAAGAAAATACTCACTTTCTTAAATATCTGTATGTCAATCTGCTATTAAAGCACAACAGCAAGACCAATAAAAGAAATTGAATCCTAGATCATTCCAATCACACAGTTCGGCCCGGTTCAGGCATCACAGCTAACCATGGATTGGCTGCCAAGACAATGCCTCAGGCTTGCATGTTCCAGTTGTCACTCACATCCTGATCTGCAATAACCATAATATGTTGTAATGGTCTGCAGAGGGATAGCAACATTAGTCCATTGCAGCAAAAATGACCAAGTCTTGTGGTACCATAAAGACTAACAAATTTATTCTGGCATAAGCTGTCGTGTATACAGGCCTGTGGTTCACGCTGGCTCAGCTTGTCTGAGTATGGAAAGCTAAGCAGGGTCAGGCCTGGTTATTACTTGGATGGGAGACCCCCTCCTCGAGTTTCCTGCACTGAGCAGGGGGTTGGACTCGATGGCCTTGTAGGCTCCTTCCAACTCTATGATCTATGAAATCTATGATACTGCCCTCTTCATTAGATGTGTGAAGTGTTAACCTCAAAATGGCAGATTTATACACATGCTGGGTGGGGGTGGGGATGTAAATGATGTGGTTAGAGGGGTTTTAATGCAAAAAGTACAGACAGTGATAATTAAGAACATAAGCAGGGCTGGCCCTCTCAGGTAGTGAATTTGGAAGGGTGGCAGATCTCTGCTGCCGGGAGGGCCATGGCTCTTGCTGCCACCGCTGTCCTATACCTCTGAACCATAGGGAGGCAGCTGTTTCGGGGAGCCCCACTGGCCGCTTTCCTGCTGTGGCAAATGCTGCAGCAGGAAAGCAGTTGTTGCAGCTCTCCAGAACAGCTGCTGCTGCTCGCCCTACTCCTCTCTCTGAGTAAAGGCATAGGCAGGTGGCTGATCTGGAGAGCCACATCAGCTGCTCCCCTGCTGCAAAGGCTGCAGCAAATAAGAGCCCAGCACGGCTCCCCAGAGCGTTGCCCACCTGATGCCTTGCTCTGAGGACTCCAATGTTGGGTCCCCAGATGTTGCTGGACTACAGCTCCCAGAATCCCTTGCCATTAGCCATGCTGGCTCGGTATGCTGGAAGCTGTAGGCCAGCAACATCTGGGGACCCAAGGTTGGAGAGCCCTGCCTTAGAGTGAGGCATCGGGCAGGTAGGCTCTTCACAAAGCCCATATGGACCAACTGCTGCGCTCTAAAGGGTCTTTCGTGAGAGAAAGGCATTGGCAGGGAAGTGACTCTGAAGACTGCATGTGCTGCCTTGTGCAGGAAGTCTCCAGGACCACCTCCTTGCCATTGTCTCCCTCTCACAAAGGACTCCTCAGAGCAAGGCACTGAGGGGAAGGTGGATGGCAGGTGAGAAGAGGGAAAGGGGGAGGGGGAAGGGGAGAAGGGAGGAGAATAAAGAGGGAGGGGGGAGAAGGCGAGAGAGAGCAGGGAGGAAGAGAGTGAGGAGGAAGAGAAGGGGAAGGTGGCGCTGGCTCAAGCACCTCTCGAGGCACCTCATGCTCCTTTCCCTTCCCCTCTCCCCAATTCCAGTCCTAAACATAAGAGCCATGCTGAATCAAACCAAGGGTCCACCTAATCTAGCCTTCTGTTCACACAGTAGCCAACCAGTTGTCTGTGGGAAGTCCAGAAGTAGGATATAAGTACAATAGCACCATCATGCTCCTGTTCACCAGCAACTGGTATACAGAGGCATACTGCTTCTGATACTGGAGGTAGTATATAGCCATCATGACTAGTAGCCACTGATAGCCTTAACAGTTACCATAACAGCAATTATCTTAACAGTTGCCATTCACAAAATGTTGCTGGGTGATAGCACAGACATCCTTACAATGGTGAGCAGATTAACATATGCAGTGGTATTTTAAAAAAACAAAAAAAATTGTTGTTGTTCAAACCAAAGGAAATAGAATTGATTCTGATTTTTAGTTCAACAATTTCATATTGATATATATCTTTGAAATTCCTTAGTTCAAGAATGCTCACTTTAAGGTTGAAATGTCTCCCACTGGTGTCATAAACTTTCCCTCTGTCACTCGAAGTATAAATACTAGCACAAAAGTCATTGCTCTAGTATTTATGGCCCACAGAATCCTGGAGCTGAGCTAAGAATTTATACTAATGTCCTCATGGTCAGAAGCAAGCTCTCACTTTTGAGTAAGGAGAATAAATAGCAGTAGGAAGGATTCTCAACTTGAGTGGCTTCTCCACTTTTATTCATCAGATTCAGTCACCACTTCATACATAACATTACAAATCCTTTAATAAGCCAAATACAGCCATGGAAGTTACCACTTAAGAATTTAATGGACCAAAGTAGTAAAAAGATGAGATGGTCAAGGGTCAATGTAACCCACCACATAAATTAAAGGCATAGTGATACATGTTGTACCTCTCAACACTACAAAATGTCTCCATCCTTATGATGACCTCTCACTACATTAGAAAGTGCCCTTTAGGAACACATTTCTGTGCTTGCAGCCACTAGCATGGCTATAAATCCAAGTAGTGTTACAGAAACATCAATCTTGAATTTTGCAGGCTGCCCATATAAAACCATAAATCTTAAAAAGAGAAGCATACTGCACACCTTTTTATCTGCTCTAAGTATTTTATTCGTGTAAATGGCTGTGATAAAAACCAAAACAAAACCCCAAACCATACAATCTGGCCAACAGTGCATGAATTATTTACTGCCTTGCCCTATGAACTTTTCTTCTACAATCCTATTTATTAACAGGTGTGACAGGCTTGAAACCTAAAGCTATGCTTTAGCTTAGCCAGTGTGGCGTAGTGGTTAGAGTACTGAACTGGGACTCGGGAGATCCGGGTTCTAGTCCCCGCTCGGCCATGAAACTCACTGGGTGACTTTGGACCAGTCACTTGACTCTCAGCCTAACCTACCTCACAGGGTTGTTGTGAGGATAAAATGGAGAGGAGGAGGAGGAGGATTATGTAAGCCGCCTTGGGTTCCTTTCAGGAAAAAAGGCGGAATATAAATGTAATAAATAAAATTATGAGTACTTCAAACAACTAACCAACTTGTTTTTATCCACTTTGATAACTCAGCACAATAAACCCTCATTTATCCTTCTGGAATCTCAGAGGTCCTCATCTTATGAGAGCTGACATGTCTAAAATTTGACTGAACTAAAATGGGAAGTAGGCTGGCATGCTGATCACTGGCTGTGCACATTTTAATGAAAGGATTCTAGGTCTATAACTATTTGTAGGAACTTGGAATCCCCCTCCCTGTTTAATGGCCCTAAGCATCCTGACTTAATTCTGATGGCTGGCCCCTAGTGTGGAACGTGGTGGGATCTCTATTTTTAGATACTCTCAGGTCACTGTAGTGAGGGAGAGAACTGAGATTCAGCAAACAGACAGAAAGCAAGTTCTGAAGGGACTGGTAAAGTGGAGCACCAGCACAATACATTTCTACAAACCTATTTTCTATCATTTGAATTATGCAATAGACAAGGTGATACCCCAAATTGTTGTATTGTTTTACTGTAATTGCTGGGACTTGCTACCAACTTCAGATGAGGATGAGGATGATGATATATTTCTAATGCCCCCTACACCAAAGGGCAGGACATGTAAAACATATACAATAAACAATACAATATACTTGCTCAAGAAGGGGGATATAGTGCCCTTACCCTTGTCACTCCCCGAAGGAGCGACCCAAAGGGGCGCACCCCTTTGGTGTCACTCCCTTCAGCGGCGGCCCCACTGATGGCGGGCCTGTCCCCACAACCAGCTGGTCTATATGTCCCTTCCAGGTAAGTGGCAGGTGAAGGTGGTCAGCAGCATATATGGAGGGGATCCAGTAAAAACAGTGGAGCAAATAATTTGACACAACACAAAAACAGGCCAAACAAATAAAGCAAGTTGAATGTCTCATACTCAACAGCAAATGTAAGTAAGCGTCACTTTTTTTTAGGAAGGATCCTCCATGCTATCTCTAAAGTTCATTAGCAAATTGAATAACATGGTGGGAAGCATATTTGAGAATAGACTTCTTGGGCTTTAAAGAATACCATATGAAGAATATAAACACTATTCATTGTTAAACATTTCAGCCTTTGTTATTGAGGAGAAAGAATCACAGCATACACGAACCCTATGCGTTGAAATAATATTGGGCTTATGGTTCCTTATTAAAATAACATTTGTTCATGAGGGAATGTTAATCCATTTATTGTTTCTGCGCACAATTCAAAGTGCTAGTATGGCCTACAAAGCCTTACACAACTTGAGACCAGTTTATCTAAAAGACCACATTCTCCCATATAAGCCTGCCTGGGTTTTAAGATCCAAGAGGAGGGAGGGGGAGGCAGTTTGCATGATCAAAACAAGCTACACTGGCTTCTGAGGTGTGGCATGTGTCGGGTGCAATTTGGATGATCACCGCCCAGCCATGGCTTATTGTACCACCTGAACCCAGATGGCATGGCTTGTTGAAGGGTTAAACAATCCTCAAATAACCCTACAACAGCCCATGGGTTATTTGAGGGTTGTTTAACCCTCCAACAAGCCATGCCGTCTGGATTCGGACAACACAATAAGCCGTGGCCAGACGGTGATTATGCAAATTGTGCCTGGCATGCACCGCAGCTCACAATAAGCACAGTGAAGCCACCGTGGCTCATTTTGATCATGCGAACTGGCTCAGTGAAAGAGAGAAAGAGACCCTTATGTCTGTCCCACACACATTTTGAAACACATTTGGCTGGAACTCAAGATAGGACCTTCTCAGTGGCTGCTCCCAGGTTCTGGAACTCCTTGCCAAGAAAGGCCTGACTAGCTCCATCTCTAATGGCCTTCTGTCAGTAGATAAAAACATTTTTAGTTAAACAGGCCTTTGGCCTATAAGTTGACTTGTAGTTGTTAAAATTTGTTTTAGCAAGTTGTTTTATTGATTTTATCAATGTTTTAACCTGTCTTTTATGTTTTTGCATGTGCGTATATTTTACTGCTATTTTGTATTTTATTATATGTTATTGCATTTGTATTGTTGTTGTTAGCCTCCTTGAACAAAATTTATTGGAAAGGTGGAGTACAACTTTTCCAAATAAATAAATAAATAAATAAATAAAATCTTATCAGTCTAAGTATGTGTAAATTTTCTGCATTGGCTTTAACCATATGCAAGAAAACATTTAACATTTTACAAAAAGCCGTTATGTTTCTGACTCAGAGTTCTCTGCCCCACTAGGAAGATAATCCATTATTAATAAAAAAAAAAGTTATAGAACAGAACATTGGCGATACCAGACATATTTTTCACTACAAGCTCATCTTTGGTTCCATCTTTCAAGAATGTACCTCACTAGGGAATAATTTTTCAGACTGCTCCAGCTCATATGGAAACAGTTTCCTCTGAAATGTATAAACATCTTTAGCTACAATCCTTTGCTCTACCCTGTCAAGAGTAGATTAAAATTGGAACTTCTAAAAAGATCAAGCAAGGAGGAGGGATGCATGATGGAATAATCTACTGGGAATTCTGAAAGCTATAAATGACTACTATGTGTTGACCAAATGATTGAAAATCGCCAAATCAGTTGACCTCTTGAACATGCATCAGAGCTGCTTTTAGAGTAAAGACACAAACAGAAAGAAGGAGCAAGTGCCCTAGGTTTCACCCAGCTAGACCTCATTCTGGCAAAAGTATAAATTGAAAACTTAGGACAACTAAGGACAAAAAGGAGAAAGCAGATGAAGCAAAGAAAGCAGGAAGCATAGCAGCAGCGGGGTGGTCTGTTCTCAGGCACCAAAAGAAGCCCTCTACTGCTGTTTTTTTTTTTAAAGCCTTTATTTACTCAGTTATCCTGACAGGGTATAATATATGTAAAGCAATCTGCCAACAAAAATAAAATAAAATTGAGTCGCTCTTCTTGAAAGGTCAAACCAACTGGCAAAATCTGGAGTTATCACAACAAAATGTAGAAGAGGAGGAGGAGGATCATGCATGCTGTTTTGGGCTCCTTGGAGGATAAGGCGGCATTTAAATGGAACAATAAATAAATAAATAAATTTACCATGGTGGTGTAGCAAGACCAAAGAGTATAATCAATTTTTTAAAAGGCTAAACAAATTAATGGCTGAACACCACTGGCTCTTTACTATGGTGTTCAGGGCATCAATTCGTCTGCCAAAGCATTCCCTAGACTGCTACCCTCCAGTTGTTTTGGATTTCAATTCCCATCAGCCCCAGACAGCATGGCCAATGGTCAGGAACGCTGGGAACTGTAGTCCAAAACATCTGGAGGGCACCAGATCAAGGAAGGCTATCCTAAACATTACAACTCTGCATGTACCGCACAAGCAGAAAGTACGGTAAGCATTAACAACCATTTCCTCAAGTAACTGAAGCAGGATTTTAAAAATCTGAATAAACCCACAAACCCTCCTGTTATTTTAATACAGTCATGCCTTGGATTGAGAGCATAATTCGTTCCAGAAACGTGCTTGTAATCCAAAACACTCTTATATCAAAACGAAATCCCCCCCCCCAAAAAAAATTGTACAGAGATTTTTAATGTAAGCCGTACTACAGTACTGGTATTGCAAGACGCCACTTGTATACCGTAAAAAAAAATTAAATATTTAAAAATTTGCTTGTCTTGCAAAACGCTCTCAAACCAAGTTACTTGCAGTCCAAGGTATTACTGTACTACAGTTATTTTTATTTGGATGGCACTTTTCTACAAAGGATTATATTCAAAGTGGCTATATTATAACTGTATTTTACTTAACTGTATAACTGTATTTATATTTATTTAAAGGGTTGGGACTTGAGTAAGCAAAACACAGCTTCCATTATTAATCAAGATATTTTCCTCCTACAGATATCAAGAATTATCTGGAGGAGGAAAATGTGTGGAAAAGAAAACATATGGTACAATTAAGACTCTGAGGGCCAAAACAAATATATCTTTAAATGTGTGCATAGCAGCTACCCCGTATATACTCAAATATACGTCTAGTTTTTCAGCACATTTTTTGTGCTGAAAAATGCCCCCTCGACTTATAAGTGGGTCAGCGCTCCCCCAGGACCCCCGCTGCCACCGCCAGGCACCGCCAGGCACCCCCCTCCACCCCCAGGATCCCTGCCGCCACCCACAGACACCCCCACGCCACGCTGTTCCTCTCCGCTCGCTCTTTAAAATTATTTTCCTCCCCCCCACCATACCTTTACCAGCAGCCGCTTCGTTCCCGGGAGCCGGCATGGCAGCGCGCGAGGCAACCGCTGTTCCTCTCCGCTCGCTCTTAAAAATTATTTTCCTCCCCCCCCATACCTTTACCAGCAGCCGCTCCGTTCCCGGGAGCCGGCATGGCAGCGCGCGAGGCAACCGCTGTTCCTCTCCGCTCGCTCTTAAAAATTATTTTCCTCCCCCCCCATACCTTTACCAGCAGCCGCTTCGTTCCCGGGAGCCGGCATGGCAGCGCGCGAGGCAACCGCTGTTCCTCTCCGCTCGCTCTTAAAAATTATTTTCCTCCCCCCCCATACCTTTACCAGCAGCCGCTTCGTTCCCGGGAGCCGGCATGGCAGTGCGCGAGGCAACCGCTGTTCCTCTCCGCTCGCTCTTAAAAATTATTTTCCTCCCCCCCCATACCTTTACCAGCAGCCGCTTCGTTCCCGGGAGCCGGCATGGCAGCGCGCGAGGCAACCACAGAGCGAGTGGCCAGGCCGCGTCTCTCTGCCAGGGACCCACGTGGAGCTGCTCCGCCATTCCCCTACCTTTGTTTTTGTAAGCGGAGGCTCGCGGCGCTGCCGGCGCCGCCCTTGTCGCTTCCGGGCCGCGACGGGCATCACTTCCTGCTCCCAGGAACGAAGCAGCATGACAGCGCGCAAGGCGACCGCAGAGCGAGCGGCTGCTGGTAAAGGTATGGGGGGGGAGGAAAATAATTTTTAAGAGCGAGCGGAGAGGAACAGCGGTTGCCTCGCGCGCTGCCATGCCGGCTCCCGGGAAGGAAGAGGCTGCTGGTAAAGGTATGGTGAGGAGGAAAATAATTTTTAAGAGCGAGCGGAGAGGAACAGCGGAGTGGCTCCACATGTCTCCCTGCCAGGGAGACGCAGCCCAGCCACTCGCTCTACGGGCGCCTCGCGCTGCTGTGCCGCTTCCCTGCCTAGGAGCCGGCATGGCAGCGCGCAAGGCGCCAGCAGAGCGAGCCGCCGCTGACAAAGGTATGGGGGGGGAGGAAAATAATTTTAAAGAGCGAGCGGAGAGGAACAGCGTGGCGTGGGGGTGTCTGGGGGTGGCGGCAGGGGTCCTGGGGGTGGAGGGGGTGCCTGGCGGTGCCTGGCGGTGGCAGCGGGGGTCCTGGGGGGGCTTTGGCAGTGGCGGGGCTTCGGTGGCAGCGGGTGCAGGTACGGGGGTGGGGCTTCGGCGGCGGCGGGTGCAGGTACGGTGGCGGGGGGTGTCTGGGGGTGGCGGCGGGAGTCTCCCCTCATACATTTCCCACCCTAGACTTATACTGGGGGCAATAAGTTTTCCCAGTTTTGGGGGGTGAAATTAGGGGCCACGACTTATATTAGGGCCAACCTGTACTTGAGTATATACGGTATGTCTTATTTTTGCTCTGGAGTAGACGCAAGGGCCCCAGTCCAGATCTGGGGCCCTGCACCTAGTCTAGAGTAAAAATGCAGACAAAAACATACCTGTTAGACACACATTTAAAGTATTATCTGTTTTAGCCCTATGAGGTTCCATTTTGTGTGTGTTATCTGTTGAGAAAAAGCATCACTGAACCATTTTAAACAGCATGGAGCAGGAAACTATCCCTCTCACAATATGCTCTACACACAGCAGTTTATGTTAACAAAAAAGCCAGTTTTTTTTTAAAGTGGGGGGATTAATTAAATAAGACTGGCACTGACGCTTGAATGAGATACTATCATCTATGGATACATGAAAAGGACTGACAGTCCCAGAGTAAAACAAGGTATAAACCAACTGGGCAAGGTTCCAATGCCCAGGACATACAAATGGCTGTATATTATTCATAATCAAGAAGGTAGGGATGTCAGATGGGAATTGAAATATAGATACAGCTTATCTTGGTTCCAGCTTGTTCACATTTCATGCAAGCCCTGCGGTCATTTCAGAATGCCCTGTTTTCCATTATAAATTAATCATAGGAGCAGCGTGGTCTGTTGTCAGGAACTATGGAAATGCAGGCTGGCTGACAAACCAAATTCTTCCTATCATTTCAAAACAAAAGCAAATCAGTTTATGTTTTTCTCCACGAAGCAGCTAGCAAATAAGAAGGAAACATTTACCCCCTCAAGGCATTAGGAACAAATCAGAGATATTCTAGATTTGTTTTTAAACATTTCTGAGAGCAGCTCTCTTGTACATTTTTGTATGATGAAAAAAATATGTTTTGCTTATCTCTCCTCCCCAACCCCAGTTTTTAATCATTAAAAGGGAATTGCAGCATTATCAAAAAGCACCAAGGAAACAGAGTTTTTTATCTGGCTGAATGTTTTTGTAATGATCAGGTGGCTTTAGCTAATTAACCAAATAAGTATTATTGTTCTTCAATAAGAGGGATAATTCTGAAGATATGTAATGAAGACAAGAACTTCTCTTCAAATCACCTGCTGCTGGAAAAATCATTACAGCCATAACACAGCAACAAACTTGGGCATTAAGGGGCTAACTATGTATTACATACACATGAGTTAATGGAGCCCCAAGTATCTTGGGGGAGGATTCTGAGCAGAGAACCATCAGGGAGAGGGATCGATTTAGCCCTTTCTCTGCCCACCATATCCCCATTTCAGATTGGCCCCTTCAAATTATCCCCATTGCGGAGCTCCCCACTGTATAGGGTTCGAAATGCATGTTGACCAGTGGTTTCTTTCTTCTTCTTTTCTTTCTTAAATTTTATTTATTTTCAACAACAAACACCACCAAAAAACCCAAAAAAAACATCAACACAAGCCAAAACTAAAATGGACTTCCGGTTTTCTCTAAAACAAATATAAGTGGCAATACTTTCTCCTACTCTAAAAATAAAAAAGTTCTTTTTTCCCCATTGTCCAAAAAATCTTCCCCTTATTCATCAAGCCCACAGATAAACAAAACATTTTCTCTACACATAATCTATTTCTGTTTAACAATCTAATAACGTAGGTTAGTTAATTCTACTGCAAATTTCTCCCCCCACCACACTTCTATTATAAACAGTATTAAACTAATCACACAGGCCTGTGGCTTATGCTGGCTCAGCTTGTCTGACTGTGGAAAGCTAAGCAGGGTCAAGCCTGGTTATTACTTGGATGGGAGACCCCTCCTCTACTTTCCTGCATTGAGCAGGGGGTAGGCTCCTTCCAACTCTATGATCTATGAAATCTACACTGCCAAGCTGAATAAAAATTTCAAAAATCCTTCTCTCCCCCCCCCCACATAAACACATTCCTTTTTGTTATCCATATACGGTATCTAACAAACCCGCAAATGCCTGTATACATTTTAACCAATTCGTCCAATAACATAAAATCACATTACCTCTTCTTATAAAATGTTTCTTTAACCTTTTAAGCACATATTTTCCAGTATTCCATTAATACATTATAACCAGGGTTATTAGGCCCATTTTAACGCACATACATTCATATATTCTTATCTTCCCTTTTCCAGGAAGATATACGCCAGCTGGGATCACTCCTAGGCGATTTTTACGCCAGGTTGTGTCCTCAGCTATTGCTGAAGTTGTCAGACGACTATTTCCCTCCACCGGAAGTCCATGTTGACCAGTGGTTTCAATCTTGCAGTTGAACCCTTCTTGCATGGGGGAATTGGATTGGAGAAGTGATGGGCAGAGAAAGCAGTAAACAGTCCCCCCATCACTTCAGAGGAACTTTGCAACAACTTAAAGATTAGGTTTTTTTGTGGCTCAAGTTTTGTTAAAAGCTTATGCCATAATAAAACGGTTGCTTTTAACAGCAAAACACCCGCTCATCATATTCACCCTGTGCATTTTAGGCATTCATTTGAAGATTTTTACCTCTGCACATACAAAAATTAACATGTGAAAAGCCCCTTGAGCACATTGCCTGAATCAAGAACTGTCTGTCGAACTACCTATAATAAAAGAAGAGGATGTGTATCTGTCCTGTCTCTCAGCCAGCCCCATAGCACCTGACCATGAAATCTAATACTATGGGGACCCTGGGGTGTGCATCTTGGGGTTATTTTTTTTTTTTAAAGAAACACTTTAATTTTAATTCTTAAATATTTCTGTGTGTTTCAAGCCTGTAGCACCATCTTCAGTCACTAGGTGACTAATCAGCACATAGCTTTGCAGTCAATACAGTTTGAAACCAGAGGAAAATAACCCAAGGGACAGAATTATAAGACAGCCTCTCCCCCCTGCTTTGAGGCAGTAACCCCTCAGGGAAATGGTATGGACAGACCCCTCCCTCAGGGGGCTATAGGGGTGCCAGCAAGCATGGCTTCACTCATGCAACCCAGGCAAATAGTGTCCAATGCTGACAGCAGCGTAACTTTGCTTGAAGGCTCCATTGTGTCAAACTAAGAGCTATTCCAAACCCTGTGAAACCACATCCATTCGCTAGTACCAAAGAAAACCTTATGTTTTCAGTCTTATGTAGTTTAAAAATCAT
Organism: Shinisaurus crocodilurus; assembly: GCA_021292165.1. Classification (NCBI taxonomy): domain Eukaryota; kingdom Metazoa; phylum Chordata; class Lepidosauria; order Squamata; family Shinisauridae; genus Shinisaurus; species Shinisaurus crocodilurus. The sequence continues at coordinate 59,418,995 of CM037877.1, forward strand.
TACTACGCAATAGGAGAAATGGGGAAATGACCATTCATATTATAAGCTGTAATTTTTTTTACCATTATCCTCATAAAATTCACACTTGAGTTTATATATTAATTATTGGAGGGCAGAACTATAAACAAGAGGTGGAGAATAAAGTATATGATGCTTTATTTAAAAAAAGTTCTTTAATTATTTACTAGACACAAAATACTAAACTGGATAGTATTGCAAACCCCTATGAGGGCATGGACAAATAAAAAGATTCTTTGTTCAGAAATTAGATGGAGGTTGGAAAAGTGCCAGCAGGTGCAGCTGGGGGAAAGCAATCTGAATGTCAGAGACCGGGAAAGGACATGACCGTCTGAGTGGTGAGAGTGTTGGACTGGGACTCGGGAGATCCGGATTCTAGTCCCCACTTGGCATGAAACTCACTGGGTGACTTTGGGCCAGTCACTGACTCTCAGCCTAACCTACCTCACAGGGTTGTTGTGAGGATAAAATGGAGAGGATGATGATGATTATGTAAGCCACCTTGGGTTCCTTGCAGGAAAAAAAGGTGGGGTATAAATATAATAAACAAATAGATAAATACTAATAATTCATTCTGTTTGGGGAACTTCCAGTACAAGAAACATAGTGACTTATTGGGGAAATTTGGATATCAATGTACGTAATTTAATTCCATTTTTAATAGTTCAGCTTTCTAGAAAACTAAGTTTCTATTTTCTTGCTCCCTCTTTCAAATTTGATTTACCGATATAGCCATCTCCCCATCCTATGGCATCCAAGAGAGCCAGTGTGGCGTAGTGGTTAGATTGTTGGACTGGGACTCGGGAGATCCGGGTTCTAGTCCCCACTTGGCCATGAAGCTCACTGGGTGACTTTGGGCCAGTCAATGACTCTCAGCCTAACCTACCTCACAGGGTTGTTGTGAGGATCAAATGGAGAGGAGGAGGATTATGTAAGCTGCTTTGAGTTCCTTGCAGGAAAAAAGGCGGGCTAGAAATGTAATAAATAAATAAAGTAATTATTTTAGGTGCTGCATACAACGTATGTTTTGGACAGATAATGGCTTTAGTAGTTTCTTTCCCCATTGACAGGTTGAGCAATTTCACTGAACCAAGCTAAAGCTAGATAGATTTTCAGGTCTTTTTTCCTCTGAGGTGTTCAGGACATTCTGCCCCCTTCCATCATAACATTCAATTTAGCATGCAAGCAAGAGAAGGTTGGGGTGGGGGGCACACACTTTTTTCATACTCTCAAATGAAAAACAATGGGTTTTATCCAATGTTAAGTTCTACTTAGAGTAGACCCACTGAAATGAATGGGACTCAAGTTACGCTAACATTGGATACAACCCCAATGTATGTTGCTCCAAACAACAACAACGGACATACCTGAACCCTGTTATCAGGATTGCTCCCCAAGCCTTTGTTCACACATGCATGCAAACTTGCATCTCTACACGTGAACACGAATAAGACTAAATGTTAGGATCTTTTGCGGAGGTGTGGTGCACTGTGCTAGATCAGTTGGGAAATTAGCTCATTAATTCCAGTCCAAACTAAATGTTCCTTTAATCATGCATAGCTGAGCTTTGCGTGATTGTCTCCCCAACTCTCCTGCGAGCATATATGGCTCCAATTTGGATTGGGACCATGGCACTTCGGGAGAGGGGGTTTAAGCTCCTCCGCCCTTTTCGTCCCAAAATCCCCGCTCACGAGGGGAGGGGGATGAAAAAAGAAAAACACCTCAACTGATTTATTTTTTAAAAAACTATTAAGTACAAAAGTATCTCAGTTTTAGTCTATCATCAATGTTTACAGAATGGAGTAATTGAACACCCCCAAAACTGGACCAGTAGAATATTCCCTTCTTCCCAATAACAATATATGAGTCCCATTAACAATGTTAGAGCAAGAATGAGAAAAGATGGAGGTTGGGAGTTAAAGTCTGCCAGATAAGGAGTGGGGAGAGTCTTTGGAGGCCTAAGAGCAAAAGGGACATTTTTCAATGACCCAGTTGGCCACATGAGGCGTAGAAGAGATAGATTTTGAGTGAACAACTAGGCTGACACTTCCTATCCCTTTTGTTCTAGTTATCCCAGAGATAGTATTCCTAATCCATTATAGCTATATTGCTAAAAACAAGGATCATGACTGGTCCTCTTGCATTTTGATTGCTGCAACCTCCTATTTTCAGGCATCTATATCTAAATTTATTCTCTGCTTTATGTGGGACTCTGAACTTAATTAGTATATGTCAGATCTTTCAGCTTGGCCAGAGGTAGAATAAAAGAGCAGCATTTTGTAGTTTGGACATAAATGATTTAGCTTGGTATATATACACTGACATAAATAGAAGTTATGGGTGAAAGGAAGAGGGAAATATTAGGCTAGATGACAAGAAGGCTTCCAAAAACGTGATTTATTAAACAGCAAAATGTTTTCCACAGGAGGCAGGGGAAGCTTGAGAGTTTTTTTTAAATAACTGAACAAAGTAGTAGCTACATGCAATAGGAGACAAATCCTGCTGTTTCCAAGGGAAATGGACAAGAAAACGTAATGCTTTTTTCAGTACAGTAATACCTTGGATTGCAAGCCTAATTCGTTCCGGAACCGTGCTTGTAATCCAAAACACTCTTATATCAAAGCAAGTCTCTGGCGGGCATGAGCGTGATTTCGGCCCACTACGCCCGCTCGAGGCGAGCGGTTACATCTCTACCGTATTTGCAAGACGTTGCTTGTTTATCAAGTCAAAATTTATTTTAAAAATTTGCTTGTCTTGCGAAACACTCTCAGACCAAGTTACTTGCAATCCAATGTATTACTGTACTGAGACTCATGCAGCGTATTACTGGGTTCAATACAATGTAATCTTATATACTGTTTTAGTTTTGATGCTGCTGCTTTTAGTTTATGCTGTTTTTACTGTCTATTGTCTTTTTTATAGTTTTTTTTCTTATTACTGTATGAAATAAATGCATCCATCTTTAAGAAGTAGAAATATGAAGGACATTTTAGCAAAATATAAAAAGAAGAGAATGAAATTCACTAAGTTTTGCAAAATCATATATATACACATACACAAATAGTGAACTGAGTTGGCTGAGTGCCTAGTATTTTGGAAATGAAATGTGGAAACCCACATATAAGGAAGTGGTTTCTCTACAACCCACTGAGAAGTATTTCACCCGGTTGCATAGGGCCAGCCCTGCTCTTACAATATATACATATTATTTGGCTAGAGATCGATATAGTCAAAATCTCAGCAAAAGAAAGGGAAAGAAGGCGTAAATATTAAACAAGCGAAGACTTGTCCTTATTACCAGAAGATGATTGCTCAGGCTGAAGACAACTATAATCTTACACAATGGATTGAGGATTTAACGATACTTTCAACATTTGAATGGGTGTTATTTAGACACTACCTATGAATGGATAAATACATGGATATTTGGTCTGCCTTTGTTGAAACTTACATATAACTGGCTGTTTTTTTAATTGATAGCAGTACATTTCTCTATGGTATACATTTCATATGCATCGAGTGTAATTGATCTCAGATTTTATGCAAGAAAACTATTTTTTTCTTCCCCCCCCCCTTTGTGATCTTAAGTATGGTATTCCGCTGCAACTTGAATCCTACAATGCAACAAAAAGCAGCTATCAAAAGCTAGCTAAATGTAAGAATAAAATGAAGGTGCTTGCCTTTTAGAAGTGGTTTTGACTTTTCTTGCCTCAAACTGGCCATACTCCAAATGAGTTCTGCACTGCTCGCGTATTCAACTCTCTTCAAGAAGCAGCTTGGAAAATCATCAAATTAAGCTATTTGCCATTCTCCTGCAGCCTGGGCACAAATGACTTAAGTGTAATTGCACCAGAGACCACATATATTGTGGCCTTTCAGAACTCATCTGGAATCAGTTCTGCTTTTTCCAAAAGGTCTTTCCAACTGGAGTGGAAACTGACAGAAAGATCACAGTTCTAAAATTCATTTCAGCTTATAGCCTCTGTGCCTTACAGACAAATAGGAGAGGCTGAAGAAGAGGAGGAGGAGGATATAGACAATGGAATGGGAGACCTTGCAGCTGAATTATACAGGAAACTAAATTAATTATCTTTAAGAACAAAAATAGTTCAACAAGAAGGAACACAGATTCTAAGGGAAACACATAGACAGACAGGTTAGATAAAGTTTACTGGAGATGTATACCAACATAACATCTGTTAGAAATATTTTCTTGGATGGCATTTGGCCCCCTATACTATCTTCCACAGAATGTTTTATCCTGGATCAAGCCAAACATGCAGAACATTGACTGGGTTCACGCAATCACCGCAACCATAACTTATGGTCTGTTGTAGGGTTATTTGAGAACTGTTTAACCCTCAAGCAACCCCTGCTGCCTGGGTTCGGATGACACAACAAACCATGGCAACCCCTCACTGGGGGTTGATTATTCAAAATGGCTACCAACATGTACCACCACCCACCGTGGCTTAAATAAGTCACAGTGGGCTGTGGTGATCGTATAAACTGGCCCACTGTGAGCATTTTAAATGCGTATTTGCCCCATCCACCTACAAAGCAGATGTGTGGGGTCCATTCATTATACAAAATGGTGTGTGGAGCACACTGTATATGTGAGCAGGGCACATACGTGTTTAACGTATGCATGATTTTCCCACATCTCTAGTTTGGCTTTGAAACCATGTTATAGATTTATACCCTGCAAAAATAAAAATAAAAATGGATGTGTGAGGCCTGAGAAGTGTCCAGGAAAATACTTGTTCTCTCACATTAGGTTCTGGATTCCAATAGATCAAGTCTTCAGAGAACAGAATGTTGAAATTTTGCCTGCATATTATACAAGTATGATATACAGTAATACCTTGGATTGCAAGTAACTTGGTTTGAGAGCGTTTTGCAAGACAAGCAAATTTTTAAATATTTATTTATTTATTTTTTACTTGATATACAAGCAACGTCTTGCAATACAAGTACTGTAGTACGTCTTAAATTAAAAATCTCTGTACACATTTTTTTGGGGGGATTTCGTTTTGATATAAGAGTGTTTTGGATTACAAGCACGTTTCAGGAACGAATTATGCTCTCAATCCAAGGCATGACTGTATATAGTTAAGCTGGATAGATCAAAGTGCATTCTACTATTATAAAGCCTAAATATTAATAACATCCATAAAAATGGTCCAAACTGGAATTTGGCATGAGATAGATAGATAGATAGATAGATATGCTAGGCACCATTATCGAGACAAATTTCAGACACCTCCACTGAGGAATGGCTTACAGCAGTTTCAATCCTTTCTTTCATCTTTTGTGCTTTAATTTTCTAAAAAGAAATTGGTATTTTTGGCAGACTTTGTTGTTTTCTTACCCCTTTAGCTGTATCCCCAAATTCAAGGTAATTGGCTAGTTGAAAAATGAAAAAAATCTTTTATATATCAATCAAGTTATATCATTTTGAAATCTCAATGCAATTCAGTGGATTTCCGAGTGCCTCTTTTGAGTCTCCCAGGCATAACCCCTCCTCCCCAAAAAGTTGGCTGGTAGAAGATTAGAGCACAAAGCTACTATTAGCAAGCAGGTTTAAGGCTTGAGAAACAGGTGCTTGGGGATTTGTGTGTGCATGTGTAGGGTTCTGGTATTTGTGGAAGTTTGTGTAAAGAGTCTGTGGGTGGAATGACCCCTTTCTAAATGGAGGAGGTGGGATAGGAGAGGAATATCTGAACAGAGAACATTTCCCATCCCTCGGGGAATGTAAGTACTGGGAGAGGGGTCGTTCACCTGAAGAGGACTGGAAATGAACAACCAAGGGAAGGGCAAGTGCACATAAGTTGTAAGTAAGCACAATATGTGAAATTTACATAGTGCCTTAACCCTTCTTTTTGGTCCATTCTTTTAAAGTGGCTTAACTCTTCCCTTAAATCAGGGGTAGGTGACTTGTGGCCCTCCAGTTGTTTTGGCCTACAATACTCATGATCCTTCAACATTGACTATGTTGGTTAGGGCTGATGGGAGTCAGACAAAACATCTGGAGGGCCACAAGTTGCCTACCACTGTCTTAAACCAATGGTGTTTTGTTTTTAAATAGAATAATAGCATATGCACATCATTCCCTTTATTTCTGAAGTTCAGCGGTCATCATCATCATCAGGCGATCACTCGTGACCAAGTAAGATTGTCTTCCAGGATAAATTTTTTTTTACAAAAAGGAAATTTTAAAAGAAGAAATTCTAAAGAAAAATTGTGTAGACTCTAGCGATGGGTCCGTAAGTGACTGTGGAGGCCAATTCTAGATCCACACAGCTTCCCACAGTGAGGACACAGGTTACCAGATGGAAGATGGTCCGGTAAAGGATTCGTTTGACATGCTTTTTGCTTAGCACGTTTCTCCCTTTCACCTTGCACTCGGGCTTCTTCAAAGTCCATGGATCCTTTGTGAAAGGCCAACCTCCATTTAGATCGTTCATGGGCCAGAGCTTCCCAGTTTTCGATGTTTATATTGCATTTTTTTAGATTAGCCTTATGAACATCTTTAAACCTCTTATATTGACCACCGATATTCCGCTTTCCATTCTTGAGTTGGGAATAAAGTAACTGCTTTGGGGGACGGCAGTCAGGCATTCGAACAACATGACCGGTCCACTGAAGTTGGCGTTGAAGGATCATTTTTTCAACGCTAGTAGTCTTTGCTTCTTCCAGTACACTGACATTTGTTCGCCTATCTTCCCAAGTAATTCGCAGGATTTTCCGGAGGCAACGTTGATGAAATCTTTCAAGGAGGTGGAAGTGACGTTTATAGGTAGTCCATGTTTCACAGGCATACAATAAAGTTGGTAATACAATGGCTTCATAAACCAGAGTTTTGGTCTTCTTACAAATATCCCGATCCTCGAACACTCTATGTTTCATTTGAGAAAACGCGGCACTTGCGGAGCTCAAACTATGCTGGATTTCACTGTTGATGTTAGCTGTAACAGAAAGATAGCTGCCAAGATAGAGAAAATGATCGACATTTTCCAGTATTGTCCCGCCAAGCTGGATAGATGACATCACCAAAGGGTTAGCTTGCACTTGCTGATGAAGCACTTTGGGTTTTTTGATGTTAAGTGAGAGACCAAGTAACCAAACTAGAACTACTCATATACAAGAGGGAGGTAGCAGCAGGGTAGGGGAAGCCCTAAGATTTGCAGGAGTACAAAATACCTTGAGGGGGGAAGAGGCCTAAAGAGTGGGAACCTCACCCAAAGCAGCCCAATGAATACTCTTCAACCAGGGGTGGTGTCATGCCCCCGCTGGAAGACTTGGAGGAAGTTGCTGCAGGACCAGCAATTGCTGGTGGTGGGTGGTTCCTGGTCCTCCCCAGTGGAAGAGCTAGAGGATCAGGAACCACCTGCCACCAGCAATGCCCAGGATCTGCCAGTAAACCAGGAGCAGCCCAGGTTCTCAGGGGTGACTACCATGAGGTCATCACCTGTGGAGGACAAGGACACTACCTCAGAGGTGGAGGCAGAGAAACCACCAAGCCCTCAGGAGAGATACTGCCTGAAAAGACCAGAACTAAGGAGTGCTAAACTGAGTCAGAAGCCTCTTTGTGTGAAAAGGTCTACTTGCACATAGAGGTCTTGCTAACAAAGAGGACCTTTTCAGCTACAGTCACTAACAGCTCACAGCTGAGGCTTGGGTGAGCCTATGAAAACAGCAGTGTATGGCTGAGAGAGTTAGTGTAAACAACATTGACCAGACCTTCCTGAATCCAGCTTTCCTTGCCTTGACTCCAGACAGCTTCCTTGACCAATTCTTGGTGAGTACTTCTAGACTGAACTCAGACTTTTCTTCTGCCTGCTCCTTGTCTGCTGTGTGGCCGTAGGACCTTGTTTTATTATTTATGTATTTATTTATTATATTTATACCCCGCCTTTTTTCCTGCAAGGAACCCAAGGCGGCTTACATAATCCTTACATTTTATCCTCACAACAACCCTGTGAGGTAGGTTAGGCTGAGAGTCAGTGACTGGCCCAAAGTCACCCAGTGAGCTTCATGGTTGAGTGGGGAATAGAACCCGGATCTCCCGAGTCCCAGTCCAACACTCTCACCACTACGCCACACTGCCTGTTATCTGGACAGAACTCTGACTCTCCTCCTGCCTGCCCCTTGTCTGCTGTGTTGCCTTGGAACCTTGTTGCCTGCGACCTGGATTACTGCTAAGACCTTGCCTATTGCCTGCTCCCTGTTTGTGCTGACCACCTTGGAACTCTTGGACCATTGAACCTGCAACTGCTAGGCTCAGATGTGGAAAATGTGACAGGTGGGCAACTTGTGGCCCTCCAGATGTTTTGCCAACAACTCCCATCAGCACTAGCCAACATAGCCAATGTTGATAGATCATGGGAATTGTAGGCTAAAACACCTGGAGGCCATGTTTTGGCGATGGAATACTGACTGACTGTGGGGGGGAAGAAATGGAGTACCACGAAGGAGGGCATGGCCGACTGACTGTAATAGTGAACAGGAACACTCCAGGAACTAGTGAACAGGAACTGTGACATTTGTTGCGAATTTCACTTGTGCAATGAGAGAGAGAGAGAGAGAGAGAGAGAGAGAGAGACAAGGGGATGCAATGACACTTGCTTCCTAAGCCACAGGCAAGGTGCCCTCATTACTACTGTGGAATATGCTCTGTGCACAAATAAAAGAAAAGCTGTTTTGGCATAGAAAAGTCAAAGGCACTGCTTAACAAATTATACCATGTGGGCCAGTTCATACTACCCTGAGACACATACAGTATTAAAGAATGACAGTGACACTGAAATGGAGGTCTTAAAATGAATTGCATACTCTGACTAGGAACATAAGACTTGCCATAACTAATCAATAGAGTGGTCCATCAGGCCTGTTGTGCTGCCTCCAACAGAGAAAAATATTTGATATGGAAGCAGGAAAACAAAAACAAAGAGCACATAACAAATCCCCTATTATAAGGGGTAATGCATACATTATACTTTTTCTACACAGGGTGATCTTATTCTGGGAGTACATGTCTTTACCGTAACAGCTGAAATACAGTGGTTTTCCTGCTGTATCAGGCAGGTGATACAGTAAACATCTGTTTTCTGACACATAGATTGGATGCTTCCAGATGAAGCTTTTATTGTGCCATTACCCTGCCTCATTCCCAGAATTTTATGGGAGATGCAGATGACAATGTCTTCCACACATAACCATCCCATGACTTTCCACCACTTCTTCCATATTTTTTTCTTACCACAGAAATTCCATTAAGGAGAAAAAGACTAAATAGCTGCCCAAATGCATTGGTAGTACTGATTATCTCATCCTAGGAAAATATAAACTAGATATTTGCAGGATCTTATTTGAGTCAGCACTCACTAGCTTGGCTTTGGAACTGTTGACATCAGTGGCAGGACCAGATTTCGGTGAGCTCAGCTTAGACACTTGAAATAATCAGTATTAATAAAGAAGAGGGGCATGGATCATGTCTCCCTGCAGTCCTTTGTCGTTGTCCCTGCCCCACCCCGCAAAATCACTTAAGTGTTGGGGACCTTTCATAACAGTGGGATGGGGCAGGCATGGCAGGCTGCAGCAGGAAGGTGAACCTGGGGGAAAGAGGAGGGGCAGTCTGTGTGACTGAAAGTGCTTTTATGTTCATACTAGGATGTTGCAGCCAAGCCAATGCCTGAGTACGTGCAGAATACATTTCTATCACCACCAAATAAACATAGCTCTCTATCACAAATCTGGGATTACGGAGCAGGCCTCCCAGGTCAAAGAATGTAATTTCCAGACCAGTTTGGTCCAGCTTTCATGTGCCTTCTAAGAAATAAATTTAGTGGCCTCTGACTTTAAGCAACAGCATCTGTTAAAAGTAATTTAAACCCTGGAAATATGAATCACTATATTTTAAACTAAGAATTAAATTGTACACTTTCCACCATTGTAAACAATAGTCCCTTGCTGAAGGAAAGGTCAGACCTTCAATCAAACCCTACTTTGACATTTAATAGAAAAGGAGTAGTTCCACCCTCCACTATCTCTCTAATGGACAGCATGTACTGCTATTGGACATTACTTCCCTTAATGCTGAGCAACACTATGGTAAGCAATTGCACAGATGTCCTATAGAAACTTGTCCTATTTAGTCTTTGAAACATAGCATCAGTTTTGCCAATTTTTAAATCCACATTAAGAGTTGGGCACCTACACTCAAAGGCTTCCCCACTGTGCTGGTTCCACAAGCTGGGACCATGATAGAAAAGGTTCTATCCACCACCTTGCAGAAAAATATCATGCTGTGGGAATATAAAGAAGGGACCCCAGATCTCATTAACAAAAAGACATAAGAGTTATGACCATGTCAGGAACACACTGGGTCCACTGCTTTTGCTTTACCCTGGGAAAATTAGGTAAGTGGTAAAAGTAGCAACTAGTACCATTCATCCTTAAAATATCCCAAGGGATATCAGAAACTTTCCCAAGCATTAAACTGGGAGTGTATGGATTTAACTGCCACAATATGTGGCAATGGTGGATGGCTTTAACAAGGGATCAGACTGGGGTGGGCAACCTGTGGCCCTCCAGATGTTTTGGCTTACAACTCTCATCAGCCCTCGCCAGCATAGCCAATGGCGAAGGCTGATGTGAGTTGTAGGCCAAAACATCACATGTTGCCCGTCCCCGGATTAGACAAATTCATGCAAGATTGGCTGATCTACTGTTATTAACAATTAATTATTTGTTATATTTGTATCCCACCTTTTCTCCAAGGAGCCATACAGGATCCTCCTCCTATCTATTTTACCCTCATAACAACCCAGTAAGGTAGGTTAGGTTGAGTATCAGTGACTGGTCCAAAGTCACCCAGTGAGCTTCATGGCAGAAGCTCTAACCACTACACCACACTGGCTCTCAGTGATGCTAGTTAGTGGCATCTCCATCTTCAGAGGTAGTATGCCTCTGAATACCAGCTGCTGGGAACCTACAGGGGAGGGCTATCACTTGTAGGCATCATTCGAGCATATGGCTCACTTCTGTCAGTAAACAAGACAATGTTCTGTTGGGACACAGGGGTATTCAGTTTGAAATTTGAGATTGAAAATAGCCATACAAGACTTATTCTGGTGTCTGTCTTAGGAAGTGCAGAAACCAAGGGGATAGAGAGCACCTTTGAATAGACTATTAAATATAAGCTTGCGCTTGACAGACTACAAAGTTTTATAGAACTTTTATTACTGATAGGACTTTAAAGGATGCAGAAGAAAAACTGTTTCCACACAACCTCCTGCAGACCATTTCCCATTCCAACAGCGAATACAATAGTTTACACCCTCCAGGCAAGAGCTCCACACTTCAAAGACCATTCTTTTTGACTCCACAGCATTCTTTTGCATGTATAAAAACAGGAAAATTAACAATGCTTAAGAGTTTCAAGTAACAGGCCTGGGAGGGATGTACAAGCCTCCCTGCCTATAGGAAACCACAGGGTACAAATTTTAACTCCTCTGATCCATTTCATGTTAGCAAATTAACAAAGAAAAAAGTTCCAAGGGTGTAAAGTATGAATTGTTAACCTTGCCCAGAAGGAATGTTCAGCAGAAGGCAGTTCCACCAAATATTGTAAAGTACCATGCAAGCATTTATTGTTGTTAAGTCATGGATGGAGTGCCAACTAAGAATAAAGGAACCTTTGACCCTTGTCCTGCAAGCATTTGGGCTACATCTGCACTAGGGTTTTGGGGGTTTTGCTGTGTTTTTTGCCATAACAATAGTTACCTGACTCAATCAGAGAGATCAGTCGATTTAAAATAGCAACCAGCTATTCAAAACAATGGTTTATATAATTTTATTCAAAACAGGTCACTTGGTGAAATGTCTCACTGTTTCCCATATGATATCTGTAATTTCCATGTGTCCGATATATACGTTTGGGTTTGCCTGTGCTCAGAGGCTATGTTAACTCACTGACAGGAACAAAAACGAAATCTTACACAAATTATTTTGGGACCTTTTCTCTACCCAAAGTTAAATTCCAACATATTTCAGTGTAGTAAAATGTACCCAAACAAATCCTTGTGTGCAGTATCTGAAGAGCACTTAAGTCTGCTTCCCTGGATCAGTTTTTGTCTGAAAAGTCCCACAGGGCATTTTTTATCCCAATGTGTGTTCCACTGGCTCGGACAAAAAAAGCACCCCAGTAGCAAAATTCAATAGATTTCTTGCAATATTTCATGTCCAGGCTCTTTTTTGGTGTTCAGAAAGAAAACTCTTTATTGGCTCTCAAATCTGTTTCCCTGGATCAGTTTTTGCTAGAATGTTTTTACTCCAACTCTCTACAGTACCTTGGACAAAAAAGCACCCCACTTGCAAGACTCAGTTGATTTCCTGGGGTATGTTATGTCCCTCTTCTTGTTTTGTTTACAGAAAGAAAACTGTAAAGTGACTGAAATTTGGACACACTGTGCAGATGACAACCGTGCAGACTATGTTAATATAGGCCAATGTGTGCAAATTCCGCAACAAAAACTGCACCCAATGAAAAATGTCCCACATCAGTTAGTGAAGGTTTTAGCAAGGCCAGTGACCTGGTTCACAAGATCACAGTTGGTGGAACATGCCGGGCGGCTTTTGAATATTCAAGCTGCAGCCATTTATTTATTTATTTAATACATTTTTATACCACCCAATAGCCGAAGCTCTCTGGGCATGGCTTGTTCTGTCATCTGAAGCTGGAGGGGGTGGGTTGTGTGAGGATTAAGCCCTTTCATAACCCTAAAACAAGCCATGGGTTGTTTAACCCTTGTATAACCCAACCCCACCAGCTTTGGATGACATGACAAGCCAGAGTCACAGCTTGAATATTCAAAATGGCCACCCATATTAGCTGCATCCCACCGCAGGAACTGGTCTAGTGCCTTGTTAAAGCCTTTGAGGATGAATCATCTTGTCAAGTAGCAAGGCCTTGATGGATATGTAAATCATCATAGCTATTGGTTCACCAAAAGAACCAATTCTATTGTTAAGGCATCTTTTCATTTGAAGGATTAAAAAGGAAGACAGTCAGTCAAAGAAAAGAAAAACAATGGTTTCATCTAAGAAACTCTTCTGAAATCCAATGGAAATTTGAGTGTGGGCTTTCTAGAAAAAAGGAGTGCCTGTAAAAGAACACATACAGTGCCTTGCAGAAGTATTCACCCCTCTTTGACTTTCCACATTTTGTTGTGTTACAACCTGGAATAGCAATGGATTCAACTGGCATTGTTACTCCCTGCTGTACACAAGATACTGAACACTGTGAAGGTGCAAAATATTTTTATTGCGGCACAAAAATTAAGTAAACAAACTGGCACTTGTTGGTTGCATAAGTATTCACCCCCTGAGACAATACTTGGTAGAGCACTTTGGCAACAATTACAACTGTGAGACGTCTTGGGTAAGTCCCTATCAGCTTTGCGCGTCTGGATCCTGCAATGTTGGCCCACTCTTCCATAAAGCCCAGCTTTGTGGAGTGTCCAGGTGATAGTTGTCTCATGGACGGGTTCTCCCATCTCAGCTATGGATCTCTCCAGCTCCTTCAGAGTTACCATTGGCCTCTTGCTTGCTTCTCTGACTAGGTAGGTAGGTAGGTAGGTAGGCGATCACTCGTGACCAAGTAAGATTGTCTTCCAGGATAAAATTACAAAAAGAAAATTATAAAAGGAGGAAATTCTAAAAATGTGTGTAGACTCTAGTGATGGGTCCGTAAGTGACTGTGGAGGCCAATTCTAGATCCACACAGCTTCCCACAGTGAGGACACAGGTTACCAGATGGAAGATGGTTCGGTAAAGGATTCGTTTGATGTGCCTTTCGCTTAGCACGTTTCTCCCTTTCACCTTGCACTCGGGCTTCTTCAAAGTCCATGGAACCTTTGTGAAAGGCCAACCTCCAGTTAGATCGTTCATGGGCCAGAGCTTCCCAGTTTTCGATGTTTATTTGCATTTTTTTAGGTTAGTCTTAAGAACATCTTTAAACCTCTTATACTGACCACCGATATTCCGCTTTCCATCCTTGAGTTGGGAATAAAGTAACTGTTTTGGGAGACAGCAGTCAGACATTCGAACAACATGACCGGTCCATTGAAGTTGGCGTTGAAGGATAATTTTTTCAACGCTAGTAGTCTTTGCTTCTTCCAGTACACTGACATTTGTTAGCCTATCTTCCCAAGTAATTCACAGGATTTTCCAGAGCTAACGTTAGTTCTCTGACTAATGCCCTCCTCACCTGGTCACTGAGTTTTGGTGGATGGCCTTCTCTAGGCAGTCGCGGTTGAGCCATATTATTTCCATTTTGTAATCACAGATTTAACGGTGCTCCAGGGATGTTCATCGTTTGGGATATTTTTTTTATAACCCAACTCTGATCGGTGCTTCTGCACAACTTTATCTCAGAATTGTTTGGATAGCTCATTGATCTTCATGATGCTGTTTATTTAGATTTGCTCTCTGACAAGCTCTGGGGCCTTCCAGAAACAGTTGCATTTAATCTGAGATCATGTGGCACTGGAATTGCACACAGGTGGACTCTATTCAACTATAGTATGTGACTTCTGGAGGCAGTGGGTTGCTCCAGAGCTTATTTAGGCATGTCACAGCACAGGGGTGAATACTTATGCAACCAACAAGTGCCAGTTTGTTTTTGTTAACTTTTGCGCCACAATAAAAATATTTTGCACCTTCACAGTATTGAGTATCTTGTGTACAGCAAGTGATAACAATGCCAATTAAATCCATTTCAATTCCAGGTTGTAGCTCAGGAAGATGTGGAAAAGTCAAAGGGAGGTGAATACTTCTGCATGGCAGTGTATACGTACATTTATCACACACATATACATATATGTATTCGCGTGCACACGCACGCACGCACACACACACACACACCGACACACAGGATTTGCTTTTGTGAAAGGGTTGTGGGATCAGGAAAATAGTAGCACTGAGAGAACAATGGTCTAGACATTAGGGCTACAATCTCCAAAAGTTTAGGCCTACCATAAGGAATTCTACTAGCCACATGTTTTGTAAAGAATTAACGACAGAAAATGATTTTACTCCATGATCTCATGTTTTCCTTTCTCAAACATTGTATATGTGAATCCTGGATTGTTTATAGTAACTACTTACAAAAGTAAAGCCTGCCCTCCCACCACCTTCTTCTTCTTTCCCTCAATTTGGCTTCTACTCACTCTGTGTTACCTAGTACAGCATCTAAATTTAACTCCAGCTTTGTTAACGTAAAGACTGCCTAGTTTACTTCTGCTTTCCACCAACCAAGGAACCTGTCTGGTTCACCCAGGATGTGGACACTTTTGTGTTAGCAGTTGGATTTTATATTTTCAAAAATGGTGAATCTATAATTGTCTTCAACTTTCTATTTCCCAGTGGTCCTAGGAGCACTGAAACCATCACATCAGCTGGCAGAATCCAGTTGAATGTCTGCAACCTCTCCTCCTCCATAACATATTAAGAATCTGACCATGCAGACATCCTGACAACAAAATCCAGTCAGCCCCCCACCCGCTGCCTCAATTTCCCCCTGCTCTGCCATCCTGCTTTTTGTAACATCTTGCCTGATGCTCAAATCTTGCACATTTTTGTGTGATCTTTAAGTATGCTGAATAAAGGTATTACACAATATGGATTTTGGATTTTTTAAAAAATGATGTTGACTCTATTTTCTGGCCTACCAGCTTCCCTGTGTATGTCCAGGCTTATTCATGCTAACCAACTTTTGTGTGTGAGAGTGAGTGGGTAGGTAATATTTGGAGACACCGGACAAATAATAATCCTTAGACCATGTTTTTTTTTAGCCTCACTTGATTTCCAAAAATGCAATCTTTGTCCTTGTAAATAAAGGGAGAGAACCGTGGAAGTACAAAAGGATAAAAGAGGGCCTCCAGAAGATCTTAGTTAAGAGACTGAGCTTCAAAAGGGTGTAATTTGTGACTGAATTATCTCTGGTGATGGCAACAGTCATCAAACAAAGGGCTTTTCCTTTAGATAAGTTTCCTCAATGATAACTTGGGAAATTTTAGACTAACAGGTACTGTTCTTGCAAACAGGACTAATAGTGTACATCCTGTTTTATGACAGTCTCTGTGTGTGATAGCAGCAAATATTAATAGCTCTTAATACCTTGTGTATATTAATGCCAATGTGGCTGCATGGGGTACTATAATTTGATTCACATATCATGACTACCCAAAGTTTCAACAAACCTACCTACTCTCACTGAGCTAAATGAACCAGGGCAAATTTGAGTGATTTTTGGGGACAGGGAAATATATGCAGTTCTCATGGGGGCATATTTCTTTGTCCCCAAAAAATGCTCACATTCTTTTGGCAGCTGTCAAAAGGAAGTGCTCACGAAAAGGGGTTGGGATGTAGATCTCCCCTTTGTGGAGTACCTAGAGGCTTGAGGAAGTATGGAAAAGGTGGAGGGCACTGAGAACTTGCAGGGCAATACTTAAAAACTAGAGGATCACACTGCCAAGGGGAAGATATACTTGCCACCAGGGCAAAACACACTGTTTTTCAATTGACAACTCGCCAGTTAACAGCTGTCAAGCAGCCTCGCTTTTGTCAATGTCCATGGATGTTACCTACTGTACTTTGACAGCAGACACTTACCAAGACATTGACAAGGCAAGACTCCACATTTCAGGCAGCCATAAGTGTGCACCTGCGAAAAACTGAAAACCCCCCAACAAGCTCAATTGTGCACATTTCTAACCCCCACCCCCAAATGGTAATGAGCCAATGATGTTCGCTCCAAATTTCTACTTGGGCATCAGTGGAGCGGCTGTCACTGGTGGCTGGGGGCAGGGGAAGGCTAACAAAAAAGGGTCACAAGTGAAGCAGGGAGACAAGCTCTGCCACGCAAACATCTGTCGGATGCACCGTGGGTTGTTCCATGAACAACCCACACCGCATAGCTTATTCGCAGGTCGGTTGTCATGCAAACTCGCCCACTGATTGAACATTTAACTCATTTTTGGAAAACACACCAGATAATTTATCCTGAAATGTGGTTTAAAAATCCAACAACAACAAATCCGAATCTGGATATAATTATGCATACAAGGAGAACCAGTCAGCCTGAATGGATTTTAGAGCTCTGGGGCAAAATATTGCCACCCTAAGATGGAATGTGCTAAATAAGTGAATGTAGACAGTAACAGGTCAGTATAATACAACATATTCTAAAAATACAATGCTATCCCCTCTCATCTTATTATCATGTCCTTACTCTTCTTCCATCCCACTCCACTTGTCTCCTTATTATAAAGTGTTTTGTCCAATAACATTTGAAAAAAGTTGTTGCAATAAAAATACTGTGCAATAAAAATACTTTCAAAAGACAAGAACTGCTATTTGTTATATTTGCATCCAGTGACTTCATAGCACTGTACATGGAATTCCCAGGTGAGCACACATTCATTTACTGGCCAGGCCCAGGCCTGCTCAGCTTCAGAGATAGAAGTACATCAGATACCTTTACTAAACACCTACGATGTATCATATACACTTTGAATACTGGCACAAGATAAATGCAAGCTTTTAAAATCTCCCCTCTCCCAATCCCCCAGGCAGATATATTCCAAAACCAAAAAGGTCTGGCCTCATTTTTACCTTGTTTCTTTCTCTTATATTCCCATGCTTTCATTTCCTCACCCGCCCACCCTAAAATCCAATTAAAAATGGTTGGTTTTATTTTAATATTCTTCATTACCCAACCCTCCTCTCTGTTCCCATTTGAGCATAGAATCAGAACTCTACTAATTGCTAAGAACAAGTTTCCTACTGAGTTTAAGAAATTTAAATTTAAGAAAATCAAATGGTATATTTTAAAAATACAGTATTTTCCTATCATCCAGTAATTGTATAATGGAATTCACATGGAACAAAGCTATCTGAAAAGGAGTACAACATACAAATTTTTGTGAGTTGTTTCACAAAGGATCTCTTCATACAAGCTACTTTTACTGGGATTCTTTCATGCAATGACTGTAAAGAAGAGGAGATTGGGCCAGTTTAATGTCTATGACAGCAGCAGTACCCTATAAATTTGCAGGAGTTGGAATAAATCCCAAACACCATTGCATGCAGGAAACAATGTGATCTAGGTAGATCAGCATTTGAGTCAGACCTATTTCAGGAATTCCTACTAGTTCTAGTAGTTACTAGTCCTTTTCAACTTAGTAGTCTAAAGCAAATTTTTGTGAGGAGTTTCACAAAGGATCTCTTCATACAAGCTACTTTTACTGGGATTCTTTCATGCAGTGACTGTAAAGAAGAGGAGATTGGGCCAATTTAATGTCTATGACAGCAGCAGTACCCTGTAAATTTGCAGGAATTGGAATAAATCCCAAACACCATTGCATGCAGGAAACAATGTGATCTAGGCAGATCAGCATTTGAGTCAGACCTATTTCAGGAATTCCTACTAGTTCTAGTAGTTACTAGTCCTTTTCAACTTAGTAGCCTAAAGCATTTGACCAATTCACTTTCATTTCTAAAATAAAATAGGATTCGTTAATATAGATTTGTAGCATAGATTCTGGTACAAGAAAGCAATCATTTACTTAAAGTTTAATTAGAGCTCAAAACCAGGAAACTAAGAAGCTAATCTGGGATAATGGAGTTGAAGAAATACCAAAATAATGTAAATGTGATAGGAAAACATATTCCCTTAAGGCTGCCAAATTTTCCACAGGTTCTTTAGATAACTGCAATCTTTCTCCACATAGGCTGGCATTTGTCAACACAATTATATTTTCCTGGAACGTGAGAAAATGCCTCCCTTCACAGTCTGTTAGAAATGCTGGCCAAAACATAAGCCAGAGAACAGATGAAAAAGTATGAAACACTCTTCATTGCCCACTGTCCTAAATATTGTGTATTCTGAGTGCCAGCCAGCAGGCATGACCAAAGTTTCTGTGTTTCTCAGTACACAGTTTTTTCAGAACTTCCAACCACAGCCAGAATTAGTAAACAGTAAAGTTTTCCTCTGAAAAACTGTTCCTCTTTGGCTCTTCACATCTCTGAACTTCTCTGCACTTTCTTCCTAAGAGGGTTTCATCATACATTTATAAGCAACACATTAAAAAAACAAAACTAATAGCTGCTATAAATTGTCAACCTGGCTGCAGCACCAAGTTTTACCAAAGAGTTACAGGGATAGCTAGAGAAATAGGGCCAAACGACACTATGCTTAATGTGCAGCATGCAGCTAAGTCTTGTTTTTTTAATTACAGGTGTGTGTGTGTGTGTGTGTATTCCTCTTGTAAAGCGAGTGCACAGTGAGGAGAGGCTTACCTCTTCTGTCTTCTCTCCAGTGGTGTTTAGAATGGAAATCACATACTGCCCTCATGGCTAGGAGCTTAAGCCCCCTCCCCAAAATAACATTGGTGCCAATGGATTAATTTTTTTCTAAAGCCAATGGGACATTTCCGTTCTGAGGATTGAAGAGGTAAGCCGACCTTCACAGTGCACCATCTTTACTATAAAAATTGCCTACTATTCCTATAATTAAACAAACAAAAAACTAAGATGCACTACATGGTGTACAGTAAACGTAGTGTAGTTTGGCCCATAGATGAAAAGCTCGAACCTAAAGGTTGCTTCTATTACACACTGTAAGTTAGTTGACACAAAAATACGCAAATACCGCATCAAGTATGAGAAGATATATAACTTTTCCCCTTCAGAATATTGACAAAGGGTACTTCCAGACAAGCCTTTTATTGTACAATCACTCTGCCTCATTCACAGGAGTTTATGGAGGGTCCAGATGTCACCATCATCAATTTGTAATTCAGTCATGTTCTCCTACTGCTTTCTCTTTTTTCTTACCAGAAAAAAAAAAAAATCCCATTGAAGAGGAAAAGACAGAATAGCTGCACAGTGCTTTTTGATGGTTAGCACTGGGAGCCCTCTGTCAGAAAGCACCCACAGTATGTCCTGATCCCTTCCTGGTCGCTGCTTGGGAGTATCCAAAGCCACACGTGATGGACACATCTGATGGACACCTGATGGACCATCACATCTGATGGTCACTTGAACCAGTGTGATGCTTGAACCAGAATACAATGTATATCAGGGGTGTTGGACCTCTTTCAGCCTGAGGGCTGAATTCCATTTCAGAGAAGCTTTCGGGGGCCACATTCCATCAGTAGGCATGGCTGAAAGCAAAAGGGGCAGGGCTAAAATACAAAAAATACCCATAATATTTTAACTTAAAGTTCTTGCTGCCAGTAACTAAGCCTTAAGAGGGGCATTTCAACCTTTCACAATGGGGGAAAACTGCACAAAAGCCGGTAAAACACCAAACAATCTGTAGTTCGGAGAAAGGGGTGTGGCATTCTGGGGAACCTTGGAGGACCAGACTGAAGCCCCAGGTGGGTTGGATTCTGCCCCTGGGCCTATGATTCTGCCCCTGATGTATATCATAACATGCTGATGTAGGGCATGCAAAATATGATACAACAATATGTATAACCCTGTACCGTGCCGTGGAGCCCTGTCAAATGCCTGGTGCACAGCCCCTTAGGACCTGTCACTGCGGACTGAAGAGTTTGGTTTAGGGAGATGGGGAGAGTGTTCTAGGGAGAGTTGTTTGAAGAGATCCTGACAGGAATCTCAGGCTGAGAATATTACAGGGGGGGGGGGGGGACACCAATCCAGGGAGACACACAGTGATCATCCAGCAGCAGGTCCACAGCCAAAGGAGTAACAGACAGCTTGCATTGCAGCCTGGGACTTTGTAGCCAGAGCCAGGTCTAACAGACTAATCAGTCATCTGTAGATCACTCAATTATTGGACTTCATCCACTCCTATTTTCTGGCTTAGAGGCTTACCTTAAGTTGTATCCCAATCTGACTCATTCCTCCCCTCTTTGCTCCTCCCTCTTAAATAAAATCCCAGTTCTTGTTTTTCTATACTATTAAGTTGCCCAATGTTTCCCCACAACCACCTCCTTTCAGAAAATGTGGGGGCTGGTGGGATAGAGGTATGACATACTATTTAGGGGGGGGCTGGCAATCTTCCTCCTCATCCATCCCGCTACTGTTTGAACCCAGATCCTTGCCCAAAAAAGGGATATTTGCTACACACAGAGAAATGAATCTCATCTCCAGAGAAGTGGGTAGCAATCTTTAAACCAAGTATTAAACTGTGGTCCTCATTCTTCATCTATTACCAAGCATTTTAAGCCAGATTTTTATTCAAGGCTCTTCTCCTCATGTATATATTTGTAGATTTGCGTATATCAGGGGTCCTCAAACTTTTTAAGCAGGGGGCCAGTTCATTGTCCCTCAGAGTGTTGGGGGGCCGGACTATAGTTTGAAAAAAATATGAACGAATGGATCAAGTAAACCTGGGGTTCTTTTTTTTTACTTGATAGGGGTGAATTTTTTTTGCTATCTAAAATTGAAATACATTATAAAAGGCTACATACAAATTATAAGAAATAGGAGTGTTTTGCTTTTGTCTGGCTGCTCTGTGTGTCTGAGTGCTTTGTGTGGGGTAAACTGCGGGTGTTTGTGGGCTGAGTGTGTTCGGCAAGCTGTGTTGAGGGGGGGACAGGATCTTCCCAGGATCTCTTTTCAGATTGGGTCCAAACCAGAGAGGGGGTCCCCCACTCACCAGCGAAGGACGCGGCTCCGCCGGTCAGCTGTGTGGCGGCCTTCCACTTCCCGCTGAGAGTGGCTCCTGTTCGGCGGCTGCTCGCTTCACCCGTTTTCGCCTCCCATCCCAGCTCTGCGGGGGGAGGCTGCTGCTTCGTGCCTGCCTCCCCAGGGCCTGCCTTTTTTCTCCCGGGGTTGTGCTGGGTTGGGGCGGCTGCCGCTTCTTGAGCGGCGCTGCGGCGCGTGCCTGCTGTCGCCATTCCACCTGCAGTTGCGGCGGAGATCGGCAGTTCGGGCCATGGGCCAATTGGGCGGCCGCTTGTTGAGCAGCGCGGAGGCGCGTGTCTGCCCCTGCCTGTCGGCTGTTCGGCGGTTGCGGCGGACACGTGTCTGCCTCTGCCGGGCACAGTCCCACAGCTCTGCTGTTCGGCAGCTGCCCCGCCTCCAGTCTTTAGAAAGGAGCCTTGCTTCTGGGAGCCGGTTATGGCTCCGCTGCTCAGCTCCGCATCTCCATCTTCTTCAGCCCGGGTTGAGTGCGGGGGAGCCCACCTGGCCGCTTGTGCCGGGCAGCGCGGTCCCGCCGCTCAGCTGTTTGGCGGCGGCGGCGGCAGCCTCCCCTCCAGCCTTTTCCAACTGGCTTGAGCGGAAAGGGGCTTTGCCCTCTTCGCGCGAGCAGCTGCCGGGCCAGATAAAAAGACAAGGCGGGCTGGATGTGTCCCGCGGGCCGTAGTTTCAAGACCCCTGGCGTATATGTTGCAGGGATAGCATTTCTGAAGAGTGACGAGAGCTAATGTGACTTTCAGACCAAGTTTCTTTCTCTAACAAGTTAATTTCTGACCTTTGGTAGATAGCCCAGTCATGAATCTCTTGCTGTCTTGCATACTTTACAATAACCACTGCACATATGATACTGTTCCCACATATTTGACGCTGCTAAGACTTGTTAAGTTCAACAAAAGAAAAACATTTTTCATAATTCCGTATTCTGGTCATCCACGTTCCCCATGGTGATGCTACTAGATATTCTAACTAGCCTGCTGTTCACATTTGATTCTGCTTCATTTGTAATTTTTATCTAATGTCAGAAAATACAGCAGACTGCTAATTACTGCTGAGAATTTGTTTTCCTGGTTTGCTTACAGAGCTTCTTAGTCACATGAACTCTTTTGGTGATCAGCTGCTTCCCTTTTGTCCAAAACACACAATGCTGACTGAAAAACAAATCAGGCCCATGCTTGAAGATGCATCTTAATTCCAGTTGTTTCTCTGGCAATGCCCAACTATTTTTTCTAACAGAACAGCAGCTGTCATTGCATTTAAAGCATGAATCTAATAATCAAAACATGCCTCTTAAGTTTGCTTGTGAGGATAATACTCTTACCTTAGTTAACTGCTTATTCCTCCCAGGGGTGAACATAGGAGCCTATCCTTAACAAACCTTATATTTGTTCAAGCAGCAAAGGAACACCAGTTGTCCCTTCCCCTTCACAGACTCAGCTTCTGCAACTCCTTTTAATCAACTAAGTGCAACTTCATTTCTGCTTTCCTTTCACCCTCCAGCTCATTATGAATGGCTCTTGCTACTCTCAATCAGAATGATGATTATGTGATTGTACCTTCACCATCAAGACTAATCACATATCAGTAGGAGCTTTCAGCAGGACCCAGAACTAAAGATTATTCTGCATCTCAATACTACTTAGATGACCTTCACAGGAGGCTGTAGAACAACCCTTTGGCATGTTAAATTTCCAGAGAGGCAGTGCAGGAATGATCACCTCAGGTAGCCTGGGAGCTTCACAATGATAAATGTTCATGCTTCAACATAACTTATTTGGAAGGGGAAAAAATCTAGTACTCAGTTCATAAATTAGATTTACTTGGGTGGGAAGTTTATTTTGAAGATAACGCTTTATTACATAAGCATATATTTATGACATTTTTATCCCATCCTTCTTCTAAGGAGCTCAGGATGGTACACATGAGTCTTCTCCCCCAACCCATTTTATTCTCACACCACATTTATTTTTTTATAATTTATTGCTGCCATCAAACAAGGGCAGCTTGATCCTATATATGTTTTCTCAGAATTAATTTTCACAAAGTGCAAAAGGATTTACTTGCAAATGTGCACAGGATTGCAGTGTTAGCTTGTTAGCTGCTGGGAACATGCCAATGAAAAAGTGGATATACATTACTTAATAAAATATATCAATACATAACTAGTGCTTGTTTATTTCCTAAAACATGGTCCTTTTAAGAAAATGGTCTTTTAAAAAGGACCTGGCAACATTATTGTTTTACATACAAAAGAAGCTCTCTCAAAATACTAGCTGCAGAAAAGAGGCACCAAAAGACTCATTCCATTTTTCCAAATAGCTTGGCGCCTAACACAGAATGTGCAAGCAGTTCCCCAATTCAAGGTGTTTGTGTTAACCTTTAAAGTTCTAAACAGCTTAGGGCCTGGCTATCTGAGGGACCAACAATCTTGGTATGAACCTGCTGGGTTATTAAGATCAGCAGGAGAGGCACTTTTGAAGATATCCTCACTTACAGAGACACACTTGTCAGGCACATGGGAACGGGCTTCTCCTGTGTTGCTCCCAGACTCTGGAACACACTCCCAATGGAATTACGACTGGTCCCCACTCTCTCTGTATTCGAGAAGGGGGTCAAGACACATTTTTAAAATTTGGCTTTTTAAATTGTTACAGGTTTTAATATTGTTTTTACTGTTTTACTATGTTTTTTTATCTGATTGTGGGTTGTTTTTTTTTTTTAATGTTTTGGTCTTTTTGTAAACTGCCTTAATAGGTCTAGAAAGGCGGTATATAGAAGCACAATAAATAAACAAACAAATACGCTGATTTTTTTGTTTTTAATTAATAGGAAGCTCAGCTAAAAAGTTCAGACACCCCAGAACTGACAGCTTTATTTGTACGAAAGTTGTGGGGCCTACTTAGCCTTCATGCTGTGCACATGTTGCAAAGTTTTACACATTGGGGGCTGGTGCAGATGTAACAGTCAGTTCCTTAACCATGCTTAGGGTGTGGGCTATAGGATCATCTGCTTGTTCCCACAGCTCCTCCACTCTTGAGCACTAATTCCCCTTTGCTAAACTTTACCATGGTTTTAACCATTGCTGTTAAAACATGGTTAATGCTAGCCAGGGTTTCATTTTAAATCCCTGTTAACATGCAACCCTGGTTAGTGTTAATTCTGGTGAACATTGTTTCCAATGTACCCTATAGTCATGGTTAAGGCTGGTACAGAAATGCAGGGGAAATTACATTCAAGAGGGACCATGTGATGCATTGTTCTTAATCTCTTAACCTGAAACAGTAACAGCCAGCACACAAAAGCATGTTCTGTGGAATTTCTCTGAAGATACTTCATTTAAATTTAAGCTCAAAATGTAAAAGTATCTGGCTACTAAGGCTGTGCCAAATGCCTCAAAAATATGATCTATAACCAATACTGGTATTTGATTGTATTTTCTACCGCTGCTGCTGCTGCTGCTGGCTTGATTAATTCTGCCCAGTTAAGTACACTAGCACCTGATGGCCTTTAGTGTCCAGATTAGAGAAACTGTAGCCATTCATTCCTATGGCTCACATAAGACCAATGTATGATTGGGCAAGAAGCAGTGCTGGTGCATTATTGTCCCATGTGACAACATTCCTATCTAAAGAGGTACAACCTGTACTAGGAACCAACAGTGTAGATATGGCCTTAGAACCGGGCCCTGAAAAAAAACCACCAGCAATAATAGGTATTAGAGAAGTCTCTTTCCCCAAAATACACACACCATTTTCATTCCTACACCTTACCACAGGCTGAATAGGGAGGTAGCAACTCTGAAAATGATGTCCTTCTCCCTTTTAGTAAAAGTGTCCTAACTTCTATAAAGGAAGTTTAGGAGGGTGGCTTCCAAAGTTATATTATCTTAACGTAACTAGCCAATACACTTGTACATTCACAATGCCAGGATGTACACAATGCCAGAATGTAAATTTGCATGGAGGGAAGAAGGGTGGATGTGGTGGTGTCTGCTGCCAACTTATGTACTGTGTATGAATGCATGCATAGAAGTTATTTTGTCTGGCAACAATAGAGTTGGCTGGCTCCACTCAATCTGACTACCAGATTCCAGTAATAGCTGCTGTGGTATAAGCTACTGTTTGTGGCACCTGATCTATGGCAAGATCAGTCCATTAGGTTTATATCAATAAAATAACAAAAGTATCTTATTTTACAGTTCCAAGTGCATTCTTATGATTGTCTATTCAAATGTCCACTAGAGCCGTTAGTACAAACAAAATGAGGAACTTGGCTTGAAGCCTGTCCTGCTGATTTCATATATCAAAGCATGCTAACAATGCCAATTGACCTACTTATTTTTCTTGGAAGCGCCCGGCCACCTGTCTGCATGACACAAAAATCCTGGTTGAATCACATCAGCCAGAGGGTTATACACACGCAGTATTTGCATGTTCTCTCTCTCTTCCCACACTGGACAATACAAAAATGATTTCCTGTCTGATACTGTAAATGTATTCTAACAACTTGTTAAAACACTTCTCTGGTAAACCCTATCAACTACATTTAGCCAAGTTGACAAATTCAAATGCTATACAAAAAAGTTGTAATATTAAATGTATTTTTAAGTAGTAATTCATTATTAAAACCAAAACAAATCAGCTTAAAAACACTTTAAAAAGCATTTCATAAGCAATTAAAAACTTTGGATTGTAACTAACATTTTAAGAGGCGCATTAAAAAAAAAACCCTCTTGGGGGGCAGGTAGAATCAATGAAGCAATAACTTGTGCAAAGAAGTCTCTTACTAAATGCTCAAAGCTATAGAATAGCTTTGAATAGTTTTTGTAAACTTTTGCCTACCTCCTCCATCACTAGGAACAGGCTTGTAAAAGGTACTTTTAACATTGTCAGTTATTAAGCTGCTCATCAAAATAGCCCAGGGAGAGCATTTTAGAACACTGTGTTCTGGAAACAGGATGCTTCTCAAAGCATTTTGCTGAACAATTTAAACAATGGGTACTGGAGATTGTGGAGATTCGGTTTATGTCCAATATATCTGACTGCCCGATTTAACCATAGACATTATAAATGGGAATTTGTACACAAACAATATTAGCCACAATTCAAATCAGTGGGGCTTAGGCACAAAGATGGGCTGAACTGCAAAACAGGATAAATATTATTATAACAAATACACCATCTAAGAGCTGCTTCAGAGATTTCCCAGGAGAATGCTTCAAAAACATGCACCTGTACCTTTCTTTGTATGTTCCCGCTTTGTGTACATGTGCTCGGACACTAAAACTGGCTGTAGGTGGGGCAGGTGATTTCACACATGTTCCTTTCTATGCCCTAATATTGTCTTAGGCATAAGTTACAATATTCTATTTGTTGAAGATGTTTCAGTCAGTGGAGAGAAGACACCCACAGGCCAACTCTTACTACATGGCAAAAATAACTGCTTCTCTAAAATCATGTGGCTCACTCTGCAGAAAGTTCAATATTTAGAGGAATAAATCAAGGCAGACCAGTAAAGATAGCAGTGATAATCCAAAACCTATAAAAAAGACTGAGCATGTTTTCCAGTCTAGTGACTCCTTTTCAGACTTGTCATTTCCCTCCATCATGAGAACATACGTAAGTATGTCATCCAAAAGTACTGTTTCGATATGAAATGACAAATTTAGAGAGTGGTTTAGTTTTGCAAAACAACTAGGGTAGCGCTAGCAAGTAGCAAAGGGAAGGAAGAATGGTGTTATAGGGGAATCAATGATCAAAGACTGAAATTAATATAATTTCAGCCCCTCAAATAGACACACACACACATACATTCACACAAGTGTCATTCTAGTCATGCCTTAAATTTGCACACATCCAACCCTATAGAAAAAGATATATTCTGGATGCAAAAATAATTATCTTACATTTAGTTTGTAATGTACAGAGGAAAACCTCTGATATCAATGTTCATTTATTAGAGAGTGTGAATAAATATATCTCCTATATATTGATATGGCTGAAGACAGATGCAATATACAAAACAGGACTGACAGTATTCTTAGCATTCCAGGTCTGCATTCATAACAAAAGACTCAAGAGGAGCACACCACCCTGTTAGGCTTATCCTCCCCACCCACTCGGTTTCCTATGATTGTTTCCTCCACCTCCAGGCTATTTCCCACAACTGCCTAATCCTCCACCTCCAGCGGGGGGGGGGGGGGGGGAGGGACCTCAGGGATCTGGCTGTGGAGAACTTTGTTAGCTTTCCACAGCCAACAAAACTAAAAGCCGGAGTGTGCAGGAGTCAATGGCAGTGGAGGATGAGAGAGCGGAATGGGCAAGACAGACATGCTAGTATGAAGAACATGATCTGAACATGATCTCAGTTCTTCAGCCTAAGTTGTAATGTAGGCATTCCATTAATACTGCTGGCTTGTATTCAGTTGGCACAAGTATGGCCTGATGTTGCAAAACAGACATTAACCATAGCTTCTGCATTCAAAGTATTAGCCAAGTACAGTTTTAGGAACATCCCAAAGGTCCCATCAAAATTCCTGTAGGAGTCTAGTCTCCTATTTCAAGACCTGCAATAACATGCAGAAGATTTCTTGGTTCCAGCCCTCAAAAATGGTCCTACTCCTCCTTCAGGTGGTGTACATGGTACGAGCCACCCTCCTTTATCTTCCCAACAAACCTGGCCCAAGGCTAGTGAGTGAGGTCATGGTCAAAGCAGAAATTAAAGCTCAGGCCTCCCCAGACCAAGTCTAAACACTCTCTAACCACTACACTTACAATGGTTATCAATATACACATGGTGATGCTAAGAGACTTAGAGGGAAATAAGGTATTCTTGCAACTGAATCAGCAACGCAAGTACCCCACTCCCCCTCGTGCAATGTTAACAAAGATGGCACCTGTAACTAGCATGGACAAGTCCTATCTCAAAGGACAAATTAAATCTGAGGATTGAGGAAAAAGAGACTTCTGATCTAGCTCATGCCTAATTGCATGAGAAAGTGGATGCACACATGAATGCACATTGGGACAAGTATCCTACTCAAGCACTGCGATCAGTTATTTCGGGAAGGGTCATACCTCAGTGGTAGAGCACATGCTTTGCATGCAAAAGGTCTCGTCATGTTCAATCCCTGCCATCTCCATGTAGGACTGGGAAAGATACCTATCTGAAACTCTGGAGCACGGCTGTCAGTCAATATAGATAATGCACTGTGTCTGGCTCAGCACAAGGCGGCTTCTTGTGTACTGCATACTCACTTGAGCACACGAATGGGTACTGCAAATTATGGTAGACACCATTGTAGGTAAAACCAGCACCACTTAACAAATATGAGCAAAATCCATTGAGATCATTTCCCATTAAAATGAAGGGAATATGTGCGCAAGTGTAGTTTATGGCTGCAGTGCTTAGTCAATTAAGTCAATACGACTGGAGTGGGCAATGTTTTTGGATTGATAGCCAAATTTCCTTGGGCAGGGGAGAAGCGGCTGTGGACTGCATACAGTTGGGGCAGGGACAACCTTTTCCTCTTTCTTTCATTCATCCATCATCCAATCATTCTCATTTTCTCTCTCACACAAGTATGTGCACACACGCACTCCAGTTCATCCGGGAAGTAGAGCAACAGAACCTCAAGCATCCCCTCTCTCCCAGTCTCTTTCACTCCCTCACCTTCTTTCCTTCCACATCCCCCCCTTCACTCAGTTCCTTTTCCCACCGCCACCCCACCCTCTTTACACACACACACACACACACACACACACAATAATAATAATAATAATAATAATAATAATAATAATAATAATTATTATTATTATTATTATTATTATTATTATTATTTCTTACCCGCCTCTCCACTCAGATCAAGGCGGGGAACAACCAGAAACATAAAATACATAAGTAGTTAAAAAACATAATAAATATTATTAAAATAGTCTTAAAAACCTTTAAAAGTATCCTAAAAACTCTTTAAATTCCACTGGATAGGCCTGTCAGAAGAGGTCAGTCTTTACGGCCTTTTTAAAGGCCAAAAGACTGTCTAGTTGACGAGTCTCCTCCGACAGGCCATTTTGCTGGGAGCAGCAAAAGAGAAGGTCCTCTGGGTAGTACTCGCCAGCCTAGTCTTGGCTGACTGGAGTAAATTCCTCCCAGAGGACCTAAGTGTGCGGGACGGATTATATGGGATTATACGGCGGATTTTACTTACCCTCTATTCATCTTTCTTTCCATACAGGGTGGGGAAGAAGAGGCTTCTTTTTCTCCCAAGCTAGCACAGTAGTGGAGAGGTGGCAAAATGGGAGGGGGGATATGGCTGCAGGGGTGGCTTAGGAACCTACTCAGGACTGCACTGAAGGCCTCTGAGGAGCGCATGTGTGCCCATGGGTTGCCTATGACAGCATAAGAGCAAACTGAGCAAGTTAACTTTCTGGTCAGCTAAAAAGCTGCTCAGGAATAACTGGGAAGCATGTTTTCAAAAATATATTAATCTTTAAGAATAATCTACTATATAAATGTGAAAGTCCAGGTGTTTGTTTGTTTGTGTGTGTCGCATAGGCTCCTACACAGTTGGACGGATCCGCCCCAAACTTGGCATACATACTCTTCACCACCCAAGGAAGAATACTGGTGGGGTTAAATCTCCGAAAAAAAACATCACTGCGCCTGTATGGCCCAATCTAAATGATAGCCAATGGCGTCACTTAGAACTGCCGCCGGGACCTATCAGGAGCGGTTATGCAAATCACTCCAATGACATTTCATAGATCATAGATCATAGAGTTGGAAGGAGCCTACAAGGCTATCGAGTCCAACCCCCTGCTCAATGCATGAAACTAGAGGAGGGGTCTCCCATCCAAGTAATAACCAGACTTGACCCTGCTTAGCTTTCCACACTCAGACAAGCTGAGCCAGCATAAGCCACAGTTTTAGAATGCTCGTATGAACTGCCACAGGGGCCTATCAGGAGCGGATATGCAAATCTCTCCTACGTCATACAGAATGTTCACATGAACTGCAGTAGGGTCCTACAAGGGGGGAGCTGGGATTTCATTGCGTAGTCCCAGGGGAGGGAGCTGGGATTTCATTGTTGTGTAGTCCCGGAGGGGGAGAACAGGGATTTCATTGTTGTGTACTCCCGGGGGGGGGGAGCAGGGATTTCATTGTTGTGCAGTCCCGGGGGGCGGGGAATGCAGGGATTTCATTGTGTGGACCCGGGGCAGCTGGGATTGTTGTGTAGTCCCGGGGGGGGGGGGGAGAAGGGAATTCATTGTGTAGTTCTGGGTGGGGGGGGAAGCTGGGATTTCACTGTGTAGTCCCGGGGGGACGACACACACAGGGATTTCACTGTGTAGTCCTGGGGGGAGAGCAGGGATTTCATTGTGTAGTCCCGGGGGAGCAGGGATTTCATTGTGCAGTCCCAGGGGAAAGGGAACAGGGCTTTCATTGTGTAATCCCGGGGCGGGGGGGGGGAGCAGGGATTTCATTGTGTAGTCCCGGAAGGGGGAAGAAGGAATTTCATGGTGTATTCCCGGGGGAGCAGGTAGTCCCGGGGGAGCTGGGATTTCATTGTGTAGTCCTGGGGGACCTTTCCTATGGATCCATTCAAAAAAGCGGACAACTACCGGTACCTTAAGGAATTTCGAACAAATAGTGCCTATAAGAAAATGACAAACCGGGCAATGCCGGGTAAAAAAGCTAGTCTACTATATAAATGTGAAAGTCCGTTTATGTGCGTCGCATAGGCTCCTACACACGGTTGGACGGATCGCCACCAAACTTGGCACACACACTCTTCATCACCCAAGGACAAATACTGGTGGGGTTAAATCGCCGAAAAAAACATCACTGCGCCTGTATGGCCCAACCTAAATGATAGCCAATGGTGTCACTTAGAACTGCCGCCGGGGTCTATCAGGAGTGGATATGCAAATCTCTCCTACGTCATACAGAATGTTCGTATGCAGCAGGGGCCTACACAGGGGGGGGAGCTGGGATTTTATTGTGTAGTGCAGAGGGGGGAGCTGGGATTTAATTGTTGTGTAGTCCTGGGGGGAGCAAGCTGGGATTTCATTGTTGTGTAGTCCCGGAGGGGGGGGGGACAGGGATTTCATTGTTGTGTAGTCCCGGGGGGGGCAGGGATTTCACTGTTGTGTAGTCCCGGGAGGAGGGGAACAGGGATTTCATTGTGTAGTCCCGGGGGGGCGCAGGGATTTCACTGTTGTGTAGTCCCGGGGGCGGGCGGGCTGGGATTTCATTGTTGTGTAGTCCCGGAGGAGGGGAACAGGGATTTCATTGTTGTGTAGTCCTGGAGGGGGGGAGATGGGATTTTATTGTTGTGTAGTCCCGGGAGGAGGGGAACAGGGATTTCACTGTGTAGTCTCAGGGGGGAGGTAGCAGGGATTTCATTGTGTAGTCCCGGGGGGAGGGGGAGCTGGGATTTCATTGTTGTGTAGTCCCGGGGGAGCTGGGATTTGGAATTTCATTGTTGTGTAGTCCTGGGGGGGGGAGATGGGATTTTATTGTTGTGTGGTCCCGGGGGGGGGGGAAGCAGGGATTTCATTGTGTAGTCCCGGGGAGGGGAGCAGGGATTTCATTGTGCAGTCCTGGGGGGGGCAGGGATTTCATTGTGCTGTTCCAGGGGAGCAGGGATTTCATTGTGTAGTCCCAGGGGAACTGGGATTTCATTGTGTAGTCTGGGGGGGGGGGAAGCAGGGATTTCACTGTGTAGTCCCATTCTTTTCCTATGGAGCCATTCAAAAAAGTGGACAGCTACCTTAAGGAATTTCGAACAAATAGTGCCTATAAGAAAATGACGACCCAGGCAACGCCGGGTAAAAAAGCTAGTTACTTATAAAAATTGAAGTTGGTAGGTGCCACTTTTGAGGTAGTATTTTTTTTTTCTCTCTCACATATGAGGGAATGCCTCTTCCACGATGGTGCCTGCTATGACACATCATATTTTCTTCAAAAATCTTGTTTTATTACCCATGTAGATGTAAATGATCAATCAGTTAAAACTTATTTATAATGAACTAAGATTACTTTAATTAGATAACAAGCCTTACTGTTTTTGCACAACTACAATTCATTTCAGTGAGGCTTGTGCACAAGACATTCCTGGTGGGCAGCACAACAAAAATAAGCACTTATAAAAAATAGACTAAGGGTACAATCGTATGCAAGTTTAGACAGAAAAAAGGCCTACAACTCTCAGTGTGCCCTTGCCAGCATAGCTGGCTAGGGCATGCTGAGAGCTGTAGGCCTTTTTTCTGTCTAAACTTGCATACGATTGTGCCTTAAATTTAAGATACTGTATATTTTTATGCACTTCCTCCCCGTCCTGCACTCCAATTCCCTCCCTTCTGAACCAGCAAGCTATTCTTTCCATTTGCTCTTCAAGCCACAATCAAACTGTGGTTTGCAATTCTGGGTTGGAGGGCAAATGCAAACCATAGCTTGCCAGTTTAGATGTAATACAAAACTATGGTTTGCAACAAAAGTGGATGTGTGGAAACATGTAGGCCAGGGGTCCTCAAACTTTTTAAACAGGGGGCCAGTTCATTGTCCCTCAGACTGTTGGGGGGCCGGACTATAGTTTGAAAAAAATATGAACGAATGGATCAAGTAAAAAAAAAGGACCCGGGTCCTTTTTTTTTTACTTGATAAAATGGAGTTATTATAAATTAATAATAAATTAATTATAAATTAATTTGCTGTCTAAAATTGAAATACATTAAATTTTAAAAAGGTATAGAAAGGCTTGATTTGCACACTGCACATATCTTATTTGTAGTGCAAAAAAACAGGAAAAAACAATACAATATTTTTA
Organism: Shinisaurus crocodilurus; assembly: GCA_021292165.1. NCBI lineage: Eukaryota > Metazoa > Chordata > Lepidosauria > Squamata > Shinisauridae > Shinisaurus > Shinisaurus crocodilurus. Next base: position 59,452,575 of record CM037877.1, read on the forward strand.
GTATGAGTGATGAGCAGTATTTACCAGCCACAGAGCTGGTGGTCCACATCCTGCAACTTTGTTCCACATAAATGTGCATAAGATTGCAGCCTTACACCCTCATCTTATGCATGTCTACCAGGTAAGTTTACAAAGGGTCACAGCCTTAAAAGTACAAACCAATTCCCTGGGGTAGGCCAGCAAGACCTGGAACCCAGAGAAAATAGTGAGAGCCAGTGTGGCATAGTGGTTAGTTAGAGTGCTTGACTGGGACTTGGGAGATCCGGGTTCTAGTCCCTACTCAGCCATGAAGCTCACTGGCTGACTTTGGGCCAGTCACTGACTCTCAGTTTTAACCTACCTGACAGGGTTATTGTGAGGATAAAATGGAGAGGAGGAAGATTATGTAAGCCACCTAGTGTTCCTTGCTGGAAAAAAGGCAGGATATAAATATGACAAACAAATTAATAAATGGTGTGTACAACTGAAATGATTGTCATTTCAGTCACCTCAATGGCACCAGATTGTTTTCTAGATGTTTTGTAGCCTGATCCTAAGGATTTTTACTCAGAAGTAAGCCTTACTGATTTAAATGGGAATTATTGTAAGTGGCTTGTGTTTCAGCCAGGGCCCAGCAATCCTAAACATGTTTGCTTGGAAGTATAGCCCAATTAAGTTCAATGAAGCTTGCTGCAAGTAAGTTTGCATAGGATTATAGCCCTGTAGCCAGACTTTTATGCAGGTGTACTCAGAAGTATGCTTACTCAGAAGCTCAATGGGGGCAATGCATATGAATGCAACCATAACCTCATGGCCTTCTACAGGTTTAATATATTCTTGCATAGGGGGAGGAGCCTGCGCTGGCTATGGAGCAGTAGCTTTTCTGCCGAGCTCCCGGAATGATTTGAAAACATCTGCAAATACACAGGAGAGACAAAGCGTGAGTTTAAATTCCTTTGCTGTTTGCTTTCTGGAAAGTATGCAGATATAGAGCTAACAAAGAAATAACAAGAATAGCTTTCTTTTGATGTGCTTCGCTCTGGATTGTTTATGAGCTCCAGACGGGTGAAAAAGTCCCTACCCCCTCTTTGGAAACGCGATCGGGCGCATCCCTCGGATAACAGCTTGAAAAGGCTAATTAGGATCCTTGACACTAAAGATATTGAATGTTCTTATCAAACTGTGCAACAGGGTCCTGATAAGAAGCCACGAGGTAGTGAAAGTTTCGAGACAGCGAGGGGGAAGGGCGGAAAAATGGCGGATTCAGCTGGCAAATTCCCTGCTGGTGCCAAGCCAAAGTCAATATCTCCAGCCAAGCTTAAAGGGGCAGCACCAGATTGGGAGAAAATTCTATCACAGTTTCAAAGCTCTATGGAAGCAGGCCAGCAGAAACAAATAGAAGCAATTGAGAAATTTCAAAATCTGCATCAAGAGGATATGAAGCAAATGCGAAAGTCCATAGATCATTTAGGGGTTCAAGTTAAAGAGCTGCAAGCTAGAGTGGATAAGGTGGAAAAACTCCAGGTGAAGGATGAAAAAAGTTTTGAAAAGTATGAAATGAAATTTAATGAGATGGAAATACAGATGATTAACATGCAAGACAGGCAACGTCGTTCCAACATTCGGATCAGAGGCTTCCCCATGGAGATGGGGGAGACTGGATATAAGTTAAGAGGCAGTATTTTGGAATGGATGAATGAAGCTGTCTCTGGAGAAACAATTTTTTGGGATGATATGGACATTGAGATTGTGCATAGAGTGGGAGCATTAAGGCGTGGTATGACATCCAGAGATGTTGTACTGAAATTTGCAAATTTATACAAGAAGGATGTCTTCATGAAAGAGATTAGAAAGAAAGGTCAAGTAGCTTTCAAGGGGGCTACTTTGCAAATCTACAATGATCTTTGTCAGCAAACAATAAAGTGGAGGCGAAGTGTTAAACCGTGTACAGCAGTCTTGATCAGAAAGGGATTACAATACAATTGGGGTTACCCAGTTTTTCTTACTTTTGTGTGGAACAGTAAGAGATACAAGATCTCATCATGTGATCAAGGCATGGGCCTGCTGGGAGAGTTGGGGCTTCATGATGATGCGGAGGGTCCAGAATCGATGGGTCAACTGGAAGAAGAAGGAGCCAGTGGAGGAATTGTATAAGAGGTCGTTTCAACACGAGAAGAAAAAAGAAATAGAAAATGTTTTATAAAGAAGTTATCCGGGAGGGAATGAGGGGCTGCTGTTCGGGCTGGTGATGGGTCCTTTCCCCCCCCCCTGGGATAGGTGGGTAGGTTTAGGGTGGGGCAAGTTGCCCTGGCTAAGCAGGGGGGATAGTTTAGATGAATGTGGGGGTGGGTTAAGGGGTATGTTATTGTGTATTATTTTCACTTTTGGGGACCAAAAAAGAAAAAATGTTGTTAATAGATGGATTATAAGTTAAGAATTTCAACTTTAAATGTTAAGGGGCTAGGGTCAGTTACTAAGAGAAGGCGAATAGAAGCACTTCTTAAAAAGGATAAGGCAGATATTATATTCTTGCAAGAAACGCACCAGGCAAGGAAAGGAGTCAATGAATTGAAATTGAGGTGGTCTAGAATATATGAGATAGCATGTGGATCATCTAAATCGCGAGGAGTAGCAATTATAATTTCAAAGAATTGTGGTTTTAATGTTCTAAAGGTGAAAAAGGATGATACAGGTAGATATATTATAATGTATGGGACCTTGGGAGGGGAAGAATATGTTATTGTTAATGTTTATGCTCCCAATCAAAATCAAGGAGAATTTTATCAACATGTGTTTAAAGAAATGGGTAATTTTCAAAATCAAAGGGTTATTATGGCTGGGGACTTTAACATGGTATTGGATAGAAGAAAAGACAAATCCAATCCGACGAGAGAAGATCAGAGAAATAATCTAACGATCTTGAATAAGTTAATTAGTAAGGAAGGGTTGCTAGATGTTTGGAGAGGGGTCAAGGGGAATGAGGAAAGATATACATTTTACTCATCAGCAAATAAGAATTATTCTAGGATAGATTTTATTTTTGTGTCCAGGACACTGTTTTCAAGGGTCCTGGGCACAGAGATAGGAGTGATAAAAGTTACAGATCATGCTTTGGTTAACATGGATTTGAAGATACATAAGGATTATAGAGAAGCGAAAAGATGGAGATTGAATTGTAATATTTTTCGTTATAAACATTTAACAGAGAAAATAGAGAAGGAATTGAGGGAAATTTGGGAATTTAATCAAACAGAAGAATGTACTGAAGCGATAATATGGGATACAATGAAGAGTGTAATGAGAGGAATAGGATTGAGAGAGGCAATAAATTTGAGGAAACAACAGAAGTTTTTTATCAAAAGCTAGAGGGGGAGATTAGGGATTTGGAAAAGAAGTATTTAGAGAAGAGGGATAAAAAGATTTTTGCAGAATTACAGGGTAAAAGGAAAGAATTGGAGAATAAAGAACTGGACAGGGTACAAAGGAATTTGATTTACACAAAAAGGGAGTATTTTGAGAATAGTAATAAAAACTCTAAAATGTTGGCTAGATTAGCACAAAAAAAAAAAGAAAAAAGCTTAGTGGGGATGATTAAAGATAAGAGGGGTAAAGAATATAATCTAGTAAAGGATAAATTGAAAATTTTTCATGAATATTACACGGAGTTATATAAGGCAGGAAAATGGTCGGAAGCTGAGAGTAGAAGATATATCGAGAAAAATTTAAAAATAAAAATCCAGGATGAAGATAGAGAGAAAATGGAGCAACCATTCACAGAAATTGAAATAGAAAGTGCTATAAATAAATTAAAACAGGGGAAAACGCCAGGACTGGATGGTCTGGGGGCGGAATATTATAAAGTCTTTAAAAAAATGTTAATTCCGAAGTTAAAACGGTTGTTTAATGATATTTTACAGGGGGGAGAGATCCCCCCGTCATGGAAACAGTCCTTGACCATTTTAATCCCGAAACCAAGGAAGGATTTAGCAGAACCAGGTTCTTATAGACCAATATCATTAATTAATCAAGATGCTAAACTATTGACAGCAATTTTAGCTAGAAGAATGAATAGTTTTTTAAATAAGTATATAGGGATAGATCAATGTGGGTTTATTCAAGGAAGACAAATGGCAGATTTAACAAGAAGGGTTCTGAATATAATTTATTTAATAAAGAAAAATAATTTGAAAGCGGGGGTTCTTGCATTGGATATTTTTAAAGCCTTTGATTGTGTGGAATGGCCTGCATTAAAGATGTTAATAAAAACTATGGGGTTTGGAGAAAAATTTATAGGTATTACTAACCAATTATATACTCATAATGTCACGTCGGTAATTGTAAACGATGGAATAACAGAAACTATTAGCCTAGGCCGGGGAACTAGACAGGGTTGTCCCCTTTCCCCAGTATTATTTGTGTTAGTTATGGAATTGTTAGCGAATTCGATAAGACAGGAGAAGAAATTATTGGGGATAGGAATAGAGACCAAATGTAAGATAAACCTTTTTGCAGATGATATCTTGTTAACATTAGAACGGCCTATAGAAAATTGGGATTGGATAGAGAAACATTTAGATGAATTTAGAGAAGTAACAGGGTTAAAAGTTAATTGGGATAAATCGGAGATAATGACATTTAATTATAGTAAACTGGAGGAAAGGGGATTTAAACAAAGGGGAGTGGATATAAAGATAAAAAATATAATTAAATATTTAGGTATTGATATATTAAAAGATTTGGATAAAATAGGGGAATGTAATTTTAAAAAACTAAAAGATGAAGTTAAAAATCAAATAGAGGATTATAAAAAATTGGGATTATCGTGGTTTGGTAGGATAGCTTTGATTAAAATGAAGATTTTACCGAAGTTTAATTTTTTATTTAGAATGATACCATATAAGATATCAGAGAAAGAAATTAAAGAGTGGCAAGTAATGTTAAATAGCTATTGTAATGGGGGGGAAAAAATCAAGGATTACTAAGAATAGATGGTATAAAGCTCAAAAAATAGGGGGACTTGGTCTCCCTAATTTAAAATGGTATTATATAGCTAATCAACTTAGATATATCATGGATATTATTGTTAGAAAAGATTTTATGTGGTGGGAAATAGAAGCATTTGAATTGGGTAATAGGGTGGATAAATTCTTATTTACAAAACAAGGACATATTATGACAAAAAGATTAGAAAATCCCTTTTTAAAAAATATGTTAGAAATTTGGGGTAGAAATAAGGAAATATTTTTACCAGGTATATCCCCGCTTACTCCAGTGGTGGTTATGGAAGATTTTCCCGAGAATGTTAGACATTTAGAACGAATTTTTAGAGAGAAAAAGGTGATAACTTTAATGGATTGGCTGGAAAAAATGGAGACAAGACAGCAAATAATTGATAGGGTTGGGGCAGGAAGAATTTCTTGGTTAAATTTAATTCAATTAGTACAATGGGGTAAGAAATGGAAGAGGAGACATGAGCATGAAAGGGATTTCACTGCATTTGAGCAGGTGGTTATGTCTAGAGAACTTGTAGAAGGAAATGCATCAGCTAGGGGTCTTACAAAGATGTTATATAAAATGTTGCAGAAATCAGAAGAGCAAGCAGAAAATCTTAAAATAGTTTGGGATACAGAGTTTGAAGAGGAAATATCAAAGGATGAGTGGAATAAGATTTGGGATAGGCGAATATTGAAAAATATGTCTATAAGAATTAAAGAGAATTTTTATAAGCTAATTTGGAGATGGTATTTGACCCCAGTGAGATTAAATAGAATAGATAATAATTGTTCTCCAATGTGTTGGCGAGGATGTCAGGAATTGGGTACATATGCTCATATGTGGTGGAGTTGTAAAAATGTAATGGATTTTTGGAAAATGATTTTTGAGGAAATATCAGAAATTGTTGGAGTTGATTTAGAGGTATGCCCTAAACTAGCTTTGCTAACAATAACGGAAAAGGTGATCGGTTCACAAAATGTTAAAGAATTAATCATAAATTTGTTAACGGCAGGTAGACTAATGATAGCAAGGAAATGGAAAATCCAGCAAGTTTTCACTATTACTGAATGGTATAAGGAAGTATGGGATATGGCTTTGAATGATATGTTGACTTGTAATATTAAATGCAAAAGGGGTCAATTAAAGAAAAATAATTTTAAGGATATTTGGGGTTTATTTTTGGAATATGTGTTTAAAAGGGGGAAAGGGAGTTTACCCTGTCAAGATATATTGTATTTTTGGAATAATGAACAATTATAGAGTTATTGGATTGTTTGGTCCCATGGTGATGGGAGCACAATATTAGTTATGTGTGTATGTTATTTTATTTGTATTGTTTTAAAATTTAATAAAATATTTAAAATATATATATATATATATATATATATATATATTCTTGCATTTATTGAAAGCAATTTTAATAATAAGACATCACTCTGGATTACAAACAAATCTTTTACAAACAAATGAAAAGAACACTGTATTTTTTGTACATACTGTGTCTCTGGGGGAAGGGGAGGAGGGGCAGCTGAGCATGCGGGCAGCAGCGCTGCAGCCAGTGTCTCTCCGATAGCGGCGGCGGCGGCGGAGCACGAGCTGCCCGGAGCCCAGAAGGGCAGGCATCAGCGTCTCAGCCAGTGTCCTTCCAATGGCAGAGGTGCAGCTGATCTGGCAGCAGCGGGGAGCGAGCCACCCAGAGCCCTGCAGGGCGGGCATCAGCGCCTCAGGCAGCTTCTCTCCGATAGCGGAGGCGTGGCAGAGCCGCCCGGAGCCCGGGCAGCAGCACCGCAGCCAGCGTCCTTCCAATGGAGGATCCTCTCCTCTTCCAAAAACTTTGTAAACACTTTGTAAAAACTTTGCTTACCCCTCTAGACTGGCTGCTGATGCTGCTGCCACCACCACAACAACTTGGGCCCCTCCTCCTCCTTGAGTTGCTCACGTGGCCTCCTGCTGATCTCATTCCCCCTCCCCATTCTTCTCCCTCTTCAGAGCGTCAGGCTGAGAGCTACTCCTGTAGCGAAGTAGCAGCAACTTTTGCCCGAGGCAATTCTTTTCCTTTCTTTTCTCCTCCTCTAGAGTAGGCTAAATCGGCTTCCTGCTGATCTCATTCCCCCTCCCCATTCTCCTCCCTCTTCAGAGCGTCAGGCTGAGAGCTACTCCTGTAGCGAAGCAGCAGCAACTTTTGCCCGAGGCAATTCTTTTCCTTTCTTTTCTCCTCTCCTCTAGAGTAGGCTAAATCGGCCGCCGGGCCGGATGAAAGGACCCGCCGGGCCGGGTCCGTCCCGCGGGCCGTAGTTTGAAGACCCCTGATGTAGGCCCAAGGCTGAACCAGACTTATAGATTCATAGATCATAGAGTTGGAAGGAGCCTACAAGGCTATCAAGTCCAACCCCCTGCTCAATGCAGGAAAGTAGAGGAGGGGTCTCCCATCCAAGTAATAACCAGGCCTGACCCTGCTTAGCTTTCCTCACTCAGACAAGCTGAGCCAGCGTGAGCCATAGGCCTGTAACCAAATATTACCTTCTGTAACCAAATATTTTTATTTAGAACTAAAATCTTAGATTTTAAAATGGTTGTTGTTACTAAATAACACCTGACCATTTAATCTCTTACATATTTAATATCTCCCAATATTACACACGCAGCTTTTTAAAAAAAAGAAGTACCCATGCTGGATTCCCATAATAAAACAGCATGGAAAGGGAGCTGGGCAACATAGAAAGGAGGATTTTTTCCCTTGAAAGGTGAACAATGTGCACTCATTGTAAGCGCTTTAGAACCTGTAACAAGGGGAATCTATCACTAACTATGCAGCCTTCAGACATGATCACCTGCCCTTTATCTTATCACTACTCTAGGATTGGGAACAAAAAGGCACATTCTATAAGAAGGGTTTAAAGAACTACACCATTTAAAATAAATTTTACATTAAAAAGGTATCAATCAGCAGAATATACCATCTTATAAGACTAAATGCAAATATTTTAGGAACTATGCCAGAATTATTGCTTCAAATTCAGGTTTCTTTCTTCTTTGAGATATTGCAGTGTTCTGTCCAGGATTATAGAGAGGCAGGGGAAATGAACAACGTTACGAAAGGAAAGAGATCTCGAGGGAGAAAACTTTTAAGATACCTTGCGCTGTTTGATCTTATTAGAGTTTCCACAGTGCAATGCGGGGGGGGGGAATTACATTAAATAGAGATAAACATCCTGATTAGTTGCAGACAACGGCCCAGTTCGTATGATTAAACAGCCCAGTGTGCTTGGTTGAAGCCATGGTGGGATGTGGCATGTGCAGGTGGCCATTTTGAATATTCAAGCCATGGCTTGTTGTGTTGTCTGAACCTGGGCAACGGGGGTTGTGCTAGGATTAAACAACCCTTCCAAAACCCATGGCTTCTTCTAGGGTTATGCGAGGGTTGTTTAACGCTTGCACAATCCGTCACAGGGTTCGGACAACACGACAAGCAGTAGCTTGAATATTCAAAAACCACCCAGCACACGCCACAGCTTAAACAAGCCATGATTGGCTGCAGTGACCATGCAAACAGGGTCAATGCCCCTTTCTACTCCCCCCTCCAGTGACTGCCTCTAAGGAGCATACTGGAACTGGGACCATTTCTGTGCTTGCTGAACATCAAGCCAGTCAAGTGTTGCTGGCAACACAGGAGATAATGCCCTAAACGTCTGAAATTATTCCTTCTGTCTTGCTTGTTTGTTGGGTCATACACCACCATAATTTTCTAGCCTCAGAAAGCAGCAACTTCAATTACCTGGTTCAAATATGTGATCTCTAACAGGGAGTTGTGCTGATGGAGTACAAGGAAGGAAGGAAAGTTGGTTTTTAAAATATGAATTGTATTAAGGATTTGATGATAACGATAAAACAGAAATAAGACTATCACTCCACCCTCATGCTTGGGCGAGGATGGGGCAATAGCTGCACAGGGCACTAAAAGGAGGCTGCATGCAGAGCACCTCTTTAAGGACCAGGGCTAGTTCTTCTCTCCTCCTCTCCCTGGTGTTTTGGGAAGCAACCTAGCAAACCAACATTTTGTTAGCAGCATGGGACTACCTGAACACTATTATAGAGGCCAAGTAGTCATTGTTTGCTTCTTTCTGGGATGGCTGTCGGAAAGGGTCTCCTTCTCACCTCACACTTTGAACTAGGGTTTAGTTTTATTTGGCAGGTGCAGTGGAAGAAGGACAGAGGACAGATGAAAGAGGAAAACTACATTGGTGAGGCATCTTAAAAATGAAGGGAGAATTACCCACAACATATCTCAGAGCTCCTGGGAGACAGGATGGGAGCCATTCTTGGTGACAGGTAACTTCTCTCATCCCAAAGGTCCACTGGCCTGGGGACTAGTAATGGCCACCTTAGTGCTTATTCACCTTAGTGAATTAGAAGGCACTTGCAATCATTTATTACTATTGCGGCTTTTGTTATGTGATGTACTGCCTTTGTACACATTCCAGTGAGTATATATTTCTATGATATGGGTTGGGATAAAGTTTTTGACATGCAAAACGGCCTCCGCACAGTGTGATGCACAGAGACCACGAAGAAGAACTGTACATATATTATTTCAATGTGCTACTCTGGTTGAAAGTTTAAGTTTTCTATCAAGAGCCAAATAAAGATATTATTATGGTAAGAAAAGCTAATGGTGTAAGTGACAATTCAATTTTCAGCAATCAAACTGCCATATCCAACGGGTGTTTTATTTTTGTCTTCATAATGTGCTACTGCCCCTAGAGAACTTGGAGAACCATTCTCTCTTTTATTACCCTTTTAGATTTTTATACGCTGTTTTAGTTTTAGGAACATATCATATGGAGGGATCCATATGGTTCTACTTATGCTTCATACTAAGGAGCTGACCTTTTCTGGCTGCCCATGCCATTGGTTGGCAATGATATCAGGTATAAAGTAATTCACGTATTGTTTTCATAAGCGTCTAAGAGCATGAATACAAAACCTTATAACAAACTTCAGGGGTGTCTTGTCCCCGCCCCTTCAGATTTGTTATAGAAATTTTCAGTTCACAGTAATTCTGTTTATCCCTCAACAATCCTGTGGGGCAGGCTACACCAAGACACAGTAAGAGTAATCTTGTGCAAAGTAACTCAAAGCTTCAGGAGGGAAAAAAGGATCTGAAACTTCATCTTCATCTAAAATCAATAATTACACCAGTCACCATGTGCATTGCAGCCCTAACCACAACCACCTGGAAACCAGAGACTACCAACTCCTTTAAATCATGGGGTGCACAACCCGTGGCCCAGGGGCCACTTGTGGGCCCCCTAGGCCATAACCGCCTTCCCATGGGGCTTGCTTTCTCTCCACCCCCACCCCCCATCCAGCAATCCTGAGAGATTGCTATTTTCCTGCCACTGCAACTGTGAGGAAAGGGCGATCTGTATTAGGATTGCTGTGGGAGAGGGTGAAAATAAGGCTCTCCACTCCCTCCTCCAGCAATCCTGATACAGATCGCTCTTTCCCCGCTGCTTCTAGCAGTGAGGAAAGAGCTACCTGTATCAGGATCTCTGAGATGTGTGTGCATGCGTTCATGTCTACATGCCTGTGCATGCATGCGTGCTTGACCACCAAGCCAGCATTACACGTGGCCTTGGGGCCAAAAAGGTTGCGCACCCCTTCTTTAAAATAACCAGACAATGTTTGTTTTAGAGAGATCATTAATGTTGTAAGACTAAACCACTTTGCAAACATTTTTACCAGAGCTCAAAACACATACTATTACACAAATGCCATTAAAACAAAACAGAGCATCCTGAGGGATTCTCTGTGGGGAGCCCAACTCAGCAGAGGGATTTATTCATTCCTGATGGAATACTTCTTACACATAAGTGTGTACTTGGGATCACATCCAAATTAAGCAATAATTCTAAGGAGCTTAAATCAGCTCTGTATGGATAGTATGCAGATCAGATACAATTGTATTAAGTTATTCAAATATAGACATATCCCTAGCTATATACACACAAGATCTGCAATCAGAGGAGCTAAAAATGAAAGTCAGATTTCAAATTACCAATCTTATTTTCACAATGTTTCCAAACAATGTACAGAAGATGAAAGGATTTGCTCCCGCATAGCTTATTTAATTCTGAACAAGTAATTGTGCCCAAACTGTTAAGAACTGCTGTGAGAAAACAAATCCTTACCTTGCATGAGCATTGCTAATCTTCCTAAAAATAATCTCTAGCAAAATAACTATTATTATTGTGGGCAGGGTATATGGAGGGAGGAGCTGTATGTGGCAGAGACTCCTGGGGTGTGAGATACAAAGACATCCCACTGCACAGTGCACACAACGACACACTGCAACACCCATGGAGTCCCTGACAAAAGGAGGCTAGTCCATTCAGCATCGCAAAGGTTTTACATCCACCTACACATTCCCAAATGCAGCACTTTAATTCTCACTATTGGAGTAAGTGGCAGCCATTCACTTACCACAGCTAGGTGGGCAACTCACAGCCCTTGACCACACTCTTCATGAGGCTGCCAGAGCCCTGGAGAACCCCACCCATTTTTCCTGCTGCCTAGCTGATGAACCATCAGCTGGGCAGTGGGGGAAAAGGTCTGCTGTTCTGGTGCTAGTATTAGCAGTGTGAAGACAGCAATCTTAATCAGGATCACTGGGGGGGGGCGCTTTAAACACCCCCTCAACAATCCCATCCCTGATCTCAGCAGGCAGGGAGGGGAGATTAAATCTCCCCATCCCTACATGCAGAGACGGGATGGGAGGAGAAGAGTGTGCATGCATGTATACACATGTAGCCTGCAACCCACCACCAGACACCACATGCGACCCTCTGAGTGAAAAAGTTGACTCACTATTTGAGGCAGTGTGCAGACTTTGCCTCTCAATGGGGTAAAAGTTTGCAATTCATTTGTTTTGATTAGGAGAACTCATAAAACCACAAGATCACGTGTGCTGGATCATACCAAAGGCCTATCTACTTCAGCATTCTGTTCCACAGTAACCAATCAGATGTGTATTGGAAGCCTACAACAAGACATGAGTGCAACCTTCCTGCTACTGTTCCCCAGCAACAGGTACTGAAAATTATACTGCCTCTGATACTAGAAGTAATATGTAACCATCAAGACTAATAGCCATTGATAGCCTTTTCATCCATGAATCTATCTAGTCCCCTTTAAAGGCAGTTCAGGTTGCTGGCCATAACTACATCTTGTGGCAGCAAATTCCATAACTTAACTATGCACTGTGTGGAGAAGTACTTCCTTTTGTCTATCCTGAATCTCCCAGTGTATCTCCAGCTACACTGGATAACCCTAGTATTATGAGATGGGGAGAAGATTCTCCCTATCCACCTTCTCCATACCATGCATTATTTTATACACCTCTATCATCATGTCTATCATGTTAAACAAAGACACACAAAGACAAACACACACTTCATTGTCTTTAAAATGAAATTATAGTATGGATAAGAATTATTATTATTTTTATCATGCTTTGTTGTGAACCACTTTGTGCATACTGTATATAGAAAAGCAGTATGTAAATAAAGTGAATGATTCATTAAAAGACGTTACAATGTGCTTAGCTGTACTAATAAAATAAAAATTTCCCTGATCACAGTCTAAACAGAAATGTAACAGGAGGGAGAGGCGCATGGGAACAGTCAAGATAAATGACAGACTAGAAGTAGTTAAAAAGTGGGGGGGGATCAAGGGGAAGAGAAATTAGACTGATATTGATGGATAGGAGGAAGTAAAATTCCGGAGCCAGGGACCAGCAAGTGAGAAAGGGTAAAGAAAAGAGATCCTGATTCCTAGGCTTAAAAAGAAGCTAGGATGAAAAAACGGAGTAAAGAGGAGCTAAAGAGAAAAGATAGAAAGTCCTGAGATCACAAAGCAAGGTGAAAACAAGCAAAGAGATCCTGTGCTTTGAGATATCCCATGTATACTCTGAGGAAAAACATATTTTAAGAGTATTGCACCATTTCACAATTTCTTTAGCATATTACAAATGCTTATGAATTGTCGTAGGTTGATGCAATGTCCACAAGCGGCTTACAAAAACAACCACACAAATTACCTTCAAATTACCTACAAATTTAAGAATGTTGCAAAATGAGTCCTTAAATCAAACATCAGAAGCAACCAGGAGAGAAAGTCATTCATTATCATACATACCAGTCTTGCTGTAAGCAATTTTCTTCAGACAAACAAGCTTTGATTCAAATCTTACATGTTTTGATGTCACTTAACCTTGCTTCAATTAATGGTTGCAGTGCCTCTTGATGAAAAAAAGTCCAGTCATGTTTAAGAAGCAATTATTCATGTGCTTGACAGCATTTTGCTTTTTAAACGATGACCATGAAAAAGTACTTTGCTTCCAATTTAAAGTACTTATCAACATTTTTGCACCATGCTATGATATGAGATTTTCCTCCTAGTTCTTTGCCAGCTGTCTTGCTTTAACATCATACCAGGAAAGTGGAAACCAAACAACCTTTGCTTTTATAGTTATACAGAGAGAGAGAGAGAGAACGTTCAGAGTAAAAACTGGACTTATCTGGCCACTTCCTTAAGGAAATTCAACGCTACCGCACCCAGCTTCCAACATAACAGCATGTAGTATATGAGACAGACAAAACACACACACACAACAGGAACTGACTGAGGCCAACACACAGATGTTGTATATAACAGGGGGTGGGTAGGGTATTACGTGAATATTCATCACAAGCCTGTCCTTTTGCTTTGTAGAAAGCAGTCACCAATAGTGCTGTTTTAGCTGTTTCAGTGTGAGTGAGCAGTGAATGAGGTTCCAGAGGCCAATACAAGCCGAGTGGGTGGAGGCCTTGATTACACACGATGCCTCTTGATGCACACCCAAAATCTTGTGCATGCCCGGACAGACTCTGTGGATTATGGAAAATATTATTTGAAATAAAGTTGTGCACACTGCTTATAGAAGAGGAAGTGTTACAAGAAAATACAATGTGAAAGATGTATCAGCACATCTCTGCCATCAATTTGCATCTCCACCTATGAATAACTACTATTTCCCATACACACAAATATAAAAATACACTTTATGCCAAAATGTGACAAAGCCAAATGCTTCAAAGGCAGACACATACTCTTCCCAGTACCTTTCCCTACCTTTTAAATATTTCATTCTATGAGACTGGGCACTCAAGAATACACCAGACCCAGTTTCTAATTTGGTAATCAAGTACGGTAGTTTTCTGCCTTACTCCCTTTATTGGTGGGTGCTTTTGTCTACTGAGCCATTTTGCTTCTTAAATATTCCAAGGTTTTCATTTCTGTTTCTACATGTATGTTTGCAACAATTACTACTATATCTTTGCAAGCAACAGATTTGAGGAACTGCAGAAAATATTTAATAGTAAGGTCTTAAGATTATAGATTCATAGATCATAAGAGTTGGAAGGGGCCTACAAGGCCATTGAGTCCAACCCCCTGCTCAATGCAGGAAACTCGAGGGGTCTCCCATCCAAGTAATAACCAGGCCTGACCCTACTTAGCTTTCCACACTCAGACAAGCTGAGCCAGCATGAGCCACAGGCCTGTATTAATTCATAGCTTAAAGAGAACAGACTTGCTACATGCTTAATTAATATTTTTGGAATGTGATAAGCCAGCATTGAACACATTTTCTGAGGGAAGGCAACCCTAGATTTAATCCTAAGTGGTGTCACCCAGGACCTAGTACGAAATGTGAGTGTTGTGCAACCAGTTGGAAACAGTGACCACAGTGCTATCAGATTTAATATACATTTAAGTGGAAAATTGCCAAGGAAGTCCAACACAGTCATATTTGACTTCAAAAAAGAAACTTCTCTAAAATGAGGGAACTGGTAAAAAGAAAGCAGAAAGGGGGAGTCAAGCGGGTTAAATCCCTTCAAAATGCTTGGAGATTACTCAAAACCACAATAACAGAAGCTCAGCTAGAATGTATATCATAGGTTAGGAAAGGTAGCACAAAGTTGTCACAAGCATGGTTAACGAGCAGTGAAAAAGAAGCTATTAGAGAAAAGAAGACTTCCTTCAGAAAATGGAAGTTTTGCCCAAATGAGGAAAACAAAAGGGAACACAAGATTGCACAAAGGAGATGTAAGCAGACAATAAGATTTACATTGGCTACCAATTGAAGTCCGGGCCCGATTCAAAGTGCTTACATTAACATTTAAAGCCCTGAACGGTTTGGGGCAAGGTTATCTATAGGAACGCCTCGTCCCATACGAGTATGTCCAAACCCTGAGATCTTCTTCGGAGGCCCTTCTCAGAGTGCCCCCTCCAAGAGAGGCTAGAAGGGTGGCTACTAGGGGAAGGGCCTTCTCAGGTGTGGCACCCCATCTATGGAATCAGCTTCCTAGGTAGGTGTGCCTGGCACCTACCCTCTATTATTTCAGGTGCCAGGACCTGAAAAAAGACCTTTTTATTTGCCCAATATTTTAATGGTTGATTTTATTCCTTTTATTATCGCCACTGTACCTCTGGACTGAATTTATTTTGGCTGCTTGTTTTTATCATGTTATATTTTAATATGTTTGTGTTTTTATATTGTTTTTGTTGATGTTTTTGTGTTGCTTTGTTTTGTAAACCACCCAGGGAGCCTTTAGGCTGATGGGCGGTGAATAAATATATTAAATATATAAATAAGAGATGCAAAAAGCATTTTGAGCAGCATATCACTAACAACATCAAGAGCAACAATGAAGAATTCTTTAAATATATCAGAAGCAGGAAACCATCTAGAGAGGCAGTTGGACTGCTGAATGATAATGGAGTTAAAGGAATACCAAAGGAGGAGAAGGAGATTGTAGTGAAGCTGAATGAATTCTTTTCATCTGTCTTCACTGCAGAAGATATAGGACAGATACCTGTACCTGAACTGATGTTTTCAGTTTCTGATGAACTAAGGCAAATAGTGGTGACAGAAGATGAAGTTCTCAACCTTATTGACAAATTGAAAGTTAATCCATGGTGCGGCCACACTTAGAGTACTGTGTACAGTTCTGGTCACCACACCTAAAAAAGAATATTGTAGAGTTGAAAAAATTGCAGAAAAGGGCAACTAAAATGATCAAGGGGCTGGAGCAACTCCCTAAAAGGAAAGGTTACAACATCTGTGATGGTTTAGCTTAGAAAAAAGGCAAGTAAGGGGAGACAGAGGTCTACAAAATTATGCATGGTATGGAGAAAGTGGATAGGGAGATATAATCCTAGAACCCGGGATCTTCCCATAAAGATGATTGGTGGGAGATTCAGGACAGTTAAAAGGAAGTACTTCTTCACACAGCACATAGTTAAACTGTGGAATTCACTTCCACAAGATATAGTGATGGTCACAAATTTGGATGGCGTTAAAAGGGGCATTGGACAAATTCATGGAGAATAAAGCTATTGATGGCTACTAGTCCTGATGGCTATATGCTACCTCCAGTATCAGAGGCAGTATGCCTATGCACACCATCTGCTGGGGCACATGGGCAGGAGGCACTGTTGCACTCATGTCCTGCTTGTTGGTTTCCCGTGCACAGCTGGTTGGCCACTGTGTGAGCAGTATGCTGGACTAGATGGACCCTTGGTCTGATCCAGCATAGCTCTTCTTATGTTCTTATTTAATCCAAAAGAGCCCAAATATGTTTCTATTTATCTAAATGGTTAGAAAGCTGGAATTCACACCAGCAGGACATTGCAATCCTAATATAGTTATTTAATAAAAATACTTAACTTATGATCTTCACTGCACAAATAGAATTTCATCTGGCATAAACAACTGAGCATATGTTAAAAGGGGCTGTTTTAGGGAGATACATTTTTGTAGATGAATTTTGGCAAATGCACAGTGTTTTAGAAACGTAAGAAACATTAACATAAGAAGAGCCATGCTGGAGCAGATCAAAGCCCTATCAAGTCCAGCAACCTGCTTCCCATAGTGGCCAACCAGATGTCTATAAGAAGCCCACAAATAGGACATGAGTGCGATAGCACCCTTCCTCTCCTGTTCCCCAGCAAGTGGTATTGAGATGCATACTGTAGCTATTGATAGCCTTATCTTCCATGAAATTGTCCAATCCCCTTTTAAAGCTGCCCAAATTGGTGGTAGCAATTCTAGCAAATTCCACAGGTTAACTATGAGATGTGTGGAGAAGTACTTTATTTTGTCTGTCCTTAATCTCCCACCATTCAGCTTCATGAGATGGCCCCAGGTTCTAGTATTATATGAGAGAGAGAGAGAGAGAGAGAGAGAGAGAGAGAGAAGTCTACCTACGGTACCCACTCTCTCCAGTCAGTATGCATAATTGTATACACTTCTATAATGTCTCCCGTTGCATGCTTTTTTCTAAACTAAAAAGCCCCAAACACTGTAACCTTTCCGCATAGGGGAGTGAAGCCCCTTGATCATTTTGCTTGGTCTTTTCTGCACATTTTCCATCTCTACAATATCCTCTTTGAGATGCATCAACTAGAACTGTATACAATACTCCAAGTGTGGTAACATCATACAACTGGAGGCATGATGAAGGCACTGAAATACGGGCAGCATCTTTTTCACTCCTTTTCCTAATTATCTCTGCCATGAAGTATGCCTTTTTCACAGCTACCGCACACTGGTTCGACATTTTCATGGAGCCAAAGATCTCTCTTGGTCAGTCACTGCCACTTCAGACTACATCAGCGTAAGTGTGAAGTTAGGATTTATTTATTTGCCCCAAGAGCCATTACTTTACACTCACACTGGACCACATTTGCCATTTTATTACTTATTTTTGCATTTTGGAAAGATCCTTTTGGAGCTCTCTGCAATGCCTTTTTAAAGCCATCTTTAGTGTCATCAGAAAACTTGGCCACCTCAATGCTCACCCTAACTTTTATCATGGCTTGTTGGGAACGGCTAGAGAGCCAGCTGGCAAGAAAGGCAAAAAACCCTGCCGCTCCTCACAATCTCACAAGTACCGCCGCCATCCTCCCTCATCCCTTCTCAGTGCCCTCCGCCCTGTGCTCCTAAAAATCAAGAAGAAAGGACACAGGAGAATGTCCCAAATGCATTCACAATTATTTTACATTCACTTTTGCGCAAGTGCACAGGAGTGAATATTCACTGCTAGGAAATTTGCTAAATTTCCCCCTCAGTTTTACCTGCTCTGCCTTGAAATTTATGGAAATTCCCCCTCCATTTTACTGCTCTGCCATGACATTTGTACAATTTCCCCCTCCATTTTACTGCTTTGCCACAACATTTGTGTATGTTAAGCGATCCAGCTCACTGCTCTGTGTATCTGACAGCTAGCAATGGAGACCAGTGGAGGGAAGAGACAAACACGAAGGGGGAGGGGGATAGCTGAAAGCAGCTGGCAAATGCAGGAGAGAAGGAGCTTTAGGGGCAGGTGTTATTACTTCAGTAGAATGTGAACCAGCCTTTTAAAAAAAGGGTGTTTGCTAGCAAGGGAAGCCCAAAAGTGGAGGATGAAACTGACAAGGACATTGACAAAAGGGGGAGCTCAGTATGCTTGGCTCAATAGCGGACAGATGGTCTTGTGCACTTGTGCAAGATCCTGGGGGAAAATGTCAATGCATTCCCATGTTCATAAGGGCTCAGAAACCAAAATCCCTTTGGCAATCCAATATGGGGCGTGGGGGGGGGTTCCCTCGGTAACCGACAACCTCAGAGGACCAATTGCAGAAAGGGTGCTTACATAGGGAACGAGGATTTCTGCTGCAAAGGCCCCTAGGATATATGCCAGCAGCGGCTGAGAAGACTGAGGGAGAAACAGGCCATGGCAAGCTGCCGAGCAGGTGATCGTCTGTTGGAAGTAAGGGACAAGCCTCTGACCCACCATGGCTTATTCTCAGGGTGGCTTAGCGTGATGTGGAACTCACCTCCTAGAACCTATGGCTTGTTGTTGGGTTGTTCAGGGTGGCTTGTTTTCAGAGTGGCTTGTTGTGACATGCAAACCTGGTATGATGGCTTGTGTGTGGCTTATCGGAAAGGGCTAGAGCCGCCTAGCAAAAGCAGTGAAAAAAAGTCATTCCTCGCAATCTCACTACCCCTCTCTATTATGTCTTGAAATGACACTAGTGAATTTATTCCTCCATTTTGTTGCCTCACTAGACAAGGACACTTTTTTTTCATCTTCAGGGAGATTTGCGCAAATTTAATGTTATATTGTTTTCACCTCTGGGAGATTTGTGCATATTTAACATTATTTTTTTCACCTTCAGGAAGATTTGCGCAAATTTAATGTTATATTGTTTTCACCTCTGGGAGATTTGTACATATTTAACATTATTTTTTTTCACCTTTGGGGAGATTTGTACAAATTCAATGTTGTTGTTTTTTACATTCAGGGAGATTCACACAAATTTAACTTTCTTTATTTTTTTAACTTTCAGGGAGATTTGCGCAAATTTGCAAGAGCAGAGTAATAATAATGTTAAATATGTGCAAATCTTCCTGAAGGTAGAAAAAAAATATCTACAAAATAAACTCTACTCTGCTAATGTGTGCATTTGCACTCATTAGCAGAGTAGGCTGCTGTGCCTGTGCCGGAGGGAGGACTAAGGGAGTAACAAACCATGGAAAGCTGCAAAGCACCTGATTGTCTGTCCATAGCTTATTCTCAGGGTGGCTTATTGTGACGTGCGAACCAGCCCACTTCCTTTTTCAATAAAGGGAAAAAAGAGAGCTGGACTGGCTCCTTCATTAGGGCCAGAGGCAATTCTTCAGGAACAGATTCTGCCTTCTTTGAAAAATGCTGCTGCTCACTGTCTGCTAATCTGTTCACCCCCTGATCATGAATAATCATGCACATTTATCACAGAGTAATATTCATAATAAAAACATCATTTAGTTTGGAAGATTCCCCACCCCATAGTATTTAAGCTTTTTTTCTAATGCAGTGGACATATTCAGAAGGGCTTGTGGCACTGCACAATGATTTGAGTAGACAGAATGGAACAGAATCTTGTGTGCAAGCCAGACTGAAGTACCGGTAAAGGGTAAAGAAAAGCTCTCAAAATTCTGAAAAAGATAAGTGAAGTGGAAATACTACTGCAGGAGCTCTGCAGAGCCATGAATTGAATTACATTCTTCAGCAACTACAATAAAATTAAAACCAACTGGGAATATAAAACACACTGCATAGTAATTCGTTTTTCCAGTGAAATCACAGCTCAAGTATTCTTGGCTACTAAAGCAAAAATGAAAGACTTGTATGGATTGCATGGATTTGTCATTATGCAGAACATATGAACTGCCCCAAAAATACAGAAGAGAAGAAAATATGTTTTGCATATGAACTTATGTTTATTAGGTTAGATCCAAATTTAGTCATATTTAGAGCAGACCCATTGAAATCAATGGGCCTTTAGTCATGACTAACTCAAGTCTCATTGATTTCATGGGTCTACTCCAAGTATGACTAAATCTGGATCCAACCCCCAATATTTTCCATTTTAACAAAGGATGTAGTTTGAACTATATTCTCCATCTGCATAGCTGTTTCCTTACTTCTTTGGATTGCAGTATTAGAAAGCAACCCTGTGCTTTTTAACCTGGATGTACATTTTGCTGAAATCAGTGGGATCTGAATAAATATGGTTAAGATAGTGGTGAAGGTTAGGAAATGGAATTAACAAACATTGCCACAAAAAGAGGGGAGAGAACTAAAGTGGTGAGACTGCAGGGAAGGGAGAAGAAAATGCAAATATTATCCACATGCTTGAATATAAACATGGGAATAGCACCCAGTAGCTTCAATGTGGTTTTTCAATTTTTCAAGATTCTGCCAACTATTGACAACTCCTCTCCTCTAACATGTCTGATTTCCTTAGACACTATAATCTATTAAAATGCTAAAATGATAAACTGAAGTGTCCTTTAAAGATATTCTTACAATTCAATTCTCTTCTTCAGATAGTTTACTAAGCATTGAGAATATTATTCAGCCCTCTAGCCTAAGCACAATAATGAAAAGGAGGCAATTTAATTCACAAGGTTAATGTATCAGCTGTCACCAGAGGAACAGATGGCTCTAAGCTTTACTCATATTAAAATTAATAATACATTTTCAGAATTAAAGAGGGAAAGGTATACACGAAAACAAAAAAAGAGGGTGAAATAAAGCACATTGGGGCAAACTTCTGCCTGCCCCCCACCATTGATTTAAAAAAGTGACTAACCACGAAAGAGATCTTCAGGTTGTGGTGGATAGGTCAGTGTAAAGGTCAAGGTGTGGCACTATTGGGGGAAAATGTGAATTCTATATCAGGGATTATTAAGAAAGGGACTGGGAATAACATTCAGAATTGTAATATGTGGAGAAACGAGCCTTTGGGGGTACACACACACACCTCAGGTGTGAACCGGCTCGGGGTGGGGTGTGCATAGTTAGCGTGTAGAGAAAAGAGTTTTTAGGGTTCCTGCATGCATGCATGCAGGAACAAACACACACACACACACACGCCTCCTCATGAGTAAACCAGGTGGGGGCTGGGAGGAAGCAAAAGGTGATGGAACATAAGATGGGGTCTGGCGCCCAGAGGTCTGGAGGAGCCAGGCTGAAAGCGTTCATATGCAGATGTAATGCAGATAGTTCAAGCCATGACTCAGGAGTTCCCTTCCCCCTGCCTGGCCAGTTCCCTCCCCCCTGCCTGGCCAGGTGAAGTTCAAATTGATTGGCTGAAGCAAGAAGGTTACAGAAAAGGGGAGGGGGAAGAGTTTTTTCCCCACGTGTAAGCCTTTGTTCTTGGTCAGTCTTGGACTTAGTCTTTTGGGTGCCTGCCTGGCGGTTGGAGCCATGGCAGGCCAGCGAGGGGCCGAGCCTTTAGGGGGGGCCCTCAGGAATCGACCCCAGGCAGCCCCGGTAAAATTGGCTGGTTTGAAGGGTCTAGAAAGGCAAGTCTTGTGGAGGGCTATTTATATCAGACCGGCAGGTATGATGGAATAGTTCCCCCCGGGCGGCAGGACTGTGCTGGATCTAACCCTTTGAAGAAGACACCCTCAGGTAACAGGTGTATGAGAGATCCTAAAGAATCAGGTTTTGTTATTTTGCAGCTTTACTGTGTACTAAAGTGTCTCTCTATTTTGTGTGCTTCTCTTATTTGCCTAATCTTGTTGTAAGATGCTACCAGAAATAAACCTTGTCTTGGTTTCACCCCAAATGGGTTTTGTAGTGCTCTGTGAGTCAGTATCTAAATCCAGGTTACAGAATTGAAGGCGAGTCCCTGAACAGAGATTCAAGTAGGGTTGCAGACAGCTGAGGCTGGCAATCTGGTGCCTTGAGATCTCTGGGGGTCTTGGTTCCTTTGCCAGTAGGCAAGGGTGGGGTAGTGGCGGGTCAGCCAGCCCCCCCTTCCGGGCCACATGGTGGCAAGTGCTGGGTTTCCTTTGAAGGAGGAAAGGGTGGAGGTCTGGCGGGCCAGCCAGCCCCCCCCCCTTCCTCCACATAATACCTTTTATATAAAAAACTAAAGTTTGGCTGCATTTGTAACACTGTATTGGCTCATCTCAAAAAGGGTGTTATAGCACTGGATACAGTGTAGAAAAGGACAACTCAAATGATCAAGGGTTGGAGCACCTTCCCTGCAGGGGATGTCTAAAGCATTAGGGGCTTTTTAGCTTAGAAAAATATATGACTGGGGGAGAGGGAGACAGAGACATACAAAATGATGTGGAGAGAATAGATAGAGATCAATTTTCCTCATTCTTGAATTCAGGGTTACTCCATTAAATTGACTGGCAGTAGATCCAGAACAGATAGAATAAAGTACTTCTTCACAACACATAACTTATGGAACTCGCAGCCACAAGATGTTCTGACAGTAACTAGCTTAGGTGGCTTAAAAGAAGAGCAGACAAAGTAAGGGAGGATTAGTGTAACAATGGCTGTCAGCCATGATGGCTATATGGAACGCCCAAGTTAAAAGGGAAGGCAACAGCAGGAATGGATACTGCTTTTATACTCTGCTCATGGGTTTCCCAGAAGCATCTGGTTATTTATTTATTTATTACATTTATACCCTGCCTTTTTTCCTGCAAGGAACTCAAGTGGTTGGCCACTATGGGGAACAGTATGCCAGAGAAAATAGATGATTGGTCTGATCCATCAGGGCTCTTAGGTTCTTATGAAAAGAAAACACCCTCACCACTATATCTAGTGCCCACCTGAGCATGACAGCTGTTAATATTATAAAATATTATAATATTGTATAACCTATTCAATTGAGATGGTGAAGTTCATAATGGACCATTTAAACACACTTTCTGTTAATGTCTAAAGTATACTGTATAATGTATAAAGTTATACATAGGCCACACAATTATACTGTGTGGCCTATGATTTTATATAGACAATTCTTAGAGAAAGCAAGCACATGCACAGCCACTGTAGAGGCTGTCATAACTCCGTCTACTCTTGTAGCAGCTTTCTAAGGTCTCAAGCAGAGATCTCTTCTATGATATGCTACCTGGCTCTTTAACAGGAGATTCCAGGAACTGAATCTGGGACCTCCTGGATGCACAGGATGTGCTCTACCAAGGAGCTATAGCCCTTATATCAAGAACACAGAAATAAGATCCAATCTTAATCCCCCACTCCCAAATAACAGAATGTTTTAAAAATAAAATGTCAACTTTAAACTGTTGCATGAACTGTCTTCTCTTGTATTATTCTGCATACACACTTAAAAGTCATCTGTGTCCATGTCCAATAGAAGTGCAGAAGGTAGTGGTGTGGTGTGAGGCAGGGCCAGTTCAATGGCAGCTCCAAAATTACAGAGCTCACCACTGTGAGGGCTTGCCTCGCTCCTTCTTGGTTATTTCAGGAGATGTTTGGGATTGATCAAGTTATGAAATTACATTAACTGCTGTGATTTTGTTGGCCTTTGCATTTTCATTGCTTTAACAGTTGTTCTTGCTGACATTATATTTATATTTCTTGTAAGGCATTTATAAGGACCTCTTTGGATCAAAAAGTGAAACAAATGTATCTTTAGAACAGAAATGTGACTTTCTTTTGGTTTGTATTAAGATTCCTCAGCCAATGGATGCTGTTGCCTGACTGCAGCAGGATACAGAATCTGCTCCCAAAACTAAAGCATGCAATCAGGTGTCTCCTTGTTGGTGCAAGGATGCCAGAAAAAGAAGTTACTCCTCTCTGCTGCTGTTGCATATTGTGAAGTACAGATATATAAAATCAAAACGCTGGAAAGAATGGAAGAGATTGTCATAAAGATTCCTCTCCACTGACGCAATGCTTACCCAGCCTTTTCTAATAACTTCTCAGACTTCTTGTGGTTATGAAAAAAATAGTATAATTGGTTTACTATTCTTTAAAGTTAGGCAATATTAAATCATCCTTAAAGAAACCACATGGAAGAACATGCGTGCTTTCGCATGTAACGCTAACCCACCTTGGCAATAAGTGACAGTGGGCTAGTTGTTGTGCGAAGTACCCACAGTGAGCCCGATCAGGCTCACTGTGAGTAGTTGGCCCTCTCCACCCCACTCGGTCCTCCCACAAGTATCCCACAGGACCGCATGGAAGAAACGAGTCTTTTCGTCGCTGCAAGCCATGTCAGGCTCACCGCCGCTCCCCCCGCCCCCCGAGATCATGAAAGCTGGCTGTCAAGCTGGCTTTCCTGATCCTCATTTTGGCAGGTATGAGCAGTCCCTTCAAAGTTCCCCAGCAGCACCTTCGAGGGGCTTCCCATGGTTGCCCAGCATATATATATTTAATTTGTGCGCAAAATTGTGTGCAATTTTTAAAATTATTTGTTTTTAGCGCAGTCGCGCAACTGCAATCTTCCGCAGTACCATAACTGTGGGGATCTGAAGACTCGGCTGGGGCAATGTCCAGGAGGGTACCTGCTGCCAAGGGGCAGCAGGTATTCCCCCCATGGACCTTGCCACAGCTGAGGCTCCAAATCCATTTCCCCCCGCTTTAGTTCCTCTTGACAGCTCGCAAGAAAGTGAGCTGTCAAGAGAAACCCAAATGTGCAAGGGATTTTTTTTTTCTGAGAACGGGGTGGTTTTGGGAATTTACACCCCCTTCACAACAACAAGAAGTACACATTTACAAAAGTAATTCCCACCTCTCCTACAGTGCCTTACAGAAGTATTGACACCCCCGCCTTTGACTTTTCCACTCATCTTTTTTTCTTCTTCCCCCTTTAGTTACCATTGGGGTTCACATTTTGCACTTTGTCCTGAGCACTTAGGTGCTCTGAAAAGTGCAAATGTACAGAACTTTTTTCAAGAGAAAAGGGGTTTTGACAGCTTTGACAACTAGCTGTCAAAACTCTGGGTCCCTTTTAAAAGGGAATTTTGAATGAGAAATGGGTGATTTTGAACTGGGACATATGCCTGTGTATGTCCCAGTCCAAAACACCCATTTCCCACTCAAAACCCCCTTTTTAAAGGGACCTGGAGTTTTGACAGCTAGCTAGCTGTGAAAAACCCTTTTCCTTTGAAAAAAGGGAGGAGTGCACATCTGCACTTTCCGGAGCATATAGGTGCTTCGGGACAAAGTGCAAAATGTGCACCCCGATGGGAAGAAAAGGGGAGGAAAGAAAAAAAGATGAAGATCTTGCTGTGAAGAGGATACAAATTCAAAAAAACACCCTCTTCTCATCAAAAGATCCCTCGCATCTTTGGTTTCTCTTGACAGCTTGCAGAAGGTGAGCTGTCAAAAGGAACCAGAGGAGGGGGAAATGGATTTGGAACCTTGGTAGCAGGCACCCCCTCTAGACATTGCCCCAGCCAAGATTTCAAATCCCCACAGTCGTGCTACTGTGAAAGATCGCAGTTGGACAACTGTGCTAAAAAAAATTATGTGTACAAAAAAATAAAAAAGAATAATCTTTTGCATACAATTTTGCATGCAATTTTTTAAAAAAATGCTGGGCAGCCCCTCCAAGGTGCCACTGGGGTACTTTGAAGGGACTGCTTGTAGCTGTCAAAACAGAGATAACAAAAGCTGGCTTGACAGCCGGCTTTTGCAATCTCCAGGGGAAAAAAGGTAAAAAAGGCCCGGCGTAACCAAAACAGAGGCGAGGAGTGGGGAAGCCAGTGCCAGCTGCCCTCAAGTGCTGCTTGGACACTTTGGGTGTGGCTGGCACTGGTACTGGCACTCATCTAGTAGCCTCATGGCAAGACTGGCAAGGGTTTTTTGTGCTCTTGCTGTGGGGATCACTAGCCGATTCCCCATACCGTTGATGGGGTCGATTGTCTGGGTTCAGAGGACACAACATCCCATCATGGATACAACAACCCCTAGAACAGTGCATGGGTTGTTGAGGTGGCTTGTTGCCCATGCACAATCCACCCTGGGGAAATTGGTCTAGGTTTAGAAGACATGACATCTATTGTGGGTAGCAACCCATGATGGGATGTCATGTTTTGTGAACCCAGTCAATGCCTCCAAGGTGGCAATATTTGCAACAGGAGAGTCTTCTCCTCACTATGATTTTTTCCCCCTTCCCCCCTCCCATTGCCTGCAGTGGGAGGGAAATTACTATACTACCTCTCTACCTGGCATAGATTCTGTTTGGGGACATGTCAGGTGAACAAGGGGATCAATGCATGGATCCTTGGCTGCCCTGGAGCCCCACTGGAAGGGTAGCCACAGCTCTGCTACCATCCAGGGTGGACCTATGCCAGCAGACCTCCCTCTGTGCCAGCAGAGGGAGGTCTACTTAATCCAACATCCCCTCAGCCAGCCTTCTGGGAAGATAAGATTGCTCCTTACAGAGTATTTTAAAACCGGACAGCACTGTAGCACTGAAGTAACTCAATATATTCTGACCTAGAGGCTTAACTAGGATGGGGCTGCCTACCTCTCACCATTGTCTCCCTAAACAGAATGTTAATGTACCACATATAATACTCAGAAAAGAATAGTTACGTGTTCCATTAATTTTGAATCCTCAAGAATTTGCACCAGACAAGAATTGGCTCAGTGGATTAAACATGTTTCTGAATGGCAGATGTTTTAACCACATCACAATCGTTTTAACCAAGTCAGCTCAAATTTAGAAAAGTATTTCAGTAATTATTGCTATACACAGCCTTTGTGCCTTTAAAGAGAACATCTGCACTGTATAAACTGCTTTAAAAAAAAAAAAAAAAAA
This sequence comes from Shinisaurus crocodilurus, assembly GCA_021292165.1. NCBI lineage: Eukaryota > Metazoa > Chordata > Lepidosauria > Squamata > Shinisauridae > Shinisaurus > Shinisaurus crocodilurus. The sequence goes on from CM037877.1 coordinate 59,479,719, forward strand.
GGGGTGATCATTGTACTGTAAAATACTGTGGGTGACTACAGTCACCTTTGCTTAAGTACCTCAAAGCTGTACAAAACATACCGGTAATTGCAATTTATCCTGTGAAATCATCAGCTATCTCACACAAGCTGCCTTGGGTATGATCCAGCATCATTAAAATCAATGAGGGTTTTGACAATAACTGCAATACAGTGGATTGCACCTCTTTGTATAGCGATGGATTATATTACAATACTGAAAACAGTGTTCATTCTGATGAACAGAAATAATGTAGTATTATACTTCAGGCTTGTTTATACAATGCACAATTTGAGATATGTTTCTTTATAACACCAGAACAGCATACACTCCATGAGAAAACCATTGTCAGTATCACAATACAGGAAGGTCAGTATATAGGGTTATTCTCAAGTCCAAAATAGCTATCCTAATATGAATGTTTGGACTACATATGGAGTGCACACCACTGAGTGCAACCCATGAATATATTATTATGTAATTATGAATGATCTAAATGAACATCCCCTCTTCTCTTTCCCTCCACTGTAGGTCTAGAGAAATGTAAGTAGCAGTACACATAAAATTGCTAATACAATATGATTCCTAAAGAACAAGTACACATTTACAAAAGTAATTCCCACCTCTCCTACAGTGCCTTACAGAAGTATTGACGCCCCCGCCTTTGACTTTTCCACATTTTATTTTTATTACCACCTGGAATTGAAATGGATTTAATTGGAACTGTTTCCACTTGAGGTATACAAGATACTCAACACTGTCAAAGTGCAAAATATGTTTTATTGTGGCACAAAAGTTAAGTAAACAAAAACAAACTGGCACTTGTTGGTTACATCCCCCTGAGTCAATACTTGGTAGAAGCACCTTTGGCAGCAATGACAGCTGCGAGTCTTCGTCAGTAACTCTCTAATCAGCTTTGAGCATCTGGATTCTGCAGTGTTTGCCCATTCTTCCTCGCAAAAATTGCTCCAGCTCTGTCAGGTTGGATGGGGACCATTGGTGAACAGCAACTTTCAAGTCTTGCCACAGATTCTCAATCGGATTGAGGTCTGGGCTTTCATTGGGCCATTCTAAGATTTTCAGGCTTGTTTTTAAACCACTCCAGTGTTACTTTGGCTGTGTGTTTAGGGTCACTGAGCTGCCCAGTCCCAGGTCACAGACTGAAATAGGTTTTCCTCAAGAAATGCCCTGTATTTGGCTCCATCCATCTTGCCCTCCATCCTGACCAGTTTCCCAGTCCCTGTCAAGGAACTGCAGGTCCACAACATGATGCTGCCACCACCATGCTTCACCGTGGGGATGGTGTTGTCAGGGCAATGAGCACTGTTGGCTTTGCACCACACACAGCGTTTTGTGGCAAAGCCAAAAAGTTCCATTTGGGTCTCATCAGAACAGAGAACCCTTTTCCACGTTTACTGTGTCTTCGACATGCCTTTTTGAAAACTCCAAACAGGCTTTGAGATGGGTTTGTTTCAGCAATGGCTTTCTTCTCACCACTCTTCCATAAAGCACAGCTGTCCAGGTGATAGTTGTTTCATGGACCGTTTCTTCCACCTCAGCTGCGGATCTCTCCAGCTCCTCAAAGTTGCCATTGGCCTCTTGGTCGCTTCTCTGACTAATGCCCTCCTTACCCGGTCACTGAGTTTTGATGGATAGCCTTCTCTAGGCAGAGTCGCGGTTGAGCCATATTCTTTCCATTTTGTAATCATGGAACGGTGCTCTGGGGGATGTTCATAGTCTGGGATATTTTTTGATAACCCAACCCTGACCCTGACTAGTGCTTCTGCACAACTTTATCCCAGAGTTGTTTTGATAGCTCCTTGGTCTTCATGATGCTGTTTGTTTAGATATGCTCTCCCACAAACTCTGGGGCCCTTCCAGAAATAGGTGTAGTTAATCTGAGATCATGTGGCACTGGAATTACACACAGGTACATTCAACTACTTTATAGTATCTGACTTCTGGAGGCAGTGGGTTGCACCAGAGCTTATTTAGGCATGTCACAGCACAGAGGGTAAATACTTATTCAACCAACAAGTGCCAGTTTGTTTTTGTTTACTTAACTTTTGTGCCACGATAAAAATATTTTGCACCTTGACAATGTTGAGTATTTTCTGTACATCAAGTGGTAACAATGCCAATTAAATCCATTTCAATTCCAGGTTGTAACACAACAAAAAGTGGAAAAGTCAAAGAGGGGTGAATACATCATCATCATCATCATCATCATCATCATCATCATCATCATCAGCGATCACTCGTGACCGAGTAAGATTGTCTTCCAGGATAAAAATTTACAAAAAGGAGATTTTAAAAGGAGGAAATTCTAAAGAAAATTGTGTAGACTCTAACGATGGGTCTGTAAGTGACTGTGGAGGCCAATTCTAGATCCACACAGCTTCCCACAGTGAGAACCAGATGGAAGATGGTCCTGTAAAGGATTCGTTTGACGTGCTTTTCGCTTAGCACGTTTCTCCCTTTCACCTTGCACTCGGGCTTCTTCAAAGTCCATAGAACCTTTGTGAAAGGCCAACCTCCAGTTAGATCGTTCATGGGCCAGAGCTTCCCAGTTTTCGATGTTTATATTGCATTTTTTTAGATTAGCCTTATGAACATCTTTAAACCTCTTATATTGGCCACCGATATTCCGCTTTCCATCCTTGAGTTGTGAGTAAAGTACCGGTAACTGCTTTGGGAGACGGCAGTCAGGCATTCGAACAACATGACCGGTCCACTGAAATTGGTGTTGAAGGATCATTTTTTCAATGCTAGTAGTCTTTGCTTCTTCCAGTACACTGACATTTGTTCGCCTATCTTCCCAAGTAATTCGCAGGATTTTCCGGAGGCATCAATGAGGTGGAAGTGACGTTTATAGATAGTCCATGTTTCGCAGGCATACAATAAAGTTGGTAATACAATGGCTTTATAAACCAGTGTTTTGGTCTTCTTACAAATATCCCGATCCTTGAACACTCTATGTTTCATTCGAGAAAACGCGGCACTTGCGGAGCTCAAACAATGCTAGATTTCACTGTCGATGTTAGCTGTAACAGAAAGATAGCTGCCAAGATAGAGAAAATGATAGACATTTTCCAGTATTGTCCCGCCAAGCTGGATAGATGGCATCACCAAAGGGTTAGCTTGCACTTGCTGATAAAGCACTTTGGGTTTTTTGATGTTAAGTGAGAGACCAAGTTTTTCGTATGCTTCTGCAAAAGCATTTAGGATAGTTTGGAGATCATCCTCTGAATGTGCGGAGACCACATTATCATCAGCATACTGAAGTTCCACAACAGAGGTTGTAATTACCTTACTTTTTGCTTTCAGTCTGCTGAGATTAAAAAGCTTTCCATCTGTTCGATATATGATTCCCATACTGGTGAATACAAGGCACTGTATTAAGCAATTAAGCAATTAATCCAGTGGTCCCCAAACTTTTTGGACCCATGGGTACATTTGGGAATTTGAGAAACTGCTGTGGGCACCACCACAAAATGCCTAATCAGTGGATTGCCACCTTGGTGTCTACCTGTTGTGTCTATGGATCTTAGGCTGTGTCTTATTTAGCAAAAAAAAATATTTCATGTCTATTGGACACCGCAACATCTTAAGGGATTGTCTAATGCAGTTAACTGCTGGTGGTGCAATACAGCTAATGCTTCTCTGAAACTTATGTTTTGGCAATGTCCAGCAGTTGCCTCTTTTTGGGGGAGGTTATTACACAGATACATTTTGTACTGAACAGCCTTTAATATTCATTGATGTACAGTCTTTTAATTTATTTACCTGCTTCATAGAAATTAACAAATGGAAGAGGAAATGAATTCTCTGCACCCTTGTGACAGCTAAAAGACTGATATTACAGAATTGGAAGGATGAACACCTCCTATAATGCAGTGGATTAAGGATTTTACAACCCTATCAATATTTGAATGGGCGGCATTTAGACGCCACGTTCAAATGGATACTTATTTTGATATTTGATCCACTTTTGTTGAAGCCTATATATCAGTGATGGCGAACCTATGGCACGGGTGCCACAGCTGGCACGCAGGGACCTCTCTGTGGGCACTCGAGCCATTGGTCACCAGATCGTGAAAAGACCGTCCCCTTCTGCAAAACACTAATGATCTTGTTCTTTCTCACAGTGTGGAACAGAATGATTTTATTCTAGAATTCCTGTTACAGAATTCTTTTCTACATTGTTATCACATTTAAAAGATTTTGAAGAATGATGCACAGAGCATGGCTTGGATGTAAAGCCCTAACAGTTGACCTGAGTGCTGCATGTGTTGCTCTCAAACTAACGGAGTATGAGCCAAGCTTTGACAAATTATCAGCATGCATGCAATAGCAAAAATCACATTAATTGTGCAAAAGCATGCCCAATGCAAACTTTTACCTAATGCAGTGTTTGCAGTCCAAGACATAAAGTGTTTAAAATGTGTTAAGCACATTTAGTTTTCTTATTTATCTTGCTCATCCTAGTACAGGTTGACTTTTACTTTTACTAATCCGACACCTGTAGAAGCAGGGAAAGGACGCGGGGTAAAGCTTGCCCCATACAATTTCAGTCTGGCATATAATCATATTACAAGTTGAGAATCCCTTATCCAAAAATACATGTGCCTAATTATTTAAAAAGTTTGTATAAATTCCCTTCAGGCTATGTGTACAATGTAGTAGTATAATAATTTTTGGAGGTGATTTTTTTCCCAACAAAAAACTGTTTGTATCATTGAAAGCTCTGTTATTGTGCTTTTCTTTAAAGACAAAAGATGTTAATTAGTTCGGACAACTGTATGAGTTGTTTTTCTAAAACTAAAACCTCGGTATTCAGGTTGAATTGCAGTGTTGGCACTTTGAAATAAATGAGTTGGTTTTGTGCTGCAGTTTGGGCACTCGGGCTCAAAAAGGTTCGCCATCACTGCTATATATAATTGCTAGAAAGTTGTGTGCATTTCATACAAATCTATGTATGTATAGCAGTGCTTTTTTTCTGGAGAAAAGGGTACCGGAACTCTTGGATTACATTTCCTCGGGAGTAGATGGCGATTAAATTGTAATGCAATTAATAGAAGAAAAGTGCTGGAACTCAGTTCCGGTGAGTTCCACCAGAAAAAAAGCCCTGATGTATAGTAAAAAAAGTATAAAATAAAGTATTTTTGGGGGGGTGCCCACAGGTATCGCGTTGGGGATCCCTGTATTAATCCTTTACATCTCCTTAAATCTTTACAACACGATGCTATGCATTTATTTATTCATTCTATTTTTGAATCGCCCATCTGGCCAGTCATCTGGCCACTCTGAGCGATGTACAGTCTAATTAAATTAAAAAACAAAAAAACAAAAACAGAGCGTCAGTTAGCCCGGGGGAGGGGGCAGTCCAACCGGAGCAGGCCCTGATGTTCCCTCTGCCTGCTCCCGCCGCCTTCACCCCTTCCTCTTCCCCACAGGGCCCTTGATGTCAGTTAGCCCTCGGGGGGGGCAGTCCAACCGGAGCAGGCCCTCAGATATAAGTCTCTGAGTTCAATCGAACCTACTCCCAGGTATAGGACTGCAGCCTTCGGGTGCTTCCAGACAGAGGGCTCCTAGCACTACTAATCAAAAAGTACTGCACAGCTATTGTGTCTTTTCTGGGATTTTTCCCGCTAAAGAAAAAGACTGAAGCAGCAGTGGGAAACCACGGGAGGGTTACAGATGGAAAACAACCCCTCCCCCAACAAAATACAGTGCAATTACACAATGCTTTTATTGTGTAATTGCACTGTAAATGAGGCAGTGCAATTACACAACAAAAGCCTTATCTGGAACCAGCCTTAGCTGGACAAGCCTTCTCTAGTCAACTAACCCACTTTAAAATGGCAGAAAAGACTAACAATCCTCTGGATTTATCTTTCAGAGTGAAAATTACATATACTACACATCCTGTTTATTAACATACTCTAACTAATCTGGTTTACTGCCTTCTACAGAATAAATAATTGCCAAGGAGCATCAGCTAGGTTACAGAGCCTTAGGCTTAATATGAGCTGCTTTCTTCTGCAGTACAAATGTAAAGAGATTATCTGTCACTTTCTCCAACTACAGTCTGCTTTGTGGCTCTGCTCTCAGAACTGATGGGGGGGGGGAGTTTACAGAGAAAGAACATTTTTTTACTCAACTATGTAGCAAAAAGCAAAGGGGAGGTGGGAACCTAAAAATATACCATACATTGTAGCCAGGCTTCTTAGAATTGTGACCTCTGAAAATATGATTAAAACGTAAGTTTCTATTGAGGCACATTCATATGGAAAACATAAAAACCAATGCAGAAATAAATAGAAATGGCTTAGGGGAACAAACAAGTTTCCCCATACCTATAGTAATAGTGAAAATTGTTTCCACACATTTTTCAACTCTCCTATCTGTACATTAAAAGTAGTATTTGAACTTAAGTTTTAGGCTTAAGCCCTTCATCCTCAGTGGTATGAAGCCTAAGTACATGAAACTAAATTTGCTTGGATTCAAACCTCGTTACTGCTTCTTCTGTTCTCCTTTATCGTATCTACTACTGAAATTTAGTGATAGTAAGCTCTTTGGGGCAGAGACCTAGCATGTTCTCCTTTACAGCTAAGGTACCACAGGCATAGATTGTTCATATTTTGATCAGCCCTATTATTAAATGGAAGTCTGATCACCACTGGTTAACTAAAATATATTTATGATTGCAATAATCTGAACGGGATGTAACCAAGGCATGGATAATAATTACCAAGTCAGACCGACTCAGGAAGTGTCACAGATGGCGCATCAAGCCTAACTGTGCAAACGTGATCCGTGCCACTGCCGCCAACTGAAGATCCAGGGACAGCGTAGGATCAAGAAGTACTCCCAAGCTACGGACCTGTTCCTTCAGGGCAAGCACAACCCTTTCCAGAACAGGTTGAATAAGGCAAATCACATTCTTCAAGCGCGGGAAAGGAAAATAAGCCGCCATGCTCATTTTCCCTCTGAGATTGTGCCAACGTGCCCACTGCCTCTTTTAAGAACAGTCCACTCCTGCAGCGAAGCATTTATCACTTCCCTTAGCTGTTGCATCAGTCCCACCTTGGCTCAAGAAGGGCGAGAGTGAGTACATACATGGTGGCCTTCACTACTCCAGATACCCTGTCCACATCCTCAAGATCCACAAGCTGAAAAGAATCCAAAACAACTGAACAAGCAGTTGACGAGGTTTCATCACTCTGACCTGCTCCAATATTGGGAATCCAAGTAAAGGTGAATCCGAGCATCTTAATCCGCAAAGAATGAACCAAATTATTCACAGTGAGCCACTGACTGCTCTGGCTCCCACTCTCCAGCATCCTGGTGAAGGAGGCCGGTCTTGCACAGTACAAAAAAGCTTTGCTAGTCTATTCTGCGCAAACGTGATGGTGGCAAAAATATGAGCTTTCTTTGCTATCCTCACCGCCAAGTATAGGTCTTTAAGTGTTCTCTCACTCCTGTTTGGTCAGAGTCATCCCAAGTTTTTCATAGATTTCATAGATCATAGAGTTGGAAGGAGCCTACAAGGCTATCGAGTCCAACCCCCTGCTCAATGCAGGAAACTAGAGGAGGGGTCTCCCATCCAAGTAATAACCAGGCCTGACCCTGCTTAGCTTTCCACGCTCAGACAAGCTGAGCCAGTGTAAGCCACAGGCCTGTGTCTCTCCAACAGCACTCTAGCCGATGTGCCTTGCTGCATGCGCAGAGCCAGATACTAGCTAGGATAGGTCCACAGTTGCCATAGTGGACACACACTCGCAGAGTGGAGTGCACTTGGTGATCCATTATGATCCATAAAATACTGTTCCATAAAGCAAAAGAATCCCTATTTTGCAATAGAAATTGCAGGTGCAGGCCCCTCGATCCAGATCAGACCTATAGTGTGTGTGGGGCAAAGAGTTAAAGCCCCCCTACCCCCATGCCAAGCCCTCATCTGGATCAGGGCCGCTTGTACCTACTCTAAGGGGGGGAAGTGCTTGTGTGGCCCACAGAGACTTGGGAGGGTCTAACTGGAATTTAATTTTGTAAGATGCCCATCTCCCTTTCAGATTATCTACCAAAGGTAGGTAAATATCAGCAAAAACAAGAATATGTAAATACATCTGGACAAAGTGGTTTCTTTATGCAATGTGTCATTTTATGAACACAGAACTGTGCTGTGCAGTACCAGGACTGCCAAGCAATAATAAAATTCTTGGGAGTTTAACATTCATGGATTTCCTTATGATATCCAGAATGTGTGCACAGCTTCACTGTGAATACTAGTAAGGTGCACTTTATTTAACTGGCTGTAAAATATTGTCGTGCATTTGTATGTGATGTTTTTGGTTTTGTTTATTGTCCATCCTTTCACCACAAGAAAAAGACCTATCTGAACCTGATCATTCCCATAGGATGGCTTGGGTAGGGGTATTTGTGTAATCCCAACTCTCTGGGAGGCAGTGTTATACTCACAGACAGCCCACATGAATATTTTAACAATGCAGTTTCCAATCTGAATACATCAGTAAATGGCCTTCATTGCCAAGAACCTTACCAAGGGGGGGAAATCAAAGCTGCTGCTTCTTTTGACATTCTGCCCAATAACTTTAGATAACTCAACAGATGTTGAAGAAGATATTCCTTGGGAACATCTTTCATTCTGGATTTTCAGTACTGTTGGATGAGCTTTATGGTTAACATAAGACACTGGTTTCAGAAAGCAAAGTCTCTCCGAGGACTGCCAGGTAATTGGTTTTCAGAAGATTTAATTTAATAGCTTCATTTCACAGGTCAAATAATTATTTTTCAAGGGACTAGAAAAAATGATCAGGATGAATATTTTAAGTGTGTGCTTACAAATAATTTCTACACACACTGCACAGTTGAGTTTGAGCATCTTTGGGGAGCTTGTTTAAAACAAAAATTAAGAACTTCAGAAAGCCAAAAAGTGAGTATTTTAAAAAAAGTTGTTGTCGAATATAAAATACTGATAAACTGAGGAAAATTATGCAATGTCACGGAATGCCTGAAAAAATCAAGAGCTTTCTTAAGAAAAATTCCCAGAAGAAAGTGAGATAAACTCTGCTGCAACTTCTAACTATAGGATAATTTTAGTTTCTACAATACAAACTATCATTTAATCCAAAGTACATCCATTAGATCAGTGTTCTCCAACCTTGGGTCCCCAGATGTTTTTGGCCTACAACTCCCAGCATGCCCCAGCCAAGCTGGGGCATGCTGGGAGTTGTAGGCCAAAAACATCTGGGGACCCAAGGTTGGAGAACACTGCATTAGATAGTAAGAAATCCCTTTTTCATAGGCTGTCAGTTTATAGCAGCAATGTTGGGCACAACATGGAAATACCTCAAGAATTCAGGGAATCCCATGGCTTCTCTTCCTAGTTTTTTTATACTACATATAAAAAGTATATTTATGCCGTTTAAATTCTAGAAGAAAATAAGATGCCTTGTTCTAGACTACAGTTTAAGGAGGCTCCTTTGTGGAGAATTATTAGAGTTGCTTCGGGGTTGCTTTTGTTTTCTTAAACCAACCCCCTCTCTACATGGAAAGTCATACTGGCTGAATATCCAGGCTACATAGGAAGCTGACTTATATAGTCAGGCCAATAGTCCACCTAGCTCTATATTGTCTACACTAATTGGAGAACCAGTTTTCCGGGGTTTCAAGACAGGGGTCTTTCCCAGCTCTATGGAGATTGAACCTAGGAACTTTTGCATGCAAAGCAGATGCTCTACCCCACTGAGTGATGGCCCCTCCCCACAAGAGCAGGGGTCGATATAAAGCCGTGATGGCGAACCTTTTTGAGCCCGAGTGCCCAAACTGCAACACAAAACCAACTTATTTATTTCAAAGTGCCAACACTGCAATTAAACCTGAATACCGAGGTTTTAGTTTTAGAAAAACAACTCATACACTTGTCCGAACTAATTAACATCTTTTGTCTTAAAAGAAAAACACAATAACAGGGCTTTCAATGATACAAACAGTTTTTTGTTGAAAAAACATCAACTCATTTTTTTAAAATAGTACTACATTGTACACATAGCCTGAAGGTAATTTAGATAAACTTTTTAAATAATTAGGCGCATGTATTTTTGGATAAGGGATTCTCAACTTGTAATATGATTATATGCCAGACTGAAATTGTATGGGGCAAGCTTTACCCCAGGTCCTTTCCCTGCTTCTACAGGTGTTGGATTAGTAAAAGTAAAAGTCAACCTGTACTAGGATGAGCAAGATAAACAAGAAAACTAAACGTGCTTAACACATTTTAAACACTTTATGTCTTGGACTGCAAACACTGCATTAGGTAAAAGTTTGCATTGGGCATGCTTTTGCACAATTAATGTGATTTTTTTGCTGTTGCATGCATGCTGATAATTTGTCAAACTTGCTGTACCCATGTTTTTGCTGTACTCATGGGTTTTTTTGTTCAAGTCTTGGAGTCTACAAAAACACAAAATTTATTTTAAAAAGACAGATGAAGCACCTGCAAGGAACCCAAGCTTAAATAATCCTCCTGCTGTCCATTTTATCCTCACAACAACCCTGTGAGGTAGGTTAGGGCAGTGAAAAAAAAAAGCAAGACTTTGTGTGGCAAGCAGAGGGAAAAGGCAACTGAGGCGGTGCTGGCTAGGAAGGAACCAAGAGAACTTAGTTACAGAGAACTAAGGGTGGGGGGGAAGGGTGGGAAGAGGAAGAAGCGCTATGGGGGGGAAAGAAAATATTAGTAGCATTGGCTGCAGGGGTTGGGCTGCCATGAGAGGAAGAAGAAACGACTGGGGTGCGGAGAAATGAGGGAGGGGGCAGGAGCACGAGAAGGGAAGGGAAGCAATATCGAGAAGGGGAGGCTGGTAGGAAGAAGGCAGTGGGGGGGGGGAGAAGCGACTATTAAGGCAGGTAATTATTAAGACGATTCAAACGGGGAGAAATAAGGGAGGAGGGGGGAGGAGCACGAGAAGGGAAGGGAAGGAATATCGAGAAGGGGAGGCTGGTAGGAAGAAGGCAGTGGGGGGGGAGAAGCAACTATTAAGGCAGGTAATTATTAAGACGATGGTTCCCCCTGGGCTGTGGGAAAACCCAACAGGTGCAGCTGGAAGCAGCGGGCTGCCCTGCAGCCGCGTCTCCACTCACTGAGCCAGGTCTGGGAGGGCGAAGCCACCAAAAGACGAACGGGCCGCCAGCTCCAGCTTCGTGTGGCTGGCCGCCAACGGCGAAGGCTGCGGCTCCGAGGGCATGCGTGTCCGGGCGAGAGAGTGCCCGGGCCTCTCCCTCTGCCCGCTCCTTCTGGTGCCGCTGGGCTGGCTCGGGCTGGTAGCAGGGGAGCGAGCCGCGCCGTGACGAAGCTGGGTTGGGGCGCGCCCGGGCGGAGACCGCGGCAGGGAAGCGGCGGGCCTGCGGATCGGGCCCAGGCACCTGTCTCCCTCCCCACAGGGAAGTGGATCTGCGCCCAGGCTGCGGCTCTCCCGGGCTGCCAACCAACGCCCGGGCTGGGGCGGCGTGACTTCCTCGCCTGGGCTGGGGCCAGCAGCGGCGCGTCCTGGTGCCTGAACGAGAGGGGCTGCAGAGGCCCCTCTTCTCTGCTGGCCGGGCACAGGAGTTGGCCCAGCCGGTGCTGCTTTTGGAGCCCCGGGCGGGGTGGCGGGGCTTCCTCGCCCGGGCTGGGGCCAGCGGCGGCGCGTCCTGGCGCCTGAACGAGAGGCTGCAGAGGCCCCTCTTCTCCACCGGCCGGGCACGGGAGTTGGCCCGGCCAGCGCTGCTTTTGGAGCCCCGGCCCTTCCCCGGCAGAGGAGGCGGCCTGCGGGATGCCGGGCGACACGCGGCGGCCAGGAGCGGCCTCTTCGCCTCCCTGCTCTCCAGCTCTGTGCCCATGGCAACCTATGGATCGCGTGCCAGCAGAGTTCGCCATCACTGATATAAAGGATCTGTACAAAAGCAGTTGTACAAAGGATTTAGATAAAGATTCATTACCGATAAAGACTTATTACACTAAGATAAGTTCAAAGATATTGCAGACCATGCTAGAAAAGAGACTAGAGAGAAAATATAAACAGGCCAATAAGTACTAATGCTAAGCAAAGACTGTGACAAACTGGTATATCTGCCACCCATAAAAAAAGGTAGGACAGGCTGTAAGACACCCTTTTTATCTATGCTCCTCAGAGGTAGCACCACCAGCACTCCTGTGTTTTTTTAATATCCCTTATCTTGCGCACAGGAGAGGACAGCCGTTTGCCTTTTAGATGAGAAGGATAGGGGCCTTTTTCAGAGCTCCCTTTAAATTCCTTAACAACCTGCTTACTCTGTTTTCCAAGCAGTCCAGTGCGTCGGAAGGCAACATTTCAGGCTAGATAAGAGAATCAAATCAAGCGTGGTGCAGTGGTTCGTTAGAATGTTGAGCCAGCATGGTGTAGTGGTGAGAGTGTTGGAATGGGACTCAGGAGATCCAGGTTCTAGTCCCCACTGACTATGCAGCCCACTGGGTGACTTTGGGCCAGTCACTGACTCTCAGCCTAGCCTAGCTCACAGGGTTGTTTTGAGGATAAAATGGAGCAGAGGAAGACTGTGTAAGTAACCTTGGGTTCCTTGCAAGAGGAAAAAAATGCGGGATATTAATGTTACTAATTAACAAATAAAAACTCTAGTTTCCAATCCAATATATTTATTAAATAACGAGAGAGAAGTTGAGAAATAGTTGTTTTCATAAAAATAAAATAAAACATCAAACTAGCTCAGTAAAACTTAAGTTTATTTATTTATTTATTATATTTGTTATCAAGATCCTAAGAATCTAAGTTATCAAGATCCTAAGAGTAACTCACTAAAGCAGGTCACAGAGGTGCCCCTTTTGTATATTTGTACAGAATCAAGAGCAATGGCTGCACCTATTTGCAGTTCTTCAGAATGTACAATGGGTTAGTTAAGCATAACTTCCAAAACTTGAAGTTTAGAAGGGCAGTACTAATTCTTGTCACAGAGACAGCTTTAATTAGGTCCAAAGCTGAACTAACCAACCTTGGACCACATTGGCCAGGGGTTTTGAGAAGTGAGAGCCTCACTTCTTATTAGCCTAGATGAAGATGCTAATATGAGACAATGGTTAGTGAAACCAGCATGGATGTGAAAAGCACAGGTCCAAATCCCTGCCCAGCGATGGACAGATTACTCACTCTCAGCCTAACCTACCTCTAGACTAGCCTAAAATAGTTTTTTAAAAACTTGATAACCTGACAAGTGCTGTAGAGATCACGAACAAGACAAACACAATCTGATTATTTTGTCTTGAACAACTTAAACACACTTCCCCACCCCTTAATATAACCTGCAAGTTATAGAAATTTCTTCTGATCATGGCCCAGACTGGGCTTCAAGTGGATAGCCTCCTCCCCTGACCCAACCTCAGATTTAACATCACCTAAGAATTTTTATATAATTTATTTGCAATTAAGTAGTGGCTTACACAGGGCTGTAGAAAGTTGGATGATAAGTCTTCCCCTTATTTTCCCATTGCTATATCGTAAAACGAATACAGTGAACATCTTTCTTACAATTACAGCTAAAGTGTTTAAACACAGGCACGACATCACTTAAGTGAGTATTTTCCACCATATGTTTCTCAATTAATAAAACATGTGCAGGGGGAGTGCTGTATGCAGTCAGTCTTCACACAACTGCTACTACCTACTAGGCAGAAAAACTTACATCTTCATGACAGTTTCTTGCAATGTATGGAGAAAATATCATTGCAGGGAGGGGCTTGTTGAAGACCACAACAAAGAAACAGAACTAATTCACATGACATGACAACCCACCATAGGTTATCACCCATGGTGACTTGTCATGATGTCTGAAGGCAGCACAATTTCCACAGGGTGGCTTGTTTTTCACAAACAAGCCACTCAGAGCCTGGGTTCACACGACATGACAATCCATCATGGGTGACAAGCCATAGTGGGTTGCTGTGTCATGCAAACCCTGGACCGTTTCCCACAGGGTGGCTTGTTCATAGGCAACAAGCTACCCTGACAACTCATGGTTTGTTTTAGGAGTTGTTGTAGCCACAATGGGTTGTCATGTTGTCTGAACCTGGGCAACCAACCCCATTATGGATACCAAGAAGCAGCTAGCAAGCCACTTGGCAAGAGTGACAAAAAACCCTTGCAGCTCTTGCCAAGCTCACCCAGGCCACCACCAGCGCCAGCCGCCCCACCGATGCCCAAGCAGCATGGTGAAGCAACCATCACTGGCTCGGTGTCCTCTGCCAGTATAGTTCTCTGCCAAAAAAAATATTTTAATCCTTTTTAAAATCCCACTTTAAAAATGGAGCTTTAACTTTGACAACTGTCAAAGTTCACTACTCCCATAAATGGGGTAGCTCACACTTTTGCATGTTCCCAAACAGATGGCAGAATCTCGGGAACCAGTGCAAAACTGAGGGCACCCTCAGGACGCATGAGCCCCCCCCAAAAGAGGATCTTGCCACAAAGGAGGTGAACAAGTTGTCACCCCCTTTTCTCAGGCTAAGATCACTCGCACGTTTGGCTACATTTGACAGCTCACCTTTTGACAGCTGTAACCAAAGGGAAAAATAAACTTGCCTGCAACCTGTGTGGAGCAATGCCCAGAGCTGGTACCTGCTGGACTTTGCCAGCAGGCACCCCTCTGCATATTGGCCACCTGAGGCTCCCCATTCCCGCACCCACGCAACTGTGAATGTTCCCAGTTGCGCAAGTCCGGGTAATTGCTTTTTTAAAAATGATTTCACAAATATTTGCGAAAGTTACTGGGAACAAGAAACATTGTTTAAAAAGGTTGGGCAACCACAGGCAGCCCCTCAAAGGTGCCATTGGGACACTTTGAAGGGACTCTTTGTAACTGTCAAAATGGGGATTGCAAAAGCTGGCGATCTCCAGAAGAAAAAATTAAAGGGGAAAAATGCTGCAGTGAGCCCAAAACGGCTCACAAATGTTGCAGAGAGGTGGGAAGTCAATGCCAGCTGCTCCCAAGTGCCACTGGACCTCACAATGGGGTCAGTTGCCCAGGATCAGATGACAGAAAAACCCATAATGGGTACAACAACCCCTACAACAGCCCATGGGTTGTTGGGGTGGCTTGTTGCCCACAAACAAGCCACCCTGGGGAAATTGGTCTGGGTTTGCACAACTCGACAACCCATCATGGGTAGCAACCCATGATGGTTTGTCATGTTGTGCAAACCCAGTCTGGAAGTATAGCCATTAATGTCATCTTTACATGAACCAGCATTTATAACCAGAGAAATGCTAAACTAAATATAAGAGCAGAAGAAGAATTTGATGGCTCTAACGAGATGAGAATTATGATGATATACTGTGCTAACAGAGATTATAAAGTCCAAGAGTAACTAGTGTCTGTATATTAGTACTGTAGTATGGTACTCAGTGCCAAATAATCCCTACAAAAGATCTGAATATTGTTTGCATGAACATGGCCACAAAAGTCAATTGTGAAGAGCCTTCTTCACAGATGCACCCAGGATTCAACTACAGTAATACCTTGGATTGCAAGTAACTTGGTTTGAGAGCATTTTGCAAGACAAGCAAATTTTCAAATATTTATTTATTTATTTATTTTTGACTTGATATACAAGCGACGTCTTGCAATACAAGTACTGTAGTACGGCTTTGTAAAGGATTGAGGCCTACTCAGGCTTGAGTTTGTTGAAGCCTGAAGGCCCAAACACTTCCCTCGAGTAGTGAAGCCTGAAGGCCCAAACACTTGGATGGGAGGGGGAGTTTGAGAGTTTTAAGTTACCCAATAGAAGTTAAGAATTAGATATCCTATTCAAGGTCACATGATTATAACCTTCCATTCCTGGGAAGGCTATATATGTGGGGTGTGGTCAGCTAGCAGTCAGTGTGTGCTGAGAGAGAGCCAGAAGCAGCTAGCAGAGAAACAGCAGAGAGAAGGAGAGAAAGAGAAAGAGAAACTGGCTGCATAGCAGATAGGTAGTCTGAAGTTATACTAGAGAACGGTGGATTGTTTGTTTGTTTGCTTTATTTTATCATACTTGCTTTTGAATTATAACCACTCTATTAAGTAAATACCCAAATATTATAAGTAAAGTGTTGTTGTTTACCCTGAGAGTTTGGAGTGACTTATTCACCACGTCTACAGCCTACACCCATGCTATTGGAAGCTGTAAAAGGACTTGATCTCCTGGAACGGGAGGGGCTTTGAGGAGAGGCAAAGATCTCCCAAAGGAAGGTTAAGGGGACCCTGCAGTAGCGGAACCTTGACAGATGGTGGCAGCGGAGCGATCCTGAACAGTGAGATTAAGCACTCCAAACAGAAATTGGGTATTTTACTAATAGAGCTGGCAAAAGCAGTGTATGTGTTAACTTCAGGACTGCGGAATAGGGACCCAGTAAGGCTAGTAAAATGAGCCAGTATCTCTCCATGAATAAAACTGCCCTGATAGAGCAGTGTAAAAAGGACAATTTGCCATGGGAGGAGAAAACAGCAGAGGAACTGAAAGTTATGCTGATCTCCCAGGCGGCAATAGGAGGAGCTCCACCTTCTAGCCCTTGGGTAGCAGGACCCCAAACAAAAGAATGGGAGCTCCGTGAACAGGAACTACGGCTAGTGGCAAAGCAGAAGGAAGAGGAGACCCGGTTAGAGTGGGAGAAGCTTCGTCAGCAGGAAGAACAACGCAAACATGAGGAAAAGCTGCACAAGGAGAAACTGCAAGCCCAAGAGGAACAACGCAGACACGAGGAAAGGATGATGAAATTGAAACAGGAGCAGCCTGTCAGAGTTACCCCGAAGGACTTCACAGCATACACCCCAGGAGAAGACCCACAAGTGTTCCTGACCACTTTTGAAAGGGCAGCACAGAAGTGGGGATTGCAGGAGGGTGATTACATGAAGTTTGTGCCTAATTTAATCAAAGGGGAGCTGGCAGAGATTTATAATAGCATGCCAGAGGGGGAGGCTGTTTCCTATGCTCAGTTCAAAGAAACTGTGTTTAAAAGGTTCAGGTTAGGCCCTGAGCACTTTAGGAAAAAGTTCAGAGGGTTAACACCTCAACCAGGTAAATCTATGGTAGAGTTTCCAACAAAATTAAAAAACCTGCTATTAAAATGGGTGGATGAAGCAAAAGCTGACAACAGGGAAAAGGTGCTAGAGCTTATGGCCCTGGATCAGTTTTATTTTCGGTTGCCCAGAGAAATAAAACTGAAGGTTAAGGATAAAGATCCTGAAACTGTAAACCAAGCTGCAGAAATGGCTGACAAATTGATTGAAAACCGGGAAGGGTTAGGCCCCAGGATTGAGTCTGAGAAGAAGGGGGGGAAATGGGAAGCCCCAAGTAAAAAGGAGTTCAAAAAACCTCCTTTTGATCCTTCTCACCCCAGAGACCGTGCCTGCTATTCGTGTGGTCAGACAGGCCACATCAGGAGTAGCTGTCCCAAGTTACAAGCAATAACACCAGCTAACCCAGGTAGTCCTAAACCCGAACAAACCAAGCCACAAGGTGTAGCAAGCATAAAAAAACCTTATAATTGTGGATTTGTGATCACCAACAGGGAAGAAGTTAATAATCAGTTTAAAGAACCTGTTTATGTAAAGGATAAGACCATTATGGCGATGTTGGATTCTGGAGCTGATGTTTCTCTGATCCAAGCAGATTTGGTGAGACCTGAAGATTTGGTACCAGGAATGTCTATTGAGATCCAGGGAGTGAATGGTCCCTCCTTTGAAGTCCCAGTAGCAAGGTTATCCATAGAATGGAGGGGATGGAGGGGTCTGTATGAAGTTGGGGTGATGGAACCTCCAACCCAATTTGCCCCTATCATTGTGGGAAGGGATATAATGGGACCAGAAGCTCAAATATGTGTGATAACCCGCAAGCAAAAGGAAAGGGAGGAAACTTCAAGGCAGGACCAGGTAAAAGCTGATGGGGTAAAAGAAAAGGTACTAGAGGTACAACCCACAGTGATTCCGGAAGGTCCAAAACCAACCCCAGACCCTCCCCAAACCGAACCAACAGAACAAGCCTCCATACAACCTGTAGACCTGAAAGCCAGTGAAACAACCGAGGCAGGTGGTTCTGTAGAGGAAAAGGCGCTAGAGACCCCTTTTCCTGATTTAAGAGGAGTAGAGGAATTCAAGCAGGGAGTCCTCAGTGATCCTAGTTTGCAGCCTCTGAAAAGAGTTGCTCTCCCTCAAGAGAAGCCCTTCTCTGAGGAAAGAAGGGAGCAGATTATTTGGGAGAAAGGATTGCTGTACAGGCTGTGGTTACCAAAACCCCAAGAGTTAACCTGGGAACCCCTAAAGCAACTGGTAGTACCTAACCAATTCCGGCTAAGGTTGCTAGAACTAGCCCATGATGTGCCATGCGCAGGGCACTTGGGGAAAAACAAGACTAAACAAAGGCTCATGGCAAACTTCTTTTGGCCTGGAATTGCTAAGCAAGTAGCAGAGTACTGCAGGTCTTGTGAAACCTGTCAGCGTGTGGGGAAGGCAGGGCATCACAGTAAAGCCCCTTTGCAGCCTCTGCCTATTATAGGAGAAGGTTTCTTCAGGGTGGGCATGGATATTGTAGGGCCTTTCACTAAACCCACCCGCAAGGGAAAAAAGTACATCCTCACAGTGGTGGATTTTGCCACAAGATACCCGGAAGCTGTAGCACTAGCCTCTATAGATGTTCCATCTGTAGCTGAGGCATTGCTAACCATATTTTGCAGAACTGGATTTCCCTCTGAAATCTTAACAGATTGTGGGTCAAATTTCCTCTCCGAGATAATGGAATGTCTGTGGAAGTGTTGTGGGGTAAAACACTTGAAAACCACTCCTTATCACCCCCAATGCACTGGAATGGTGGAAAGATTTAACGCCACACTCAAAGGAATGATTAGAGCTTACGTAAACACCCCCCCCCAAATGACTGGGATGACAAACTGCAACACCTACTCTTTGCCTACAGGGAAGTTCCACAGGAATCAACGGGATTCTCACCTTTCGAGCTGTTGTATGGCAGAAGAGTGAGAGGCCCTCTTGATCTCCTGAGGGAAAACTGGGAA
Organism: Shinisaurus crocodilurus; assembly: GCA_021292165.1. Lineage (NCBI taxonomy): Eukaryota > Metazoa > Chordata > Lepidosauria > Squamata > Shinisauridae > Shinisaurus > Shinisaurus crocodilurus. Next base: position 59,498,828 of record CM037877.1, read on the forward strand.
GGTAAACTCGTAGAAAACAAAACCTCTGTGGTGGATTATGTGTTAAAACTTAGACAAACCCTAGATACACTCTGTAAACTAGTTCAAGCCAATGTAACCAAAGCCCAAGAGGTGCAAAAGTTCTGGTATGATCAAAAGGCACGCTCTAGAGTATTTGAGGTAGGGGATCAGGTAATGATATTTCTTCCTCTGCGCAAAGACAAGCTTAAGGCTGCTTGGGAAGGCCCCTACACAGTCAGAGAGAAAATGGATGATTTAACCTATGTGGTGGTTAAAGAAAAATCTGAAAAAAGACCCAAGGTAGTACATGTAAATATGATGAAGCCACACTATGAGAGGAGTAGAGTAGTTTTACAGGTGCAGAAGGTGCCAGAGGTAGTATACTTAGGGCACAGAGTTGGAAATGGTCATATCACATCTTTATGGGACAAGCTATCCCATGAAGCTATCAGAACCTGGGACATACCTACAACCAAGAAACAGGTCAGGTCATTCTTGGGATTTGCTGGGTATTACAGGAGATTTGTTCCCCATTTTGGTGAAATTGCTGGACCTTTGACTGATTTAACCAAGAAATGTAAACCTGACAAAATTGTGTGGACTGATGAATGTCAAAGAGCTTTTGATAGACTAAAGGACATTTTAAGCTCAAAGCCTGTGTTAAGAGCACCTGACTTTGAAAAAACCTTTATTGTAGCTACTGATGCCTCTGAGACTGGCATAGGTACAGTATTGTTACAAGACTATGACTCTGTTAAACACCCAGTAGCCTACCTGAGTAGGAAGCTTCTACCCAGGGAGAGAAACCTGTCTACGATCCAAAAAGAATGTCTGGCAGTAGTGTGGGCTCTGGACAAGCTCAAGCCTTATGTTTTTGGACAAGAATTTACTTTATGGACTGATCATCATGCCTTGAAATGGATACAAACAATGCAAAATACCAACTCCAAGCTTCAGAGATGGTCTTGGAAATTGCAGGAATTTCAAATGAACATTGAACATGTGCCTGGGAAGGAGAATGTGATAGCCGATGCTTTGTCTAGGAAATAACCTGAAAAACAGTTGCCTTCTGGTGTAGGTTAACGTTTCACAATTCTCTTCTGTAAAAGGGAAATTGTTCCACTTGAGAAGAAGGGGGGGAAGATGTAAAGGATTGAGGCCTACTCAGGCTTGAGTTTGTTGAAGCCTGAAGGCCCAAACACTTCCCTCGAGTAGTAAAGCCTGAAGGCCCAAACACTTGGATGGGAGGGGGAGTTTGAGAGTTTTAAGTTACCCAATAGAAGTTAAGAATTAGATATCCTATTCAAGGTCACATGATTATAACCTTCCATTCCTGGGAAGGCTATATATGTGGGGTGTGGTCAGCTAGCAGTCAGTGTGTGCTGAGAGAGAGCCAGAAGCAGCAGCAGAGAAACAGCAGAGAGAAGGAGAGAAAGAGAAACTGGCTGCATAGCAGATAGGTAGTCTGAAGTTATACTAGAGAACGGTGGATTGTTTGTTTGTTTGTTTTATTTTATCATACTTGCTTTTGAATTATAACCACTCTATTAAGTAAATACCCAAATATTATAAGTAAAGTGTTGTTGTTTACCCTGAGAGTTTGGAGTGACTTATTCACCACGTCTACAGCCTACACCCATGCTATTGGAAGCTGTAAAAGGACTTGATCTCCTGGAACGGGAGGGGCTTTGAGGAGAGGCAAAGATCTCCCAAAGGAAGGTTAAGGGGACCCTGCAGTAGCGGAACCTTGACAGGCTTAAATTAAAAATCTTTGTACAAATTTTTTTGGGGGGGATTTCGTTTTGATATAAGAGTGTTTTGGATTACAAGCACATTTCCGGAACGAATTATGCTCTCAATCCAAGGCATGACTGTATAGGGGACCATCCTGCTCTATTGCTACAGATGGCATTTGTTTTAGCTGCTAAGAATAGCAGGTGGGTGAACAGGAGTTGTGCTAAAATGAAGGAAAATCCTACATATTGAAAAGCAATGATTGATAGAGTTTGAGATTCCATTTAGCTTACTGCTAGCAAAGCAATATTTTTGACACCTAAAATGTAAGAGGGCAATAGCACTAAACTATTTTTATCCTCATCTAATGGAATTGTGCCTGGCCATTAAAAGGATGCATTGCACAATTGCAGATTTCATTTGTTCAAGTGCTTTAGTATGTTTCAAAAATTCAAAGAAAAGAAAAATTGGCAAACTTGCAGAGTATCTGACTTAAATTGTAAATACACTGTCAGGTATAAAGGCATTTTCTGAAATCTGGCTATTGTAAAGGAAATATATCATGCTTTCCTACTTCATATCACTTTGGGCCAAAACAATCTCCCTGGGGGAAAATGTCTATCACTGCCAGGAGGGGGTGTGGACTGATATATGCATATTAACTTGGTAGTGCCTTTTTAACAATTAACACTCTTGGTGTACATCCATAAATCATGTATTGTTTATTACATTTGCTAATTAGAAACTACAAGACTTTTATCCTCCTGTGAAGTAGCACATGTATGAAATGTAGCAGCACTGAAACCAAAAATCTTATAGTAAATATCACAATGGGTTTATCACTAGTGAAATGTCAGTGGTTTGCTTTCTGGCCAATAAGCTTTCAGCTTATCCAGGTCAATTGTTTTCTCTAATACAGCCTAAAATGTCACAGCAGATATTAGCAGAAAAGAAAAAGCAACAGACAGGAAAATGGTAATGTCTGTTATAATAATGCATTAAAATTTCATACAATTTTTTTAGGGAAATTGCTAATTTTTATTGTGCATAATATGAGTTTCCCCCTCAATTTTGTCTAGTTCAACCTTCCCACTTTGTAATTCATTAAAGGGAAAGTTGTATGGTTTAAGAGAGACAGAAACAGGATACTGAAACACATACCTCTGGCAGAAATTTTACCAAGGAAGACAATGACAACCATGTTACAGCTGTCATTACACCAGAAATAGTAGTAATATTTTAAGGATTTTATGGCATAACATGTCGTAGTATGACATATGTACAGCTAAAAAAGAACAAGACCCTTATCCCATAACTAGAAAGAATATTTACAGTTACAGAAATTGTCAGACTCATTCATGAGGAAAAGCACTAACATGCATCTGACAAAACCCCTTTCTAGCCTAATTATACTTTCTTCTGTATTCCACCGCAGATTAATTACTATAAATCTAGAGAAAGAAGGTGAGAAGAGGAAGCAGTAACACCAGGGATTTGTTAAGAACAGATGACATCTGTTACTTTGAGAGCCAGCATCACTCAGTATATTATTGTTGTTGCTGTTGTTGTTGTTGTTGTTGTTGTTGTTGTTGCTATTATTGTGGAGAAAGCCTGCGCACCCACAGTGGCATGAACCCCGACATAGTTTCCCCTTAGCGACCACAAGTAGTTTTCCCTGGCAACCCCTGTCTGCATAATCCCCCACCAGGGGGGAAACAGGAGATGCAGGTCTGGCCAGACAGGTACACAATAGGGAAACATCTACCCGAATCCACAAGAGGACACATGGACCATCCGGAGGTGAAGGGCAGTCTCAAAGAGCTGCAAAGTATCCCCTGAAGGAACCAATAACTGCCAGACGTCACCTTTCCCAGGCAGGAATAAGCCCACCTGACCGCAAAGGGGCAGGAATAAGCCCACCTGATCGGCAAGGGGCGGAAGAGGGGGAGGGACAGGGTAGAAAACCCCTCTACCCACCCAAGAAGAGCTGTTGGGAACATGGGCGGATTGACACCTACCAAAGCCAGCACCAGCTGGGTCAAGCAGTTCTCTTCCCCAAGCACGGGCAGGCTCGGAGTCAGGCTAGAAGCGGGAAGGTCTAAGGTAACTCATTTCTGCAATACACTAGCCTGGGATCCAAGTCATTCAGCTATTTGAGGTCACAACCTAGTTTTGTGTACGTTGTAGTATTCCTAGAAGTCTATTAGTTCCGCTCCATTAACCTATCGTAAATAAAGCGTCTATCCTTTGATGTGAATGGTTCTGTGTGCTTTTTACGTAGCGGTTGCATTTAAACCGCTTAATATCCCCTTGACGGGCTATATCTCAGTGCCGGTTAACCCGTTAAGTGCCGAACTCACGCAGAAGACCCAGTTGCTGGTCTTCCACAATAATAATAATAATAATAATAATAATAATAATAATAATAATAATAATAATAATACTTTTATTTCTATATGGCTCAATGGCCAAAGCTCTCTGGGCAGTTTACAACAATCAGTAAAAAATACAATAAAATACAATATAAAATATACACAATAAAAGCATTATAAAAATGAAATAAATAAATAAATAAATAAAATAAATTTAAAACCAAAGTTTAAAAATGACTCAAATAGCTAAAACAAGTTAATACAACGCAACCAGTAAAAAAGTTATAAAATAACCATCCTACCATGCACTATTTAGAGTTGTTAAAAGCCTCAACATAGAGGGCAGTCTTAACCTGGCGCCAAAAAGATAGTAGAGTTGGCAGTAGGCGGGCTTCAGTTGTGGGGCTACCACAGAAAAGGGCCGCCCCCTTGTTGCCGCCCTCCGAGCCTCCCTCGGAGGCGGCAGTCAGAGGAAGGCCCCAGATGTTGAGCGTAGTGTCCGGGTAGATTGTGGCTGGGAGAGGCGTTCTGTCAAGTATTGTGGTCCCAAGCCGTGTAGGGCTTTATAGGTTAAAACCAGCACCTTGAATCGGGCTCGGAAGCATACAGGCAGCCAGTGCAAGTGGGCCAGAACTGGTGTTATATTGGACCTTCTGGTCCCAGTGATGAGTCTGGCTGCCACATTTTGCACAAGCTGGAGCTTCTGAACAGTCTTCAAGGGTAGCCCCACATAAAGTGCATTGCAGTAGTCTATCTTCAAGATTACCAGAGCGTAGATTACTGAAATCAGGCTCTAGCATAGGCTAGAGAAGGAGCATACAGACTTTTCTTATGAGGCATGGAAGAGATTATAGCAATGTGTGGAGGTTTCCCCTCAATTATCCCTTTGCCCACTTCCTCCCCAACCCTATGTTACCATTTTCCGTCGTCCCTTAGGCTGTCAAGGCCAAAGTCTTCTTCTGCACCCATACATAATACACCTCCGACTACATTTGTACTACACATGTAATCTAGTTTGGATAACCTGGATAGATTTAAAATTTTTACACACCCCAGCACTGTTTTACCAACTGTGGCAGAGAAGACAATGTGGTGTAGCACGTTAATGAAACAAACTGCAATCTTTTAGGATTCCAACACTGTATAGATATCACTGAAAACAAAAAACAGATTCTATGAACTGACTGTCCATTCTAGTCACAGTGGTACTAATGGAAGCTCAACTCTAATAATAGCTACAGAACTTGTAAACTATGATGCTGTAAAGATAAACAGCCATGGCACCTGCATGAAGTGCTTTATCCTAAATTTTAAGAGATTTAGGTCATCAATATATGTATGTGGGGGCGGGAAGGAAGAGGAAGAGGGGAAAGCTTTCCTTAGGTTCTGAAACATCTGTACAGCTGGCTGGAGAAAGTTTCTTTAAACATCTTAATGGATGAACTAGATTACATTGACCATAACATTACGCTGCACTGTTTGACTGAAGAGAGAGCTTTAAAGGACCTTCACTTCCTTTCTACAGGGCTTACACAGCATAGTTCAAGGACTATGAAGGAAAGAGTGGGGAAATTACAGGGGGAAAGGTAAAGAAATTTGAGAATTGTCTTTCTGTTTCTGGAAGATACAAAGTGACCTGCTACCGAGAAATCATTTTAAAAGGATATGGTATTTCCTGTCTCTTTAAACAAAGAACCTAAAGGATTAAGAATAGCTAATTAAACAAATTTTGCTAATACACTGAGTAAATGCATCATGCATACCTTATACAGGGGGGGGCACGAATATGTCATCGGGCTAAGATGGCATCCTAAGTCAGAGCTCTGTCTCATCTAAAAATACAACCTCAACAAACAAACTTAAAATAGTGGCAAAAATTTACTTTTAATAACAGGAAGATCTGGGAGATGCAGCTGAGCTCAACATCAAACAAAGACAGCCAGCTTACCTGCTTTTTTTGACCTTAAAAACAAGACAGCTAAATGGGGCCTAGATGAGGAGGGCAGTGACAGCCTGTCAAAGGAGAAAAGCACGCCAAAAAACTCCAAGAAGGGCAGAAACGGAAATTCTTTACTTACCATGAATTTCTGTTCTCCGCGAGGGGAGGAGGCCAGCAAATATGGGGAGTAGCCCCGCCTCCGGGGCTGGAAGGCAGACTTGTTCTGAGCTTCCGGTGGAGGAGGGGCCTCCCCAGAAGCTCCAGTTGGCACTTCCAAATGAACCGTTAGGTGTAGACGTCCTTGCTATCTATGATAGGGACTCTGTCTGGTCCATTGGTCACGAGCCTGTGGGAACAAAAGAGAGAGACTCCCTCCCACTTGCTCGGAGCGTGTCCAGGAGGAGGCCGGCCCGGGGCGAGCCTTGCTGGCCTCCTCCCCTCGCGGAGAACAGAAATTCACGGTAAGTAAAGAATTTACGTTTCTCCTTCGAGGGTCGGAAGCCAGCAAATATGGGGATGTAAAAAAGCAGTCCATCCCCTGGGTGGGAAAAACCTCCCTCCCAGCCGGCCTCCTACTGAGACGGAATGACTCCCTGCAGAACGCGCCTCCCAAAGGCGCCCTCTGCTGAGGCCATCAGGTCAATTTTATAATGCCTGGTGAAGGTGTGAACCGAAGACCAGGTGGCTGCCCTGCAGATTTCATCTAGGGGCGCCCTTGCACTGAATGCCGCTGAGGTAGCCATCCCTCTCACTGAATGAGCCACTATGCCCTCAGGCACTGTCAGACCCGCTGAAGTGTAGGCCAACGCGATGCAGTCGCGTAGCCAGTGAGACAGGGATGCTGTGGAAACCTTTCTCCCGAGGGAGGAGGGCTTGAAGGACACGAACATGCAACTAGCTTGCCTGTGGGGCTTGGTCCTGTCTAGATAAAATTTGAGTGCCCTCATGGCATCAAGTGAGTGCCACTCCTTCTCTATAGGTGTGGCAGGACGAGGGCAGAAGGAAGGAATTACCAGGTCCTGGGACCTGTGAAAGGGAGAGTTGACTTTGGGCATGAAGGACGGGTCTGTGCGGAGCACCGCCTTGTCCTTGTGGAACGTGCAGAGTTCTTTACTGCAGGAGAGGGCCCCTAACTCCGAAACCCTTCTAGCTGAGGTGATTGCAACTAGAAAGATAGTTTTCAAGGTCAGCACCTAGTGGTTCGAAAGGGGGCTTTGTGAGGGCCCTAAGTCACGAGGCTTGTAGGGCTTGCCGCTTGCCAGCGAGGAGGGAACGCAGCTGGGGGGGGGAACCCGATTGTGGCTGGATGGTCAGCAAACAGCTGAGTTGTAGCTGAAATTGTAAAAGAAAGCCCTTAGGAATGGCCTTGCCCTCATCCAAGATGGCAGCCCTGGCCTCGCTCACTGGCTTAACAAGGGTCTTGCCCTTAACCAAAATGGCGGCGCCCATGTGGCCTCATAAGATGGCCCCGCCCACAACCAAAATGGCGGATGCAACCTCACAGCCTGATATAACAAGGGCCTTGCCCTTAATCAAAATGGCGGCGCCCATGGTGCCCCAAGATGGCCGTGCCCACAACCGAAATGGTGGACGCAGCTTCGCTGATTGACTTAAACAGGACATTGCCCTTACTTAAGATGGTGGCCGCCATTGTTGCCCACGCTGCTGCCGGCGAGGCTGGACTGAGGCAGGGACTTCCGACGGCCAAACGCGCAGCAGAGCAGGGGAAGGGAAAGAGGCAGCAAGTAATCCCCTGGGGGGTTGTGCCTTTCCGGCCGACTGCCGGCCGAGGAAGCCGCTCAAGCCCATCTTGAGATGGGAGGGGGGCTGGGAAGGAGGGGGAGGTCCGGGACACCTGGGCTGCGATTCCCTCCCCCCCCTTGAAGGGCACCGACTGCAGCGGGCTCTCCCACCCCCCTGGCGCTGGCTTCCCTTGGGGAGGCCAGTTCCCTTACAGCAAGGTGTCTCGGGTCCCCCCGGAGTCCAGTCGCCTGTCTTACCGCCAAGAGGCGGGGGCGAGGGGCTGGCTCCTTCCTACCGTTGGTAGGTGTCTGGCGAAGAGACTTCGTTTTCTTCCTTTTCCACCTCTTCTTTTCTTTGTTCTTTGCTCGCGCTCAGAGGAGCGCGAAAAGTCTGCCTCCCACTGTGAGGCAGGAAGAACAACTGGAGCTTCTGGGGAGGCCCCTCCTCCACCAGAAGCTCAGAACAAGTCTGCCTTCCAGCCCCGGAGGCGGGGCTACTCCCCATATTTGCTGGCCTCCGACCCTCGAAGGAGAAGACCCAATGGCTGATAAAGCTCACCAGATAAATTCACTGCAGCAAGATTGGGCAACAAGCTGACAGATATCTCATTGACAACAAGCAAAGCCTTAGATCTGGGGATCAAACATCAAAAAACACTGACAAGCCTGTCCCAATCTAATGCAGACTTACAGGAGAGTCTCAAGTGCCTTAAAAACAAAAGCTTCAGGCTAATATCCACATCAGAGTCCTAAGAGGGAACATTGAAGGAAATAATATACAATTCCTCACAAAATGGATCCATATGACCTTTCCTGAGATCGAACTGACTCACTTTGATATTGACAGGGAGCACAGAACCTTGTTTGCTAAGCCACCACCAGGAACTAGGTCTTGTGATATAATAGCTTGGCTATTTATTTATTTATTTTATTTATTTATTATATTTATACCCCGCCTTTTTTCCTGCAAGGAACCCAAGGCGGCTTACATAATCCTCCTCCTCTCCATTTTATCTTCACAACAATCCTGTGAGGTAGGTTAGGCTGAGTCAGTAAGTCCTATCGAAGGACTCTAAAAAAAAAAAAAACCATTTTGGAGACAGTTCAAACCCAAGGAAAACTGGAGCACGATGGAGGCCAGATACATATCTTCCAGGATCTTAGTCCAGAGACCCTGCAAAAACGGAAGGCTCTACAGCACTATACTGAGCAACTCTGGAAAGTAGGAATCAATTATAAATGGGGATACCCAGTAAAAATAATAGTGTCCAAAGAAGGGAAAACATACATCATTTCAACCAAGAAAGAAGCGGACCGCCTCATGATCACCTTTGATTTAGAGCCTGTCAACCACCACCCAGAAAATGAAGACGACGCAGCACTCCCTGACCCACAGGAGTCTGAATGGGAGCAGGCAAAGAAAAGGCTGGGGAACGGAGTACTACAAACTCACCCATTAAGGAAACTGCCTCAACAATAAAGTACAAGAGAGCTGACAAGCAAACAAGGTGGTATGACTGACTGATTTGGTCAAGTGGGACTTTGTTCTTCCTGATTGGTAAACAAACATTGTAATTAACACTACTTAAATTAATAGTAACGTAAGATCAGACCAATTGTTTGCCAATATCTTGAAGGTTTTGCAATGATGAGGGGAGCGGACATCCGCTTGGAAATCACTAATTCCCCCCCCCAAGTCAGTTAAGCCCCAAAAGCAGTCATGAAAAGGATACATGGGACCTCCCCTTCGTGATGAAAAAGGGGTTGTTAGTTCATGTTAAGTTGCTGGTTTTAAAGGTTTTTGTTGTAAAAGAGGTTAAGGGGAGATATGTACAGATGTCTATTCCTGACAGACAGAAACAAAGCACAGTCCAGAACTTGCTCCAAAAAGAGCAACTAGATAACATAATGTTACAAGAAACTCAACAAAAAAATAGAAAAACAAAGCTACTAAAAACTACCCAGGTTTGGCAAGCTATATACAGTCCCTGGCTCTTCAAAAGTCTGTGGGGTACTCACTGCATTTGCAAATAGGTCAAATTCACATTACTAGCCACATTGTATGATCCTAAAAGCCAGTGACTGGGTTCAGACGATACGACAGGCAAACAACAATAATAGACAACCGTTGCTTGTCGTGTTGTCCGAACCCAGGTTGTTGTGAGTCACAATGGTCTGTTTTGTCCTCAGAAACAACGATAAGAAACAACGGTTTGTTCTAGGGTTTGTTCTTACAACAATTGTTTGTTATGTCATCTGAACCAGGGAGAGAGCTGTTTAATCGTTGGTGGTTCAAGAATTCTACAGAGTCACATGACAAGAGCGGCAAAACAAGCAGCCGCTCTAGTCATCCGATCTCCATTTCCGATGTCTGCTAAGCAACACACATGTTGCTGCTTGCTTCACTTTTAATTGTAAGATGCTTTTACTTTTACAATACTTTTACAAGGATGCTTTTAATAGAAGAGTAGATTACAATAGGAGAACTTTACAAGTATGTGGTGGGGGAGGGGGTAGCTGGGTAGTAAACAGAGGACTGGAAAAATGAAGTCAAGGCTAAATTCTGGCTGCAGGAGCAAGAAAAGCTTTGGGGTAGGGAAGGTGTGGAAAAGATCTAGTTCAGACTTGTAACACAGGTGGGAGGCAGGATAGATGGGAGAACTGCCTGAGACAGCAGGTTCTCTGCCATGCATGGATGTGGGTGGGGGGGAGAAGTAAAAGAGGTGCAGTGCTAAGCAGAGCTAGGCATGGGGGGGGGGTGTAAATAACTTTCACCTGTCTCCTAGCCAAGATGGGAGCGAAGACGGGAGGGAGAGAGGAGAGCGGCTTTGGTGCTAGGCGGTGCAGAGAGGGAGGGGGGCAAGGATCAAAAGCCACTGCTTGGACAAGGGGTGCCAGGCAGTGTGGGGGAGGGTGTATAATGTGTTAATAATCATCACCTGTATGGTAGACCAGGTGGGAACAAAGGCGGAAGGGAGAAGGGGAGTTTGTGATGAACGGCGTTTGTGATGAATGGCGTTTGTGATGAACGGCGTGGTTGGGAGAAAGGCAAGCCTCAGTCCATACTAGAGGCGCCAGGAACGGGGTGGGTGGGGGGATGGGGGAAATGCTTCTCTGCAGTGATGGAAACATCCAGGCAAAAGCAGGAAAAGTGTCAAGTGGAGAAGCACAGGGCAACATACACAGGAATCTCCCCACCCCCCCCCAGTGGGAACAGACAACAAAAGGGATATCAGTCAGCTACTACAGGGAAGTGGAGAAAGGGTTAAAGATTCCTGCAGGAGGAAGGAGAGGGGAACACTCAGCGGACCGATCACAAACAGGCTGCCTACATAGAGAGGGAGAGATGGCCCCTGGGATGCATGCCTGGAGGTGGAGGTAGGACTGGATGGGAACAAAACAACGATAATTACCAGAAACAATGATCCTCTGTTAGAACCATCATTGTAAATTACCACTAATCATGGTAACTGACAATGATAGCTTGTTGTGTCATGCGAACCAACCCAGTATGCTTTTGTTAAAGGGTCTATTGGCAGAGAGAAATTGACCTTTGAAGCAATACATAGCCCCAACGATAACCCCTTGCAATTTCTACAAGCTACATTACAAGTCTTAGACAGCTTCAAAGAAGGGGGTGTGATTCTGGGCTCTGATTTAAATGTTCTGGAAAATGAAAATTTGGATATTTATTTATTTATTATATTTATACCATACCTTTTTTCCTGCAAGGAACCCAAGGCAGCTTACAGAATCCTCCTCCTCTCCATTTTATCCTTACAACAACCCTGTGAGGTAGGTTAGGCTGAAAGTCAGTGACTGGCCCAAAGTCACCCAGTGAGTTTCATGGCCGAGTGGGGACTAGAACCTGGATCTCCCAAGTCCCAGTCCAACACTCTCACCACTATGCCACACTGGCTCTCGGGATAGGAGTCAGAAAGCAAACATGAAACCAAATAGAAAAACTTTGGAAATGATTCATATACTAAAAGACTTTAAATTAATAGCTACTTGGAGGATGCACTATCCAGAAGAGACTATACATTTTACTCAGACAGATACTCCTCATATTCTAGAATAGATTACATCTTACTATCTGAGGAATGGTTCCCCAAATCTATTAAGGCTGAAATTAATAACATTACAATTGCAGACCATGCTCATATTTCAAGTGTAATTAAAACTGGCCAACCTAAATCATATGCATGGAAACTAAACCCACTCTTGCTAGTGAGACCAGAAACAAGGGATAAATTAGCATCAGAATTAAAACAATATTTTGAAGACAATGAATTACCAGATATATAAATTACCACATTATGGGATGCAATGAAATTGGTGATAAGTGGCCACTGCATTAATGAATTGAGTATAATTAGAAGGAACAGTGATCGGGGGGACGACGACCCCACAATTACTACAGGAAATAAAAACATTAGAGATAAAACAAAAACAACCTGGATCATAGTGCATACTTCAGACCTTAACAAGGATAAGAAATGAAATGAAGTTATTAGATATTTTATTTATTTATTTATTTATACCCCGCCTTTTTTCCTTCAAGGAACCCAAGGTGGCTTACATAATCCTCATCCTCTTCTCCAGTTTATCCTCACAACAACCCTGTGAGGTAGGTGAGGCTGAGAGTCAGTGACTGGCCCAAAGTCACCCAGTGAGTTTCAAACACAGAATAGAATAATGATAAAAAAATAAAAAGGTGAAATGGAATATATATATATATATATATATGTGTGTGTGTGTGTGTGTGTGTGTGTGTCGTATTTTTCCCCGCCATAAGACGCACCTGACCATAAGACGCACTTAGATTTTTGAAGAAGAAAACAAGAAAAAAAATATTCATGTGCAAATTATTGGAAAACTAATAACAAGAGAACAAAATAATATCTCCATACATTTATTTATTTATTTATTTAACTGCTTTTTTAACCCTGCATTTCTTAAAAACAATCCAAAACAGGTTATAAAGAAGAATAAAACTCAAATTACGGTACCTACAATATCGCTGCAGGGACAGGAGGGGGCGGCTGAGAGGGGTGGTGGTTCTGGCAGCTGCTGCCATGCTGGATGGGATCCAGGGGGTCTCCAGCCTGCCAAAGGCGGCTAGCAGGATTTTACTTTTGCCCGCGCGGGCACGAGTGGGGCCCAAACTCGGCCCGCTCGTGCCTGTGCGCGGCCTACCTGCCTCCTTGCCAGCTCATGCTCTCCGTGGTGAGAGCTGGAGCCGCCGCCTGCCCAGCCAAAAAAAAAAAGTTTGTTGTTTTTTTTACAATATCCGCTACATAAGACGCACAGACATTTCCCCCTATTTTTGGGAGGGGGAAAGTGCGTCTTATGGAGTGAAAAATACGGTACTCTAAAATAAGTGAAATTTTTCAAGCTTTTTCTTTTTAAAAAAATTCTAGCTTCTCACCAGATATAGGCCATATTCACCAATATATACGAATGAGATAATTTTCAGTGCAGGACATCAGACAATATTAAATCAGAAAATAACATCTGAAGAACTACATGAAACAATAAAAAATCTTTAAAAACAACAACAAAGCCCTAAGGGCTGATGGATCTAATAGGATTTCTACAAGGTATCTGAAGAGCAATTTTTTCTTCACATGTTATCTCTGTTTAACCACATTTTAGAGAATAATCCCATCCCCAGCTCCTGGCAAACATCAAAAATAGTTTTAATTCCAAAACCTGGGAAAGATCTAAATGACCCAGATTCTTACCACCCAATTACTCTGCTTAATCAGGATTATAAAAATTTCACAAGCATTCTGACAAAAAGATTAAATCATTTGGCCCCAACCTACATTCATAAAGACCAATTTGGCTTCATTAAAAACAGGCAAAGTGCTGACCCTATAAGAAGACTGCACAATATTATTTATTATAGTTCCAAAACCAAAACATCTCCATGCATAATCGCCTCACTCAATGCTACAAAAGCATTTGACAAATTGGAATGGCCCTTCCTAGTTGAGGTTTATGAAAGCACAGAACAGAAATGGGCACAAATTTTACAAATGTCCTTAGAAAATTGTATGCTTCCAACTGGACAATTATCAGAATGAACAATTATGATTCAACACTGCTAAATATTCAGCAAGGAACAAAGCAGGGATCTCCCCTTTCCCCTCTATTAATTGCTATTGCTGTGGAATCACTAGCAAATACACTTAGGCAGGATCTGCTATTGAAAGGAATTCAGATACGGGGACGGGGGACGGGACACACATATCTTAAGTCCGTATGCTGACGATATTTCTTTGAAACGGATAAACCCTCAAACTGAGCTGACAAAAGCTTTACAAATTATAAAGGTTAATTTAATGCAGGTTTAAAAATTATCACAAATCAAGCATTCTTGGTCTTAATATGACATAGGAAGAAAAAATTAAACTGCACAAGACTTGTAATATTACTATCTCCCCTAGTATTAAATACTTAAGGATTCATATTCCAGACCTGCTGAAAAAACTTATTAAGCTGAATTACAAACCTCTTTTCAGTCAAATAGGGGGTCTATTCTGAAAATGGATAAAGCTTAACCTGTCCTGGCTAGGCAGAATTGTATCGGTGAAGATGTCAGCCTTGCCAAAGCTTAACTACCTATTTCAAACCCGCCCAATACACCACGCTGCCTTTCTAAGGCAGCCTTGTGCCTTAAGGCTGGACTTCAAAAGGTTGAAGCCAGGGCTTGGCTTGCTATCTTTAACATCTGGTTGAAGTTTATCTTCTTCCCAGTTGGCCTAGAATTCTTCAGAATGGTTTTAAATCTACATGGTCCAATAAATGCTATCAAAAGTTGCAGTTCTATGGCCTCTCTCCTGGCATCCTCATTCCGATGGGATATGAGGCGGCCAGGGCGCTACTTAGACAATGTCTTGCCGATGTGGAACAGCAGCACGACCTTGGGTCAATCCCCAATTCCAGTTTATTTGACAGAGTGCCCTGGGCTTCTAATCCAGCAAATTACCGTGTCTCACTTTCAGTTCAAAGATATCGTAGAGCCTTTACACTAGACCATTGTAATTCTCTCCCGTCAGCCGTACTTGAAGATAGATATAGGAAAATTCCCTATAATGAACGTAAGTATCCTCGTGAGTCAGGGGAAATCAAAACAGTGTCTCATGTTCTCCTATACCGTTCCTTTTACCGCAACATATGTAAACGTCTTACTGAACCAATTTTATCTAATTTGTCAGCATGTTCAGATACCTTTTATGTTTATTTGCTCCTTTCTGATATTAAAGTTATATCACTTTAAATGTTGCTAAATTTTGTGCAGCAGCGATTAAAATATGCCAGACCTTAATTTGAAGTTTCACCTATGCAAATCTACATTATGTGCTATTTTTTTGGTCTAACAATTGTTCTTTGGATCTTGTTTTATGCTGTTAGTTTATATGCTGGTCAACTGACGGTAATAAATTTATCTATCTATCTACTTACAAAATTTATGCATGATAACAAAAAGTCCAGACTTGCCAACAATGTCTTATTTCAACAAACCAAAAAAGGAGGCTTGGGAATGTCAAACGTACAGATCTATTTTGCAGTATACCAACTTAGGCAATTGATAGATTTTAGATAATCATTCAAAAAACATATGGATAGACATGGAAATTGGAAGGAAATCAAGAGTGGAAATCAAGGGTTTAATTTACAGGAAAGCACTTATTAAAAAAATTAATGAATTAGATAATCCCTTTTTAAAGTGCACTTTGTTAATATGGCATAAATGGAGGTCAAAGCTCATACCAGATCTATCTCCAAGCATTCCCGTTTTGTTTCACCCTCTTTTTTAAACAGGATAAATTTAATCAATTTCAGCACTGGGAGGACTATGGCTTTTACAGATTGATGGATTTATTCATTAGATTTACTCCCAAAACTGGGGAACAGTTAAAATCGCAACTACAAATTACAAAATTTATTTGGATACAATTAAATCAAATTATACATTTTTCCAGAATACTTACAGTAAAAGTGCAAATAGTACACCGTAAAACACCATTTGAAAATCCTATAATACAAAATACAGTAGACACAAAAGGTTTGACCTCAACTATATATATATTATTATTGCATATACAATTTCCTACAATGGATGGAATTATTCAAGCATTGGAAAATGACCTGGGAACAACTACGGACAAAGGGAAATGGGGTAAGTTGTACCAGGAAGCCCCAATGAAACCCACCTTTGCAAAAATTAAGGAAAATAGGACTTCATAGGTGGTATCTCACTGCTAAGAGACTGTTCTATTTACAAAAATAGTACACCCAAGTGCTGGAAGAAGTGTAACAAAATAGGCACATATGGTGGTCGTGTGTGACAATTAATCAGTTTTGGCAAAAGGTATATAAGGAAGCTGCTTTAATCACAGATCAAATCACACTGACAGCAAGTGCAGGGTTAGTGGTTAGAGTGTTGGACTGGGACTTAGGAGATCTGGTTCTAGTCCCCACTCAGCCATGAAACTCACTGAGTGACTTTGGGCCAGTCACTGACTCTCAGCCTAACCTACCTCACAAGGTTATTGTGAGGATAAAATGGAGAGGAGGAAGACTATGTAAGCTGCTTTGGGTTCCTTGAAAGAGGAAAAAGGTGCAATATAAATGTAATCAATAAATACAATCAAGTGATTCATATCTCCCTAATAGTGGGTTTACTGTCATTATATGACAATGAAAACAAACAACTAAAAATAAGGCTCTGCTGACAGTGTCTTATTGGGTTCTTTTGGGTAGCAGCAAGGATGGAAATAGCAAGGAGATAGAAAAGCATTCACCATCCAACTATTCAACAATGGAGACTGAGATTATGGTCGATAGTTCAAATGGAAAAATTAACACACAAAGGGCATATAGAAATGGGCAAAAAGGGAATAACTTCAACATGACTTGGTAGGATTTTATAAACTTTATGGTACAGCACAAAGAGGCAAATCAACCACCACAGTCATATGGCCTTTTATGGAAAGGTTTATTGGGTTAGAATCATAGAATCATAGAAAAGTAGAGTTGGAAGGGGCCTACAAGGCCATCAAGTCCAACCCCCTGCTCAATGCAGGAATCCAGGTGCTTGGGGGTCGCATAACTAGTTAACAGAGTATAAGCTGTTAACAGATTATAAGCTATTAAAGATAAGAGATCAGACAAGCAACACAATTGTATATAACAATGATCAAGATAAAGATGTATGGATGTTCTTATTGATCTCTCACATTGTTAAATTATTTAATGTATGGTTATATTTGAAAAACCAATAAAATGTATTTTTAAAAATGCGTATCTTATACAGTGGGGCTGTTTGCATGACACAACAGCCCACTGTGGGTTATTTAATACAACAACCCCTGAGCAGGGGTTGCATATTCAAAATGGCAGCTGCACACACCTCATAGGCTGCAGTATGTATGGAAGCAATTTTGAATACGCAACCCCCACTCAGGGGATGTTATATCATGCAAACCCAGCAACCATGGAGTATGTGAGGGTTAAACAAGCCATGGTCTGCTTTAGGGTTTAACCCTCGCATAACCCATGCTCATTCGATTCGCACGACACGACCTCTGAGGAGGGGTTGGCTATGGAATTTGCCACCTGTAGGCACCACGGCTCATTATGGATTAAATAAGGCATATCATCCAAACCCGGTCAATATCTAATTACCTATATATAGTGCTCCTATTTTTTATTTGTAAATATAACAGAAAAAGAAAAGGGGGCAACAAAAAAGTAAACAACAAAAAAGGAACAACAACAAAAGAGGGGGAAAATTAATTCACATTAACTGTTCACACCACCATCACTAAAAAAAGAGAAGAAAAACACTTCTATTTCAAATGTATACATTAATATAAATAAGCATCCAAACAAGACCGGCAACTGTAGGATATACGTTGAAGATTGTCCACCAAGATTGTCCACAGGAGGTTGATCATGGATGATCAGGCAAAAGGGACTGCTGCTGTAGTCATGACTGATCAATGTTATAATTTTTATTTTGATTAATCACTAGCTTAGATTTTTATTTTGTATTCAAATTCAAACATGATAATTTCAACAATACTGAATGTGATTTTTAACTTTATTATTTGCCCATTAAATAAGCAGATGTAAAAATGCACCTGAAAAGTTTGTCCATTCATCATGTCCTGACCACCCTGAGCCCTTCCACCTTAAAAACACACCCAGGGTTCCTGACTGAAGTGACAGTTGCCAATTGTATAGAAACATCAAAGGAAATGATAACACACATTTCTGAATATCCACACCATGAAAATTGCCATGAGCCATGTCATTGTAGCAAGGAAGGCCACAAAATACCATGGGAAGGAAGGGGGGAAAGAGAGTGGTAAGACCTACAGCAGATAAATGGTGAGAGGACACAAACAAGAAAGATAAAATAATTAACGGATTTGAATTATAACTTGTATTCAGGGATCCTAGGGGTAGTTAATGATCTCCCATTTGAGTGCCTTATCAAGAGGAATTGGCCACTTTCATCAGCTAGTTTGGTTCCCAGGTTGATTCTGATGAGCACCATGTTTAAAGGTTACAGTATAGAAAAAGAGAACAAACTGAACAAAGGGTGTCTTGGGAATTAATTAATCCTTATATATTAAAACAGGGTTAGATTTTCTTTAAAAAGAAAGAATGTCCATGTTGCTGGCTTAGTTCATTGTCTGTTGTATGATAGAGAAAGTAATCATTTGTTTAGAAAGCAGATTTATACCATCCTCAGAGAGGTTTTCACTCATTTGACTTTGTTACATCCTTTAGTATCTATGGATACTAAATAAGCAAGCTTCAGAAAAGTGTTCCAAAAAGCAAATTCATGATAATACTTCAACCTCTCATAGTAGTGTAAAATTTGCTTAGTTCCTACATTTTTCATTTTAAAATGTAAACAGGCCCTTAATCAAAACCATCACTGAAATTAAGAGATTTTTATACATTTGCCTAAACTATACTAAAATTTAATTTCTTTCTATTTTCAGGGGCCAAGTAAGTCTAGAACCATACAGGAGTATGTATAGTCTTGCTAAGAAGAAAAAAAGTTATCAGATTATCTCATAAAATGTCTGACAGTCACTGTAACCATTACAGTGTAACACAATATAATTAATGGCTTGGATTTTATGGACCTTCATGCTCTTTAACAATATTTCTATATTACGATGGTGAAATAGTAAAAAAACACCTGAGTATAAATTGTAGATTCAATTATTCACTTCTCACAGTGTCATTCTGCTTTCCTAGTTTTCTACCATGAATTCAACTTGGAACATCTGTCTGTGAAGCAGGAAATATCTAACAGTGGACAAAGATCAGCTACACCTTCCACTCTTCTCCTCCCTCCCCTTCCCCAAATAATATATATTTTGGTAAGAAAATTCCTTTCACATATATTTACATAAAATTTGAAATGCCACATAATTTGGCATTATCCATAAACTATGCAACTAGTAGGCACAATTCCTGCTCCACAGCTCAGCACTAGGCCACAAAAAATTCCACAGAAATTTTTTTGTATTCTTCACTTAAATCGCTTGTTCAAAAATGAAAGGGATTTTTACTCACAAATAGGTATACTGCTGTTCAAGTAGATGTATATAGGAAGAGGTGCAATATAAAGCTACAAAGTGTATACAACTGTCTCTGACCAACAGGCTCTGTAGAGTGGGGCTACCCCCTACCCCCAGTGGAGGGTGGAACTCATGAGGAGATGGGCAGACGACACCCCCCCCCGCTGCCGCTTCACCAGCCAGAATGTTGGTAGACAGAATGCCCTCTAGCTAAGGATCTTTACTTATTTATACTGGGATTTGGGGGCAAGAGTTCTCCCCCACTTGCCCTATTTCGGATGAGCTGCTGCTTTGTTCAGTGCTTCCCAGTGTGGTTTTAGGAGGGATGAGAGATGTCTTTTGCTATATGTCAGTGTTGAACTGCTGTGTTAATTTTCCAATTGACAGATCTTTGCATAGAGCAGCAAGCTGCATACATATGACTGCTTGTAAAGAGATCTACAAACACTCAGCTGTGGAAGAGATGGTTGGTACTAGGTTATGGGGGGTGGGTGGGAAAGGAAGAAGCAAAATATGTTCAGAAAAGGGAAAAACTCAGAAAATTTGAGAAAACACTGTTCTGTAGTAAACTCTATAGACTACTATACATTTGTGCCCTAGTGTGGCCTCAAACTCTCTGGGGAACATCTCACTTTCCTCAAGACTTAACTCAGATTTTCATAGGCTAGTTCTGCTGCAAACATGTTTCATGAGAATTTTAATTTTGAAATGTATTTAGGTGAACAAATTGATTTAGGCACAGGATTACTTTTATGAAGATTAGCACCAGAGTGATTTTGACAAATGTAGCAGCCACAAATGGCTGGAATAGTCAGTTTCATCTCTTCCTTCCTTTACATCTGCCTTTATCCTTACATCTGGCTCTATCCTCAATATTCCGAGATGCTGGCTGGAATTTTGTTTTTTTCGATACCCTGTTAAACACTTCTTGGTTAACTACAGCATGAGTGAACTGTGGTCCACCATAACAAAACTGCAAAATACATTGTCTGGATGTCTAAAAAAATCTTTAATATCGATGGCAAAGTAGGAGCTTAAGCATTAGTGCTCTCTCCTGCTTTTATGTGTTTTCAATATGTGTGGACAGTAGCAATCAGTAGGAGATTGCCTAGGATGAGTGCAGCAGTGAGTGAATTACTTGACACTACATGATCTGGATCCACATTGACAATATACTCTATCAGTTAGTACAGCAACTGCTTCTACCTTGTGCACACAATTCCAGGTATGTGCTTGTGTAACCTATGTGGAAAGAATACACAACATTCTTCCAGGAATAGGAAGCCAGAAAACCAGTACTGCTGTCACTTCTGCTTCCTAATTCCTTGTAGGCTGAGATAGATGAAAACGGGCATGCACAAAGTTCAAATTATCTGGGCCCTGTCCTGAATTTATTTTGGCACTGCAAAAAGGCAATACCTATTATAATAGGTAGGTCATCAACAAATGAACTTGCCATCTTGCTAGCAGCAACCATCCTTTTTAAACTGGTAAGATTCAGGGACCAGATGATTGTGTACTGTGAAGCTCACAGCTTACAGCTTCACTCTATGCACACATAGGTATGCCTAAGCAGCAGCAAGGAGAGTGTACCATGCTCTCTCTGTACGTAATTACACAAAATAACTAAAATTTAAAAATGGCTTTCCTTTTTAATATAGCTCTGATTATAAATCCAACCAGTCTAGAAATGATCTTACTGTTACAGTTGCTATTGTGTTGTGTTGGCAATGGACTTGATAGTTGGCTAGTATGAAATAACGACTGGCTACTAAGCTCAGTCACAAACTTTGGAATTTTAATAGTAAGTAACATCAAATCCTAGGGGTATACTAGAATTGAAACCACCCCAATTTCCAGGTCCCAGGGCACGGTCTGAAGGAAAATGACACAAACATTGCTAAAGAAATATGATCTAAAGATCTGGTCAGTGCCTGCATGGGAGACTGCTTGGGAATCCTATGTAGAGTACCTTGAGTTCTATGAAAGAAAGCAGGATTATAAATGAAATGAAATAGAATTCTCAAAATACTCTTCTTTATTTAGAAAACAAACACTGACGATTCTTTGGAAGAAAATCACTATTCAATAGCTACTATGCAATATGATTTATTTATATGAACGACTTTTTAATATTAAACCTTACATCTTGTATGAACACACACACACACACACACACACACACACACACACGGTCTAGCACAGTTGTGTTGGATCCTACTGCAAAGTTGTTTTCTAGTAAAGATACATACATCTATAGGATTTTATTACTCCTGAATTCATATTGTTATATTAAACAACATTTATTTAATTAAAAGTACTTCTAAAATCACACTGATGACATCAACTCATAACATACATTAAAAAACCCCTTAGCAATCCATACCAAGTTCTTTCCCTCACAACCCCACCCCTGAAATTCATCATGAGAATTTAAAGATTCAAATTAACAGCAAATCCAGTTTGTATGTCTTCTGAAATGGATATCACTGGTATTCCACAATAATTTCTCTGTGATGTTCCCCAGTGTCCTCAATTAGCCTTCTACAACATATTTAGGAATTATATCACTTTTTTGTTCCTAATGAATAATGGTGCTTTTATGCATATGCCATCTGTGCAGAGATACTAATAATGCAGGAAGCTATAACGACCTGAAGCCAATCACTTTAATGAAAACTGAAGACTTATTAACCCAAGAATATTGCTATATGACATTCTGAATATAGCAACTTACCATACATGATTAGAATCAGTTATTAGGTTTTCATACCATCTATTCTACACAGGAAAATGGATTTACCATGAAACCAACCAATAATACAGAAATACAGGAATTCAGAGCAATTTCCTAGGATTAAGGGAACAGCTCATCCATGAAAGGCTATTAGTGTATTTCTTTGACTTCCAAAAGGAATACGTATTGAAACACAATTGCATGGGCTTTCATAGCTCTTAAACAAACAAACCCAATCAAAAGCCCACATCGGAAGAATTGGAAAGCAGACTATGTATATATGAAAAGGTAAGAAGACAGAACGGTAATGAATCTATACATCCATACTGAAGACACCTCTGAAAAATAAGAATGCACCAGGTGGGAAATCCTGACAACCGCAAAGCTCTTTTGAATGCTGCTGCTCTTCTTCCTTACCGCTGCAACTGTTTAGCTTTTAACATTTTGTTCAGCTTTGTTTCACTGCTCCATGCTACAGGCACCCCTGTAGCTCTGGAGAGAATAGAGATCATTATATAACATAGCTTAAGGCAAACTACAGAATCCACTTAAGAGAAACCTGGGGTTTAGGGAATGGGGAGTCATTTGTCCATGCTGCTGTTTCTTACCATTTCCAATTCTACACCCCACCCCACCCCCACAGCCCAACTAGAATCCCTTCAAGGGGATACAAGAGACTTTGAGGATACTTAAATAATTTTGAGACATGATATGGACTGGAGCTGCAATCTCCATGTCTAGCAGGAGATTACCATAACCAAGATGGGGGTGGGGGTGGGAAAATTCCACTATCTTAAATACAAGTAAGTTGTAGAAGGGGAGAAGTGGATAGAATCAGGGGTTTCTACATTCTTCGGACATAGATTCATAGATCATAGAGTTGGAAGGGGCCTACAAGGCCATGAGTCCAACCCCCTGCTCAATGCAGGAAACTAGAGGAGGGGTCTCCCATCCAAGAAATAACCAGGCCTGACCCTGCTTAGCTTTCCACACTCAGACAAGCTGAGCCAGCGTAAGCCACAGGCCTGTCTCTTTTGCCTTGCATAACTATTTTGCAGGCATTTAAAACCTACGGTATGTCCCTATAGACCAGGGGCTACAAAAATAATGGGGCAAGTCAATACCTTTTATTGAAACAATTTATGTTATAGAACTAGAGTAGCTTTTGATTTACTACATAGTTACTATGCTCATTTATACAGCCATCATTAAAGTTACTCAACTCACAACCATCACCCTCAAATACACCACTGAGATGAGTACTTTTTAAATTACCAATGCAAGAAAATTAATTCTGAGTGTAGCCACCCAGGCAGAAAATTTGGTGACACCAAATTATTTAGGGTGCTTAAAACAAAAAGGGATTGTGAGAAGCTCCAAAGTATCTCTCCAAACTAGGAGAATGGGCATCAAACTGGTCCAATGTAAGCAAGTGTAAAGTGATGCACGTTGGGGAAAAAATCTCAAATTCAGGTATAAGCTGATGGGATCTGAGCCAGCTGTGAGTGAACAAGAGAGAGAGAGATCTTGGTGTTGTGGTGGACAGCTCAATGAAAATGTCAACCCAGTATGTGGCTGCTGTGAAAAAGGCAAATTCCATGTTAGGCATAATTAGGAAAGGAATTGAAAATCAAACTGCCAATATCATACTCCCCTTATACAAATCTATGGTGCAGCCATAGAATATTGTGTACAGTTCTGTTCACCGCACCCAAAAAAGGATATTGTAGAGTTGGATAAAGTGCAGAAAAGGGCAACTAAAATGACCAAGGGGCTGGAGCAACTCCCCTGTGAGGAAAGGTTACAACAACTGGGACTGTTTAGCTTAAAAGAAAGGCGAGTAAGGGGAGACATGATAGAAGTGTATAAAATTATGTATAATGTGGAGAAAGTGGATAGGGAGATATTTTTCTCCCTCTCTCATAATACTAGAATACAATGGGGTCATCCCATGAAGCTGATTGGTGGGAGATTCAGGACATATAAAATGAAGTACTTCTTCACACAGTGCATAGTTAAACTATGGAATTCACTGCCACAAGATGTAGTGATGGCCACCACTTTGGATGGCTTTAAAAGGAGGGTGGACAAATTCATGGAGAATAAGGCTATCAATGCCAACTAGTCCTAATGGCTATATGCTACCTCCAGTATCAGAGGCAGTATGCCTATGAACACGAGTTGCTGGGCAACATGGGTGGAAGAGTGCTATTGCAGAGCTAATACAACTGTGGGAAAAGACCCCCAAGGAACCCACCCCTCCCCAGGAGCATGCATGACAGTAGAAGCTGAATCCTTGCCCTGTAATCCAGGATTGGTTGTAAAACTCACTTGGTGCTAAGAAAGAAGGGCCTAAAAAGCTAAGTTCTACACAAGGTGGGCAGTGGAAATGCTAGCAACGTCCACCAGAGTAGCACTCCAGAAGGCTTCCCTAGAAAAAACTGTGCAATCAGCAAAGTTTTGCACATTCTTCTCATATCTCCCTGTAACCTGCCAAAGTGAAGATTTTTCAAAGCAAATTAGAGTACATATGACCATCAAGCTAGCAGTAGTCACTATGCCAATTCAGGTTTCATCCAGGTATGCAATTTCAGAATAAGATGGTTATTAATACCACTGGATGAGACCAGTCTAAAATATAAAAAATTGGACTACAAATTGTTATGAGAGCTCCTGCCATTTTTCTTTTGCGTTTTGGGGGTAACTTCCGGCATCCAGAAATGTAATGCGGTAACATGTACTACAATTCATCTTACTTATTAATCACATCACTATTTCTATCAATGGTGATTTTTAAAACCCCCAAGCATGATTTGGGCAAACACCTCCAGTTCTGTTCTAGGTCACAATCACTGAATAAAATCACTATTCCCTTCCTTAACTGCATTGTCACACGACCATTTTAGAGAGCTTGTTTATTGCATATACTTAAATGATTATCATTTACTTAGTAACCCCTTTTTATTCAGACTTTCAGCGATTTAGGGCGCAATCCAATCGGGATGCCCATAACCAAGAGCCAGTGTGGCATAGTGGTGAGAGTGTTGGACTGGGACTCAGGAGATCCAGGTTCTAGTCCCCGCTCAGCTATGAAACTCAACTGGGTGACTTTGGGCCAGTCACTGACTCTCAGCCTAACCTACCTCACAGGGTTGTTAGGATAAAATGGACAGGAGGAGGATTATGTAAGCCGGCTTGGGTTCCTTTCAGGAAAGAAGGCGGGGTATAAATATAATAAATAAATAAACCTCCGAATTTGGAGGAATACGGGCATCCTATGGAAGGCAAGAGGAGCACGGAGGCGAAGGTCACCTTAGTGCTCCTCCCGCCAATTTCAGCTGTCTAGTGGAGCAGGAGGGAAGGAGACTGAGGTCTACCAGGATACATCATACCATGGCGGCTAGGGATGTGCACGGAGCTTGATTGGGGGGTAGAAGTCCAGCAAACTCACCGGGCTTGACCCCCGCCCGGCTCCATTCGCTCTACCTTTTCCCCGGCTTGACTCTCATTCTCACGAGCCAAGCAGGGGAAAGAGACTTCCGGGTTCCGGCACTACATTGTTTACGTAGAAAACAGCCCAATTTGTGCAAATTATGGCCCAATTTGTGCAAATTAGGCCATTTTCTACATAAACAACGTAGAGCTGGGGACCCAGAAGTCCAGCGAGTGCCTTAGCTGGCACTTGCACAGCGCGAGTGCTCAGCTTGTGCGCTGTGAGTTGAGTGCTAGGTGGGTCGCCCATCCCTAATTGGTGGTGCCTGTCTCCCCGCCCCCTAAACCCCATCTCCAAGGTTGCTCGTGTGACCTCAGAGACACAGCCAGTGTGCTTCTTTCTGTGCCGGCTGTGGGGGGGGGGGGAGCGCTCCAAGTGTGGAGACCTAGTTATGAGATCAGAGTGATTTTCTGACCTCGTAGCTTGGTCTCCGAAAAACCCTACGGCTGTCTAGATGCTGTCCAGCGGCCATCGGACTGAGCTGCCCCAAAGGTGAAAAGGTTGATTTTTTTGCCTAATCCTTTAAAGCTAATTTTGTGTCACATTGTCAGTGGGTGTTTGTTTGTTTGTTTGTTTGTTTACACAGATTGTTAATGAGTCCCCGTCCCCTTCATTCAAATTGATCTAAACTGTTCTCTTTAAAGCAAAGACTAGAACCAATGCTCCACCACTTGAATGTACTTCAGAACAGGGGGAATAATTCACTCTGTAACTATTCAAACTGCATGAGAAAAAAGTAGCCAAACTATGTCATGGAATATATAATATGATCATGTGATTTCATTAATTTCTCCAGAGTCTCATGGCAAAGTCAACAGTTTATCATGCAAGCTGGCACTGAACCCACAGAAGCTCATGGAAAAATATGAACATTTAAGGGCTTTTGAATACTACACCACAATATAGCTGCTTTGTGACTTAAGTATATTTAAAGTTAACCAGTTAAAAAGTGTGCCCTTGGATTTCCAACTAAGGTTGAGGGATCTTTCAACACTTACACCACAATCCTATACATGTCTACTCAGAAGTCCCATTAATTTCAATGAACCTTACTTCCAGGTAAGTGGCTTTAGGACTGAATTTCTGGGTAATGGATTTCTGGCTGTGTAGATATAGGGGTTAACTTGCTTTGGGAATCTGCAATGCTTGGAATGTTATTCTCACACAACACATGTTCAGCCTTATTAAATTTCCAGTCCATAGAGCATTTCTTAAACGTGCCTTGCTATTAGTTGGAAATATTTTAATAGCAGACAGATAAGTTACATAATCTTTGCCATTTTTTCATTAGGAAGTCTGGAGAACTGCATTATCTGCACTAACAATGTCTGGGCATTTGAATAATCTTTTTATAGCCCTTCAATTTAATGACATGCAAGCCTGAAATATTCTGTGTGGCTGATAAGCAGCTCACACAAATCCAGAAAGTAAACATTCTTTGAAGTGACTATGTTTTATACACCGAAAATGTCATACCATTTGTCATACAAGAAATAGCACATATTGATCATTCCAGAAATTTTACCACTGAGCCAGACTACAGATGATTTTGTATATGTGATTTCGGCTTGTCTTATCTCTGTGTTGTTTTCCCTAGTATGCCTAGTGGGGGGGAAAAACCAAATATACACTAAGGATCAAACTCATATTCTAATCTAGATTTTTACACTGACAGCACAGACACTGCCAACAATCTATGTAGACAGCCTGGAGGGCTGAACTACATATTACACGGTGGACATGCTGGAGAACCTGGCCAAAACTAACAAACTAAGTTTCAAGAGATAAATGAAAAAGTTTTGCATTTATCTGCATTTGCGACCCTGTTGATACTCCTGGATCTCTCGGCGGCTTTTGATACCATCGACCATGGTATCCTTCTGGAGCGGCTGTCTGAGTTGGGGGCGGGGGGCACTGCACTGCAGTGGTTCTGCTCCTACTTGGATGGCCGGCTCCAGAGGGTGGTGCTTGGGGAATGTTGCTCAGCCCCATGGACTCTCCAGTACGGGGTTCCTCAGGGGTCGGTCTTATCCTCCATGCTATTTAATATCTACATGAAACCACTGAGTGGGGTCATCCGGAGTTTTGGAGTGCGTTGCCATCAGTACGCTGATGACACGCAGCTCTATTTCTCCTTTTCATCTTCAGCAGGTGAGGCTGTGGATGTGCTGACCGGTGCCTGGCTGCGACAATGGACTGGATGAGGGCTAACAAACTGAGGCTCAATCCAGACAAGACTGAGATGCTGTTAGTGGGTGGTTCCTTTGACCAGATGGAGGGTGTTCAACCTGTTCTGGATGGGGTTGCACTCCCCTTGAAGGAGAAGGTTTGTAGCTTGGGGGTGCTCCTGGAGCCATCTTTGTCACTTGAGGCTCAAGTGGCCTCAGTGGCAAGGAGTGCCTTCTACCAGCTTCGGCTGGTGGCCCAGCTACGCCCCTATCTGGACAGGGATAGCCTGGTCTCAGTAATCTATGCTCTGGTGATCTCTAAACTAGACTACTGCAATGCACTCTACGTGGGCTGCCTTTGAAGACTGTTCGGAATCTGCAGCTTGTGCAAAATGCGGCAGCCAGGCTTATTGCGGGGACCGGAAGGTCCAAGTACATTACACCGGTTCTGGCCCGTTTGCACTGGCTGCCAATATGCTTCTGAGCCGAATTCAAGGTGCTGGTTTTAACCTATGAAGCCCTACACGGCTTAGGACCACAATACCTGACGGAACGTCCCTCCCAACCTCAATCTACCCGGACACTACGCTCAACATCTGGGGCCCTCCTCCGACTGCCACCTCCATGAGATGCTCGGTTGGTGGCAACAAGGAGGAGGGCCTTCTCGGTGGTAGCCCCCCAATTATGGAACAAGCTCCCCACTGAGACCCGCCTGGCCTGTGAGGAAGGAGAACTTGAAGTGTACGTTTAGCCTGGAGAAGAGATTATTAAGAGGTGCTATGATAGCCATCTTCAAATATATGAAGGGCTGCCCATAGACGATGGAACAAATTTGTTTTCTGCGGCTCTGGGGACTAAGATGCAAATGGGCTCAGATTACAGGAAAGGAGATTTTGGCTAAACATTAGGAAGAACCTGCTGATGGTATAAGCTGTTTGACAGTGAACAGGCAGCTTTGGAAGGTGACAGATTCTCCTTCATTGGAGGTTTTTGAGAGAGGCTGGATGGCCACCTATCAGGGATGCTGTAGTAATTATTTTCTGCATTGGCAGAAGGTTTGACTAGATTACCTTCAAAATCACTTCCAATTCTACGTAACAAATAATAATAAAATAGGCAGAAAAGTGGAGGGGAAGGGATGGGTATTCTTTAACTGTGGAATGTCTTTCTGCTCAGAAACATACACACACACACACACACACACCAACACTGCTTTTCTGTTGGGGTGGGGAGACACACAAAGATATATATTTTCTCCTGCAGGTTAAAAGGTAATTGAGAAGTGATTTAGCACAAAAACAGCCCTTAAGTAAAGGGTTTAGCACCCCCTCATCACTACTGCTCCTCTAATCAAATCTGCAGCCTCCCACACTGCTTTTCTTTTTTTCTTTTTTCTTTTCTTTTAAGTCATCCTGAGGCTATTACATGCATCTGCAATGCAACATCTAGTTTGGCCCTGAGTCTCTCAGTATATAACCAATGGGAGAGTGCACAGGAGTATCAGGAATGTCTCATCGACCCCTTTAATAGGATAATTACTTTAAACTTCACTATTCATATAAAATGTTCACATCTTACTCTGTTACAAATAGAGTTTGATTTAAAGTACAGTCTTTAACAATTATCTCATCTTAACTTTGCTATCTAGACTTCCATTATAAAAATTCCCTACATCTATTCATTTTTCAAGTTTAGATAACCCTCTAATTCAGTCTTCCCCAAACTGATGCCCTCCAGATGATCTGGACTACAACTCCCAGCATTCCTGACCATTGGCCATGCAGGCTAAGGCTGATGGGAATTATAGTCCAAAAACATCTAGAGGGCACCAAGCTGGTGAAGGCTGCTCTAGTTGCTACTACTCTCAAATACTTCCATTAGCTGGGCCATCTTGGTGATGCCAATGTGAAAAGGGATAAATAGTGCTAATACTACATTTCATTTAAACAAAAGCAATCCTATATGAACTCAACTACACAAGAACAGAGGATAAAAACAGGTACCAAACGAAGGAAGAAATCTGTAATACGAAACAAAGTCAGATTTAAAATCTCCAAATGTTTTCCCACATCAGAGTGGATAAAAATCAATGTTTTATTTAAAAAAAAAATAATAATCAGATTTTTAAAATTTAAATTGGATTTTTTAAAAAATAAAATGCTTTTTGGGGAAAAATCTATCTAAAGATAGTTTTCTATTTAAGATACATTATAGACCAAAAGTTATTCATCATGAAATAAGGATTAGTTTTTGATTATGATAGTTTTTAAAAAATATATATTTTGTTTAACCACATCAGTTAACAAACATGGATATTTAAGCAAATACAAGAATACATATGCTATAATGTTATTGTTTTAGTTAAATAAAACTATTTAAATTGTTATTATTAAGGTAATTATTATTTTTCTCCTTCCAATAATGTACAGCAGAAAACTTGTCCAAATATGAATGATTAACCTATTAAACTGGAGATAGTTCACCTCACAATAATTTCATAATTATCTATCTATGATGTGTTTCTAATAGTATAACCAAATCAGTATTTTTTTATATATAACTAAAACTAATCTGAAAAGTTATTATCCTAAAAATGAAACCTTAATCTGGTTGTAAATATTAAGATATCAGCAAGAATGAGTATTTGGTAACTCTGAGTTGTGTAAAATATGTATTAAGCTTATAGCGAGGAAGAGTGCACTTTGGGGGGGGGGAGTCACATGATTAAATCGAGTCTTTCTGAGTAGTGATTTAAATCGTGATTAAAATCAAATTGATTTAAATCAAATCCACCCTGTCCAACATGCATGTTTTGCTGACAGTTACACTGCATCATGGCCTTTACACAGCTGCTCTCATTCATGTGTGTTTCCTTTGCAAGACTGGAGATGATTTGGCATGAAAGGGTTAAACTATTGCCATAACAGAGAAGATTTTTGCAAGTTGTTTACTACAACATATTACTATATTCTTTACTACAAGAATATAGATGGGTGTACAAAAATTAAAAAGCATCCAGATAATGTGAAAATATCTAACACTTCTGTTCATATGTATGTGTTTCATCTCATAAACTAACTCGTCAAAAGAATGATGAGATTTTGGGAAGGCCAGAATTTTCTGATCAAAATGTGCACGTTACAAACTACGAGACTCAGACTCACTGATTAATGTATGACTGTCAAATATTTAATCTGATAACTCAACAATGGCTTTAAGGTTATTAATGGATACCAGTACTTAGTATTTATGGCTGCCAGATGATAATGCTAGGGAGCATAGTATATGGGTCTGACTGGTTACAAAATAAAGCACCAAAGTGTAGAAGTGTAGACACTTCTACACCAAAGTGGAGAAGTAACTACTTCAATTTAAGAAGCCTATCAAAAGATAATAACAATTCTTCTTAATCAGAGAGGTTTTCCTATTTCCAGAATCTTACTATATTTATAAGAGTCATTACAACTCCACCAAACTCTAAAATTCAAAGGGCTGGATCCAGATTTAGCCACGTGCAACAGGGCTGGCGGAAGTGGACTTACCTGCCTCCTCCTCCTTATAGTAGCCCCTCAATCCCATGAGAATGCTACATAGAGAGTCAGGGGACCCTGCTGAATGGGCTAAGCTGGGGTGAAGGGGATCCCTGAAAATCAGGTGGAGGTACCTTATCCCTAAGCGGAGCCCTTCCATCCACAGAAGGCAGATCCTGGATCTAACCTTGAAATTTTAACAAACCCAAATGTTGAAAAATGTGTAATCTGATAAAAACAGAAATGCATCTGCATCACTGCTTATATGTTTTAAGGAAAGCACTGCACAATCTTTATCTTTAGTTCACAGATAAGGCCCAGAGATAAGCAACTAAAGCCTGGTATGTTATTTCAGTGTTATGAGAGTCACAAAAGTGTCGCTGCTTCCTGCAACACTAGTAACATGAGAAGCTAAGGGCGATGCTGCAGCTCCTACACATACCAGCATTAATACAGTAATGCAGCTGCAGAGAGAGGAGAATTGATGCAGTTTTGGGGAGGAGTTACAGCATGGGTTCCTGCCCCCCTCCACTTGATCCAGGGCTTTTCATTTTACACTAGCAGCACAGGAAGGTGTGACTGAAGTGGCTCCACACTGCCAGGTAAATGGGAGTACAGTCATGCCTTGGACTGAGAGCATAATTCGTTCCGGAAACGTGCTTGTAATCCAAAACACTCTTATATCAAAACAAAATCCCCCCAAAAAAATTTGTACAGAGATTTTTAATTTAAGCCGTACTACGGTACTTGTATTGCAAGATGTCGCTTGTATATCAAGTCCAAAAAAATTAAATAAATATTTAAAAATTTGCTTGTCTTGCAAAACGCACTCAAACCAAGTTACTTGCAATCCAAGGTATTACTGTACCAGATTACGCACTCATTAGCATCAGAGCCCCAGGAATCCTTTGACTCAATAGGGATGTCCCTTTAGGACTTAGAAATCACAAAATAGCATGGAAGGCTCATTCCTGAAGAGTTGTATTAAAGTTGTTGGCAGTGTAAGCTACAAGTCAGAAGACAGTACTGATTTATCAGTTCCCATAAGAATTATATACATGTGGCTGTAAACTCACAGACACCATTATTCTAGGAGTACAGAATTTTCATATGCCAAAACTTCATGTATTCTTCAATTATTACTTTACTTTCAAAGGTGGCTAATGGCATACCTTGAAATACTATCAGATAGGTTCAGAATGAGTATTAACATGAGATACTTTCAACTTTTGGTATAATGTAGTCCCATTATAATCTGATACAATGTCCCGGCACAGTATATTCTTGACTATCAAAACAGGGCAAACACATCCAGTAGTACAAAATGAAGGACAGCACAATACACCTGTGACATTTTCTTTCCAACCTGAAATTTATAAAAAACCTGTTCCAGTTAATTCACTACAGATCTTTACCTGTATGCCACATCACTTGTAACAAGTAGAATCATGCCTTGGAAAGTATTCAGAAATATAATTTATTGTCCTGGGCCTGAAGTTAAGTTTTCTAACTGAAAACATCCCTATGTTATCTCTGACTAAAATAGGGTTTACTTAAAGCTTTGGAAGCTGCCCTCCCCTGCCCCTCCCACAAGTCCAGTGATCCTGATGGGAACAGGTATATCTGGTCTACAAGGTTAATATTTCATAAAAACCATACCTATTAGGCCAATTCAAAATTTTATATAACAGATGCGTAGGAAAGGACAGCAACCTTTCTTCCCAACATGTTTCCTTCGGGGGGGGGGGGGGAATGATATTTACAATTAAAATAAGACATCTAGTTCTGCTCACCATCTGAAAACTGATGGCCAGAAAACTTCCTCTATTGGCATGCTTAAGTCACAATAATAGACCTGTTGAGACCCACTTCAAAAATGAGACTTTCATGAATAAAGGATACTGTACACAGCTTTTTCCTGTCTTTTCCCCTGCACATTTTCTACATCTCTTTGATCCCTTTCCTTGCTTTGTGAATGTGTGTGTGTGTGTGCGCGCGCGCGATAGTTGAACAAGAATTACTTACATCCAAGTACTTCTTGAATGTAGCCTGTGTGTGACTACGGCTATTCCTAATGGAAGTAGGTATATTCTGGTTTTGAATCATCACAAGAATACTCTTGCTTATCTCATGTGCAAATCAGACTACTTGTATATAAATTGAGATTACTGCAAAGAGACACTCAGTAGAATTGCATAACCCTAGAAAAAGTCCCAACCACAGACATTTCAGTTTCGTTTAATGACCGTGGCACTACTGTCTCCCGGTGGCCAAGTACATGTAATCAAAAGCTACAAGACAGCAAGCACATGGGGGGGGGGGGGAGAGAAAGCAAGAAAATGACAAACAGAGCAGAGGAGTTAAGGAGGAGGAAGAAGCAGCAGATAAAACAGCCATGATGACAGAGTGTCACCACACAAAAGACACTGAGCAAGGGGAAAACACTAAGCCTAACATTAGAATGCCACTGGTAGATTAGCGAAGTTTAGAATCAAGTGACCCAGCACTGTATCTGTGAATTGTTTCCCATGAATTAAATTGCTCAAAAATGTGGGAGGCAGTATAGATCATGACATCCATATATAACCCTAGACAAGTCTCTCCAGTATTAAAATCCTAGGAGGAAATATCACCACTGAATTACTTGAGGCTACAAAAATATCTTAAGGTGAGTTATACCGTATTTTTCCGTGTATAAAACGCCCCCATGTATAAGACGCACCCCACTGGGCGGTTTCGCAACCGTGCGGTTCTCTCCTCAGCTTACTTCCGTGTATAAGACGACCCTCAATTTTTAGTCTAACAATTTTAGGAAAAAGTATAGTCTTATACATGGAAAAATACTGTAGTTCCATTCAAATAATAATAAAATTCTTGCTCATGAATGACATATTGGCTGATCCTGATAAAGGCATTACCTTCGTACGGCTTTTGGATTAGAGCTAATATTATTTAATACAACATAAAGCAGAGAAAATTAAGTATTTCCTGCAATGGATTCATAAAGTCATTTTCTTCCTAACAGTGATGTAAGTCATAAACCCAGAAGATAGTTGGCTTAAAAAAAAAAAAATCTTCAAAACCACCTGAAAAGAAACTAGCAATGTAATCCATTGCTCCAGAACCACACTTCTGGAGTGATCAGCATTGGCTTTAAGTCACAACTCTGGGAAGAGTTTTTGGGACTCATCCCTAGAATCAAAACAGAAGCCACTACCTCTGCCAGAACCACACAACCTACAAGACATTCCAAAGCACTGGAAAATCCAGGTTCATTCATCCATGTAACCATGGGCTTCTTATGTATCAGGCAGCGCAATCCTATGACCGCTAGACAGTATCCAGAAGGCCATAGGATTTTTCGGATTCCCAGCTACAAGGTCGAAAAATCACTCTGACCTCATAGCTGGAGATCCACACTCAGATCCCCCCCCCCGCAGGCGGCGCAGAAAGAACCGCACCAGCTGTTTCTCCAAGGACACACGAGCGACCTCAGAGAAGGGTTTTTGGGGGGTGGAGAGGGGGTGGAAAGGGGAGGAGACAGATGCTGGCAAGATACAAGGTATCTTGGCAACACCTCAGTCTCCTTCCCTCCTGCTCCGAAGTGCTGGACTTAGATGGTTGAAATTGGCTCTCTGCATGCCAATTCTCTTCCATGCTCCTCCTGTCCTCCATAGGATGCCCATCCTCCGAGTTCAGAGGGCTATGGGCATCCTGACTGGATTGTGCCCTTACAGAATTAACCTGTTACACTGGGCAGAACTAGATAGTTCTATCCTGCTTGACCGGCACAAGATTCTGCTTTAACTGCAGTGGCACAAACCACTGTTATTGCCACCAGGCCTACTATAGATTATTCCTCTCTAGTGTTACAGTTGTGTGGGCCATAATGAAGGCATGGAAAGGAACCATGTCACTGGCCCACTTCTTGTGAGTTTCTGTATATGGAAGGGCCATAGTAGTATGGAATGGATCAACAGGGGAGCATAAACTACACCACTTGCATGGTGAAGAAATGGACACTAAGAAATGAGTTAATGCAACATATGAATGTGTTTAGGATTCCAATACAAGAGTCCTAGCTTCATCCCATCCACATTGGAGCAAGATTTTGTTTTTGTTTTTTAATTTTTTTTATTGAATTTTCAAAAACAACAACAAATCATATTTGGCTTCCGCCTCATTGTCTGACAAACATTACCAATCCTTATCCAATCTAAGTTTCCTCTATTTTCACAGAAATAATTTCTATCACCTTACCAATATTCAAAAATCAAAACCCAAAGTTATTAAGTCACTTTCCCTCCTCCCCAAGAAGTCCACCAGAGGTTTCCAGTCTTTCTTAAATGAAGATAGATTTTTTTTCTCTAATTAAACAAGTCAATTTCTCCATCTCTGCTAAGTCCAACATTTTCAACAGCCAGTCTTCTATAGTTGGTATTGTTGTTTCTTTCCATTTTTGAGCATAGATTATTCTTGCTGCTGTCATCATATATTGTAATAATGAGTCAGTGTGGCATAGTGGTTAGAGTGTTGGACTGGGACTCGGGAGATCCAGGTTCTAGTCCCCGCTCGGCCATGAAACTCACTGGGTGACTTTGGGCCAGTCACTGCCTCTCAGCCTAACCTACCTCACAGGGTTGTTGTGAGGATAAAATGGAGAGGAGGAGGAGGATTATGTAAGCCGCCTTGAGTTCCTTGTAGAAAAAAAGGTGGGGTATAAATGTAATAAATAAATAAAATAAAATAAAGTTCCATAGTCTTTCTCAAGTTGTAAATCCATTATACCCAATAAGAATATTTCTGGTTTCAGTTTAATATTCATTTTTAAAATCTTTTGTATCCATGTATGTATTTGTACCCAGTATGCTTTCACCTTTTTACATGTCCACCAAACATGATACAATGTTCCTTCCTAATCTTGACATTTCCAACATACATTTGACACATTTTTATACATGTTAGCCAATTTCACAGGGGTTAGGTACCAACGATACATCATCTTGTAAAAATTCTCTCTAAGATCAGAACACAATGTAAATTTTATACCTTTAGTCCACATGCGTTCCCAATGTTCCATCATTATATTATATCCAAAGTTCCTTGCCCATTTAATCATACAGTCCCACATTGGAGCAAGATTTTGGAAGTCCATTCATCCATGCATGATGATCAAGGTCAGACTTGAATGTTACAGCTGCTATCTTCATGCCAAGATACAGCTTTCAAAGGTTTGTTGTTTTTATCTACAATAGGTATCATGTATTTATCCTACAGGATATGCCTTTAGATCATTATGACAGACAGAAAGAAATCAAGTCAACAGTATGCTGCATTCCGTATAATAATAATGTCAAACATGAAGGAGAGTTTTGGCCAAGAATTCTGAAGCAAACTACCATAACTTTAAAAAGTGCCTGGTGTTTATATACTGATCAGACAAGTTTGAGTAATTCCCAGTTATCATTCAAAGGCTATAATTAATTTTTATTGCAAAATAAAGGCTTAAAATGCAATACGGATATGATTATGTGCATAATACAGAACCATCACCCAGTCATCCCCATTTCGCCTGCCTTTTCCCAAATTTGACAGGATGCCTGTTTCCTTGATGCCTTTCATTTGAAGTTGGTGTTTTAAGTAGATTTCTCCTTTCTAACTGAACAAAAGCCAGAAATCATAACTCTATAAAACATCATCATCCATATAGCTTTTCTCCTTTCTTTCTATGGAATATTGCATATGCACAGACTAAAAAAGAAAGAATGAAGATCATATATCCACAACTGACAATTTCAAAATTGAAGATGGGTATTAATATTATGTATTGACAATAAAAGTTTGTATTCCGTGACAAATTTCAAGGCATTTCGTAGTGATCATGGTGTGCCTCAACAAGGCATTTCGATAGTCACCAGATCTGGAGAGTTACAATGATATGGAGCCTGATCCTATGCAGGTTTACTTGGAAATAAGTCCCACTGAGTTCTTCTGGGCTTACTCCCCAAGTCATAACATGTTGTTAAGCACTCAGAAAACTGGCAGCAAAGACAATATAAATTTTCAACAACTAAGACAAATAATTCAAGTCACCACCATTACTTCCCAGAACTTATTTTGTCTGCCAGGTAAAATTACCGGTATATATATTTCACCTGAGCATGCCTTAACATACTCAGCTGTGTCACATGATTTCTTGCTGAAGCTGCTGTCTTAATATTAGTTTTCTATTCCCCATTCTAAATTAGCTTCCATATGCTTGATATTGACTGGGATCTCTCTACTCGTTTTACCTACTGCAGAAAGGAATGCTGTGTGGAAAACACTGCACTCAGGAGGTGGGGGGATTCCTTGAAGCAAGATGCGAAGGGGGGGGGGGAGTCTCTGTACAGTTGCATACATTTGCCTTTTACCACTTAATCCTTACAACGCATTCTCAAATCATATCCTGGGTAGCACTGCTAGTCAGGACAAGGTACACTCATCCATTAATCTTTAATTGCATTACCTCGAATGGATACCCAAAAAGGGACACACTGTATTTGGAAAACAAAATCCAAGAAGCATGAAAAACAAGGACACTAAACCCGCTTACCTCGCTCAGTTCTGCAGAGTCATTTCCATATTTCAGGGCAACTCCAGAATTCATGATTAGACTTTCCAAGGCTTGACCGCTTTCTATGGATTTCAAGGTTTCCAAGCTTTGCTCCAGAAGATTCAACACCCCCTTCTTTTCTGAGCTTTTCCTATCTTGTACATTTTGCTCTAGACAGCCATTTTCACTCAACATTTAGACAGCCTAAAAATTAACAATGCACAGGGTCTCCTAAAGAGACACACATACAAAAAAATATATCTGGGTGCTGATTCACAAACAATCCATTGCTGCAAAATACTCATTAAAACACTGCAGAGTGCACGGCCAGACGGAGAGCAGACAGGCTGTAACGATCTTCTGGCGACTAAAACTGCCTGGGAGAGCTGAGCCTCAGTTTTATGCCTTCATTCTACTCTCCGCCCGCTCCCGCGCCCTTTCAGCTAGATCGGAAAAAGCACCTCAAGGAGTTAAATGCATTTGGAAATATTTTGGGAGCCTCACAGGCACTCACAGCCACCAACCCGCTCAGAGCTCTCTCGTTAGATCCTAGCAGGAGATGGAGGACAGAACAGGACGCAGACCTATCGTGCTGTTCACGCTAAAGTTTCCCCTTCCAGGGAGCCTGGAGTTGTAAGTGGTTTATGATCAAACACAGCTGTCTTGCTGCTGGCTACAGGGTGCATGGAAGGGGCGGTGCCAAAGGAAGGAGGGACTGCGAAAAGGACGGGAGGGGGAAGGAAGCAGAATACACATGCTGTGGAAAGCTCACTTTGGAATTGCAGGCATCTTTCCAAAGTTCTGTGTGCTAATTGCAAATTACTATATTTCTAAGTACACAGCAAAATAAGCTACGGAAGAAGTCAACTAGGTGACGGTGATGCCTGTTTCTTATTTCTAATAAAGTGACCTTCCTTTTGTGATTCAGAAGCTACCAATTAAAATGTTACAAGCATTCAGGGCAGATATTAATGCATTTTCAAGAATTGTAAAGCTGTATCTTCACTTGTAGACAACAACTTTTGAAACACGCGGAGCAGCCCAACTGGGAACACAGAATATGTGAGATCTACTTTTCAAGACCCCAATTCCTATGAAAAGCCCTCCACTCCTAAAAACCTAAAGATGATTTGACAGGATTTTTTTTACTGCGTCCAAAATTCTGTCCAACCTAGTTGGTTTCATAAAGTAGTCAGTTTCCAGATCAGAAATATATATCAAATGAGCAAATATAATATACATTTTCGTGCCACAAGAGGTAAGATGAAATGGTTTAAAAACCCATTGCAGACCTGAAGCCACAGGTCATGTTTTCATTGCAACTGCAAATTAAAAACATACTTCTAAAAATCAAATAAACCAAGTTCCAACTTCTAATACATGATGGCTTGAAGCTTACAGAGGCCAGATAAGATACTCACAAAAAATGCAACAAAGTTACAGCATATTCTCCATCTCTAAATCTGATTGCACTATTTTATTTATTACAAAACTTTCCATACCACCCTGCAGTAGAAATTCACAGCATGGTTTACATAAAAGGAATATACAAAAATAATTAAATACAGTGGAAACAAATCATAACACACAAAGAC
Organism: Shinisaurus crocodilurus; assembly: GCA_021292165.1. Classification (NCBI taxonomy): domain Eukaryota; kingdom Metazoa; phylum Chordata; class Lepidosauria; order Squamata; family Shinisauridae; genus Shinisaurus; species Shinisaurus crocodilurus. The sequence goes on from CM037877.1 coordinate 59,538,351, forward strand.
TAAAAAGGTCTATGATTATTAGATAAATTAGATACTATCCTGTTTTGGCAAATGGAGCTGCCTAGCTACTGGGCAACTGTACTGACTTGCAACACCCAGAAAAAAATAAGGTCAGCATCACATATATATATATATATATATATACATACCGTATATATGTATATATATATATATATGAGACAATCGCACACAACCAGCAGCATGGCATCATAACGCTGTATAAAAAGTCATAAACAGGGTGCATCCCTACTCTTCCTGGAGTCTAATGACAGGGCGAGAGCATCAGCATTGAGGAACACAGTATACAGTTTTATCTTCTTGAGCAAAGGAAGTACACAATTTAATTTCCTGCACACTATCTCAAGCCTCTTATGAAAGAAGAGACACTGGATGGAAAATTAAATCACTGTAATACTGATTTGATAAAATGAGAGTACAGTACCAGACCCACAGCTGGACTACTATAAGTTATGTAGTTTGCTATCTATAACCTTATGAACCAAGGTGTTCTTAAACCAAAACAGCAACTGAGAAAATTGTGTGTCTGTGTGTGCATATTGTGCGTAGGTATACACACAAACACAAACACACACACACACACACAGATTATTTTCTGCATGTGAGGGTATACATACACACACTTACTTGTAATATTTTGAAACAAGACCAGAGAAACACTTCCACTACCTCCCATGGGTGCCCTGTAACAAACTTACCTCAGAGTCATCAGATACAGTCATGCCTTGGATTGAGAGCATAATTCGTTCCGGAAACGTGCTTGTAATCCAAAACACTCTTATATCAAAACGAAATCCCCCCCAAAAAAATTTGTACAGAGATTTTTAATTTAAGCCGTACTACAGTACTTGTATTGCAAGACGTTGCTTGTATATCAAGTCCAAAAAAATTAAATATTTAAAAATTTGCTTGTCTTGCAAAACGCTCTCAAACCAAGTTACTTGCAATCCAAGGTATTACTGTACTCCACAGAGAAACAGATATTTTGTTCTCATTTCTGTAAGAGGATGACATCCTGAAACAATGGGGAAATTCCTCTGGGACTAGAGGCAGAAACAGAGCTTCCTCTCAAGGGAAGGGCTTCCTCCTATATTTATTATATTTTATCAGAGAAGCATATGTGGTTCATTTCCCCCATGTTATCCTTACAAGAATCTTGTGAAGTAGGTTAAACGGATACACTGTGACTGGCCTAGGGCCACCCAGTGAGCTTCACGGCTAAGTGGGGATTTGAACTCACCACTCCTAGTCTGACGATGGCTGGGTTTGCAAGATCAGGGAAGGAAAAGAAGCCATCCGAACCCAGTGAGGTGGGCAGCAGGGGTGGTTTCCAAACCACCCTGCAACCCATAACTTGTTCTAGGGTTCTGGGGTGGTTTGGAAGCCACTCCCACCCTCCACCCTTGCCAGGTTTGGATGACACAGCAACCTGTGCTCAGCATGGTTAATTATGGAAATGAGGTGGTGCGCGGCTGGCATGCATAGGGTAGGGGGGAAAAGCTGCTGTAGCTTCTTTTCTTTCCCCAGTCATGTGAACCCAGTCACTATAACACACTGGCTCTTTCTAGGCCATTGCAGCCATCACTAAAGCTAACAAAGCATCAGAAGAAACAGTCTCTGAGAGGATTTTTGCCCATTCTGTTCAGGCAACTTCCACCTTAGTAATTTCTGGGTGCAATATCCCATTAGCAGACATTTGCAAGGCAGTGACATGATCACCTATTATACCTTTATTAGGCACTAATATTAGACTTCTGTGGATGCTGCCTACAGCAAAAAAATATTGCAAGCCTTCACCAATCTACTAATGAGAGTATGCACCTTGGGAACTCATCCTGGGATACTTGCTTTTATATGTTTAATTAATTTATTTATTTATTATATTTATACCCCACCTTTTTTCCTGCAAGGAACCCAAGGCGGCTTACATAATCCTCCTCCTCTTCTCCATTTTATCCTCACAACAACCCTGTGAGGTAGGTTAGACTGAGAGTCAGTGACTGGCCCAAAGTCACCCAGTGAGTTTCATGGCCGAGCGGGGACTAGAACCCGGATCTCCCAAGTCCCAGTCCAGCACTCTCACCACTACGCTACACTGGCTCTCAGTGTGAAAGCTCCTTCTTCCCTCAGGAAAAAGCCATCACTTTTTTCCTACTTCCTGTCCCAGAGAAAGAGACTTCCCATATGTTTCATGATGTCTTCTTGATCCTAAGAAATCTTACTCCCTAGCTTTAAGCTCAGTCTTATTGAAAATCTATTCACCAATTGCTAGAAGAAGCTTTAACCTTCAGTCTGACCACTAGCATACTTAAGGCCTACATTCAGACGTGTTTTCCTACCAGGTTCCTGACATTTTCTCCAGGGCTAATGACTGAGGTGGGAATCTTCACCCAACACTCTATCATTAGACCTGATAGAAAAACATTGTTATAGTCTGTGGGGTAAGTCTTGTTTTAAAGTAGAGATGTGAGAGTAAGATGTGGAGAAGGAAAAATAGATGTTGGACTGAAGAAAGAAACTTGATTATATTTGTAGTATCTGAAATGCAACCATTAATCATGATGAAGTCAGGTCCTCAGAGGGCAATCTCCTGGAGTAGAAAATAGATTCCCTTAAAGTAAGCTATATAAATGAAGTCAAGTCATCAATTGTTTTCAGTGTACATGATTATGTACCATATGTATTATGAATGTTTAATCAATCATAAGTTCAACATGCACAAAATATTTGTCTATTTGTTCAGTTTAATTAAACACTGAAGTGCTCATATTTGAAAGTTGTTCAGCATTTCGCAATGTAGTCATTGAACCAGTGCTTTGGTTCCACTGCAGTTGTGACAGACTGAGTTCAGTTGGCCTAGGCTGAGAGAAGGATGTTGTGGGGGACAATGCACTTCCTCTGAGCTCCTTCACTCCTTCCCATCCTCATGTATTTTCATATTTCTCATTTCTATGGTCCATTTTCATTGTACAAGTTGTTTTACCATTCTTGTCTTCCCCTCACCCTCACAAGTATTCTTCCAATGTACTGTGTACTTTAAACTGGTCCTTATATAGGAGTACGAAACACATGTCACAAAGGGCCAATGTGTGAATTTCATGTAATTTCCCCCCTCAGCAGAGGCCTTAATCCTTTCCTGCTTTCCATTTTCAAGTATTTTGAAAGGAAAAATGGCAAACTATAGGTCTCTCCTAGCCAAACCCTATGTACTGTCTTCTGTATCACAGTGGCTTTCAACTGAAAATAACTGTAAGTATGATAACATGAATGGTTTAGAAAATACAAACATTAAATTACAACACAGAGCAATTGGTGGAACAGAATAACAGTGAAGTACAGGCAGTCCCCAGGTTACGAACAAGTTCCGTTCTTAAGAATGTCTTTAGGTCAAATTTGTATGTAAGTCGGACCAGCATACCATTCTATACGTTAAAATCGGCATTTACACAAATTGTGTAAATTACGCAAATTTCATAGTATACGACGCTATGTACTCTATGTAAATGACGTAGCGCTAGGGAACCCAGAATCTGTTCTTAAGTATGGGCTGTCTGTAAGTCGGACATTCTTAACTCGGGGACTGCCTGTATAGAAGAGAAAGCAAATTCCATTACTGCAGATACATTAACTGCACTCCAATCAGTTTCCTAACCACTCTGGCACACTTCAAATACTAAATCTACGTACTTAAAATTTCATGTCCCTGCCTAAGTTAATCTCCTTCACAGTTGATATTAGATTCCTTTTCCAATATTTCATGCCACCAAACCATTTACTAATCTGTCAAAATCAGTCTGTTCAGTTTTCATCATTTCATTCTCACATTTCTGGTATCCTCTGAACACCACCTGTCGCAACAGTGCCTTGGAAAATGAGGAAGAATGGCAAACAACTCTCCAGAGGAACACTGCAGGCTTGTTGGTCCTCTCTTGAAAGACTGCAAAAATAATGTTTCCCATACATTTAGTCTCATCTTACCATTTTCATCCCTTAAATCCCTCCCTTTTGTGCAGTACAATTATTAGGTAATCTATTATGTTTCTGGTACTCCATCAACTTTGATGTATTTTAGAGCCTTCATCATTGTCCTTTCCCCTTTCTGTCACACAGAATTCATCATATTGCCATTTTTACTCTCCAATTACTATCAGGCACAGCAGAACAAACAAGTTCTTAGTATAACAGTGCTCTGGATAAGCAGACTGCTTACACTGCTACATAGTCACCCTTTCCTGCAGTATCTATGTGTATTAATGCAACCCCAAAACACATTTATCAAGATTCTATCACTCTCCAACATGATCAAGAAGCCTGTGGCTTACGCTGGCTCAGCTTGTCTGAGCGTGGAAAGCTAAACAGGGTCAGGCCTGGTTATTACTTGGATGGGAGACCCCTCCTCTAGTTTCCTGCACTGAGCAGGGGGTTGGACTTGATAGCCTTGTAGGCTCCTTCCAACTCTATGATCTATGAAATCTAAGAAATGCAAACTGGGACATAGCTCAGGAGGAGCAAAACTATACGTTACTACACACTGATGCTGGAGAGGCAGGTGCATGGATAAGGTTTAGCCTTCCATAAGGATTATCCCCATGTGCACCCTTTTACTTTCTCCTATGTAAGGTAGGGTTGCCATTCGAACGGGTTGAAAAATCAAAGGATGCATTGGGAAAAATGTTGCCTTGTAGACACAGCATATCTCCCATTTAGACAGTGGATAGTTTGGCCCCCACTGGCAGGGGTCTTTCAGGGGAGTGTATCAAATAAATTTGAATACTGGTTTAAGGTTTGTTTACATTGGGAATGTGGTGAAACTTATTTGTAAACCTTTTACTGTAAAAAGTGTATTTGTAAACTATTTATTGTAAAAAAAAAAAAAAAAAAGCCAATGCCTATCATTATGAGAGATGTGGGTGGGGTGAAGAGAGGGCCTTCTGATCCAAAGATGCCCCCCACCCCCATCTGTGTACATTTTACTCTAGACATTCCACAAGATACCCCCTAATTTCCTCCCTCTTTTATTCAGGATGAAAAATTTCTACCCCCGTTGTTTAAAAACACCAGATTTAACACACATACCCACGAAACCCAGGACAATTTCCTACATTAAATCTTTTTCCCAGTGCCCCTTTGCACTATTGTGGGGTGTGACCAACTATTCCCTAATTCCAGGAACAACAAGAATGCCACCTGGTATTTATACAGAATCTTTCCTAATTATTCAAAGCACTTGCCATACATTGTCTCAAGAATGCTTACCACAACCCCATACAGTCAGTATTATAATCTTCCAATAGCTGATGGGGAGCTGAGGCATAGTCACATACGGTACTTGCATAAAGCCACCCCAGAGGAAAGCTAAGTAGGGTCAGGCCTGGTTATTACTTGGATGGGAGACCCCTCCTCTAGTTTCCTGCACTGAGCAGGGGGTTGGACTTGATAGCCTTGTAGGCTCCTTCCAACTCTATGATCTATGAAATCTAAGAAATGCAAACTGGGACATAGCTCAGGAGGAGCAAAACTATACGTTACTACACACTGATGCTGGAGAGGCAGGTGCATGGATAAGGTTTAGCCTTCCATAAGGATTATCCCCATGTGCACCCTTTTACTTTCTCCTATGTAAGGTAGGGTTGCCAAACACAGATGGCCAAACACAGATTTGATGGCCAAACACAGATTTGAACTGGGAACATCCCAGCTCACAGATCAGGTTGTTAACCAAGAAGTGATACCAGTCCGATCAATATTATTCACTCCAGGTATTTCACAACCTCACAATAATTCCAAGCACAAAAACAAACCATTATTCTATCTTATTGTATACTATGTGCACTAAAGTGCCTTTTAGATGTTGGTATGGTGACAATTCCACATGATGGAACCATGTGATCAGCCCTGCCCAAGTGACTGGTTGATTTACACTCTCCCAGCCACGTAGATAAGTGGCTCCCATGCAGCAGGAACAGTATCTAAAGCAGGGGGAGAAACACCTGGACCACGGGACAGATGGGGTCTGTATGGCCTCCCCCCACCCCATGCAGCAATTAGACTTTTTTTTTTTTAAGTTCCTATTCTTGCAGGGGGGTACAGAGCCAAGGAAAGGGGGGAGAGTAGAATGAATAGATGTGTGTGCTTGCATGTACACATCCGTACACACACACACACACACACACACACGAGAGAGAGATAAAACAAAAGAGTTAAGAGAGACCTGAGAGATGTTCACTGTGTGAACAGAATGCTGAACTAGATGGCCCCTTGGTCTGATCCACCATGGCCTTATGTTCTTATAAGGGTGGCTCCACCTCCGCCCACGACTGGCTTTCAGCCCCCAATAGATTTCCCCACAGGGAATGCAGCCTTTGTGGAAGGGGGTGGGGGGAGGGTACCTGCTTTGCATGATTTCACTGATAATGTCTCCTCAACTCCTCCTCTATGCTTTCTTTCCTGCTTTTCTCTATATGAGTTGATAGGTCCTCAAGACAGAAACTTAACTAGCATCTGTTCCTGAAAGCACACTGCACTTAAGGAAACTAGGAAAACAAATAATCATTTCACTTCTTTTTTGCAAAAGCAAACATGTACGTGTTCATTTTCCCCACCCCACCCCCACTCTTTCTCTCTCACACACTAACACAGTACCTTGTGTGAAAGAGAAATTAATTTCAATGCCATTCATCCCATCCTGCCTGACCACATTTGCAGCTTTAAGTAAACAAGTATGAAATATCTAGCATAAAAAAATAGACGTGGCATTTTAACTTAAAGGAAGACTTCACTTGGGCATATCAATCAGGTTATTATATACGAAACTATACACAGAACAGCAATTGCCCTTCCTGAAATTGGAATTGTTTGGTTTGATTGCTTCCCATAAGGATGAAAAGAGTATCTTACCAATACACAGCACTGTGGCCATAATCATAATCTGTCTCCCTGCTGTGGAAATGGCAATGTGCTTTTGTACTTTGAAATGAAGCAATCACAGTGAAGTGTTTTCCCATAAGAATAAAGAAAAGAACCACTCCTCTCAAAGGATAATATTTTTCTCACTTCAATGCAAAAATTATTAGCATCTGGATCGTTAGCTAACTTTTTAGTTAAGAACCAAACACAACAGGGATGATGGTGATCAGTATGATTAACTTTGAAAGTATGACACTTTGTCCCAACTGAAAGCTAGTCTCTTCTGGATATGAGTTCGAGGCAAAATTCTCAATCATGGGCTTTATTTTGCCAAGGTATACTAACGTGTTCCAATGTAATTCTCATCTAGTCCTGCTTTATAGAAAAGATGGCAGGTTAAAAGAGCATGAAACGATGATCAAAGTGGGCAGCATAAACAAAAAAAGTAATCACTGTAGGAAAAAAGCTTTTAAGATCCTTGGCTTGGCACAAAGAGTATTGTGATTCTCATTTTGTTCCTTGGATCCCCATTTCTGGAACAGAAATAGGATTGGGTCTGTTTTTGGTTTTTTATGTCTTTGAGAAACAGCACAATCCTATACATACCTACTCAGAAATAAAGTAGGAGTAAACCTCACCTATTGTGAGGTTTACTCCAAGGTATGGGAGTCTCTCTCAACATCTCTTATGCATGTATTGTTCTACTAATGGCAAAGGTTGGCTGTGCAAACAGGGTCCTCAGACAACAATCTTCTAGATAAAATGAATTTTGTTCAGCCAGGCCTTTAAGGTCTGATGTGATATTCTAACCTGGGTCCTCAGTGACCGACTATGGCCAAGATCCAAAGTACCTTGAACCTAGTTCTGTAAACTCAAGATGGCTTCCCCTTCCCCTCAAAATAGCACCCTTCCAATGCCACAAACTGTTTTTGAAACTGAGCTGAGTTCCTAGAGCAGCCTGTGAAATGCATGGGGATCAGCTGTTCGAATTCAAAAGCCCGTTGTGTCACCTCAAGAAGCTCTTTGGATCCCAGCCTGTATTTTTACTGTTCACAGTTTTGGCTGGGATTTATGGCATTTTATATATTTTGTTGTTTTATTATATTTATATGTATATTGCACCTTTGGACCAGAATTGGTCCCCATGGCAGCTAACAATACTATTTAAAGCACAGGGGTGGAAAAAGACCAAACACACGCCTAAACACAGCTGCCTATAGAAATCAATGAAGGAAACCAGAATATTACTCTGGCTGTGACTTGGCACCAGCACCCCCACCCCACGAAACCCAGAAACAAAATATAGTAGCATCTAAGAAGGGGGTGTCCTGCTCTAACGGAGGTTATATTTCATTTGAAAAAAGTAATTTAGTTTGTTCTAGTTTTTAAACATTTTGATGTAAAGCATAACTGCTTGCAAATCAACAGAGTGCAAAGCTTCTGCATGCAACTGGGCACTGGATTCAGGCTGGGAGGAAGTCTAAAGGGGGATATTTATGTAGACTGAGCTTTGCTACAATCTTAGGAGTGTTTCCTATGGAAGATTTATTTTTCTGGAAATCGAAACCACCCAGAGAACCACCTGCAATTAAGAGCGGACTACATTGCAGGGCTATTGTGTTGTAAGACGTTCCTCCCCCAATATACATCATATGGGATATTGAGCTGTACTGTATCTGCAAAGGAAACTGCACCCGCAGGGCTATTTATTTTTTTTTAAATGATTTTCACACAAAATAAGATTCTAATTAGAAAGAGCATGAACTCCTCTTTACTGTTTTTGCTTGGGGGTGGACATACTGGTGCCCAATCACAACTACAGCAAAATCCTGTATTTCTCTATTGATTTCTATGGGCAGCTCTGACTTCCACCCTGGGATAAATTTAAACATGGCTTCTCCAATGTCAACCTGAAAATTCCCTTGCCAGACCATAAGACAAATCACTGTGATCTTCTTCTATCTTTGTAATAAAACAACGAACAGTCAAAACCATTAAAAAGCAACGAATGTTACAACAGGAAATCCTCAATAATTAAATGTACACATACTCCCTTTTACAAATTTACATACTCATTTATATAGAGTCCAAAGTAAAGCTCCTACAAGCTAGGAATAGCATGTGTGGTACCATAATTCAATTAAGCCATGAAGCATTATAAAATGAAGGGCTGTGTTGTTTAAAATAGCCTAGATAGTCGATATAGACCTTGAGCATACAGACTCATGTATACAGATAGGCATGCCAAGTTTTTAGTGTTCTCCCCCTCTCCCCCTCCAACGAAGTATTGTAACTTAGTGCCATTGCATAGGAAATTTGAATGCAGTAAGATGGGTATTCAAATTGGTTCTCTACCTGCCTTTGCTGATGCACAGTGCAGAGGAGCAATTGTCGGACCAGAATATGCAAAGCACGATCCACATTTTCAATATGAGGAAAAGCTGACTCACTTTTCACGGAAACCCACTCTGTCCAATTCCTGAAGTGCACACCGCCTCCCGGCTTTCTTTTCATTTCTGCATCTACTCATCTGGCCTCTTTAGGGATCATACAAACTTTTACGTGTATTTTACAACTGATTCACTTCAGTTAAAACACGCACATAAGAATCCTGCTCCCTCTCCTTGGACATAAACTAGGTGAGATAAATGCAAAGCAGTGTACACCCAGAGGTGGGGGTGGGGAGAATCAACATTCTGCACCTGTCCCAAAACTGCTCAATTCTGCACAGTGCATAAATTAAGCAAATTAAGTAAGCTTGCCTATACTTTTTCATTGCACCTACGTAATTACTTCTGCTTCTGCTATTTATGGGGAGGGGCAAAAAGTAGTGCCTGTCTAACCCCAAAGAAGTTTTAGAAATCCTAGGCCTAGAAATCCTTCTGACATTTCATAAGACACGGCCTACTTTCTTTCAAACCTATCTTCATAGCTGTAAGGCTAGAATTTTAATGAAAGCTAGAAAGATTCTAAGTTCTGTGTACAAATACCAAATTCTGCATTTTCCTCGCTGTGCCTAGTTAAATTGCAGAAGACAACACAGCACTGGTCATAAACCAGGAAAAATAAGGAAATTATATTCTTTTAGTCATCTGCAGGTTTTCCCATTAATAGGCCCCTGCTTAAAATTAGTCACATCAATTTCTTATCTTGCTTAAAACATTTTAGGAGCCTCCCCTGTTTGGTGGTGGCGGGGTTGGGAGGGTGATTAGTCCAACCCCTTCTGCATGAATGTTCTAAATGGCATATACCATCAGAGAGGAAACACGAAAAGCCCAAATGCAGATCAGAAATGCAATGCACATAAAACCTAGTTTATAACTTACAACTGAAAGTATACAAAATATCACTACTTGCTTGTCTTCATGCCCATGTGTACACTACAGTCACACTTAGTCTTTTGTTGTTGTTCAACAAAACAATTACAACATCAATTCATCTGCCAATGCTGGTCAAGCACCACTCTTTTCTTTGATCAAAGCTGAATTTCTTCCCTATTGTGGGGGGGGGGGGGAATCTCAATACCATATTAGAGATTCAATTAAAAGGCTCAGTTAAGAGCATGTTACCTTTTTTTTTTGTTTTTTTTTTTTTTTAAGGCTGTCAAAACAAATTTGCCTTGAACAGCACTCTGAAACCTGCTATTCGGAGCTCTGATTTACCACAAAGGCAAAGAATGACAGGTTGACCTTTCAAGCATAGCACACCAATATATTATCAAACATTTCTGGGACACTTTGATGTAGTAATCTACCTCTGATGTTTAATTCTCATAGGAGTTTAATATTTTCTCTCTTAAGGCACAATCCTATATGTGTTTAGACAGAAAAAAAGGCCTACAACTCCCAGCATGCCCCTGCCAGCATGGCTGATGGGGGCATGCTGGGAGTTGTAGGCCTTTTTTCCTGTCTAAACATGCATAGGATTGCACCCTTAGTTACTCATCTTATTTCTGGAAATCTTTTATTATTGCCCAGTTAATCTTTTATTATTATTAATCCCATCACTATCACGAAGTGTGGAGGCTGGAATATTTTACCTTTTTATTATCCAACCCCATAGAATCATAGAAAAGTAGAGTTGGAAGGGGCCTACAAGGCCATCGAGTCCAACCCCCTGCTCAATGCAGGAATCCAGGTCAAAGCATCCCTGACAGATGGCTGTCCAGCTGCGCCTTGAATGCCTCCAGAATGCCTCGCGGTTGTGATTTCAAATCCCACTTTTATGCCACCCCAACGTGTCACTATATAAAAATGGAACCTCATTTCTTTAATTTCTGCTGCCACCGTTCAATACTTAATTAAACTATATTCCCTTAACACACTATCAGCAATGAGGTTCTAGGCATGGGAAAAACAGACAAGAAAATTGATTTAAAGGTAAAAACATAGATGTATTATTATTAAAGATGTATTTACATATTAAGATGTTCAACTACATAGAATCTTTGATGTTGTAAATATGCGTTACTGGTTATTTACTTTTAAAGATAGTTTCTATAAGGAATCAGCTATTTCCTTATCCTACTTTACTTCTGTATTAAACCCATTTTTTCCTGTCTCCACACCAGTTAGCTCTCCCACAATGACTCAGACATCTAGAGCTGAAGTTCTTCCTCTGGTGAGGTACTCACTGGAAGCATACAGAGTTTATTTATTTATTTATTATATTTATACACCGCCTTTTTTCCTGCAAGGAACCCAAGGCAGCTTACATAATCCTCCTCCTCTCCATTTTACAAAACATCTCAGCTGTCTCTCACAGGGGAATCACAGCTTCTTGAGATCAGCACTCTTTAAGTGGCAGCTCTGCTTCAGCTTTCTCTGAAGTCTCCCTTCTGGTCAGGAATTTGATGACCTGGACACAGCAGGAGAAGCAACTCAGTTGCCTCCTTCAAAGTCTTCCTGCTTCCTGAGGCCAATGGCCTTCCACTGTCACTCTGGCCAGAAGCCTTCCTGGAGTCCTGCCTCTGCAATCTTCTGCTCCTTGCTAGCTGTCACAGCTTTAGCCTTCAGTGATTCTACAGTATGCAGCATCTACAATATGCCTCTGTATTGCTGGGGAATATGAGGGGGAACATATGTCCTGCTTGTGTGCTTTCCATGGGCATCTGAATGGATACTGTGGGAACAGAATGCTGGATTAGATAGGCCTTTGGTCTGATCCAGCATGACTCTTATGTTCTTACTCCAGCCACTCTTTTTTCTTCAGCCTTTTCCTATGCTCTGTCTTCTTCCTCAGCCTCTTGTCTGCCTGAATTGACCTTGGACAGTGTTGGGACTGTACTTTTTTTAGACTTTTGCCAGAACCTTCTGACCAATTACCTTTTTACACACAGCTGCCAGAACACTGGCCTTTTATCTATGAGTCAACAGCAGTGAATAGAATATTCATTAATTAGCCTAATCACAAGCTGGTCTTCTTGATTTTCCCATCTGATATATAAACTGAAAGGATTACATGTGAACCACTATGTTCCTTGGTAGCAACAGTAAGAGTTTTACTGGCAGTTGGCAGACTCCCACAGTAGGCCTCAGTTACAAGTAACTATTAGGTTTCAGTTAGAGATAACCATTTCACCTCTCATTGTAAAACACTTACAGCCATAACAATATTATATTCCACAATACACTTATTGATGAATTTTACACAACATTTTCAGAATGTTTACTATGGGCAGTATCCAGCACTGTCACTCCGCTTATGTAATTGATGTAGTGCAAGCGTAAGCAACCTCTAGCACTACGCCAATAGCATAAGCGGGCACGACAGGTTTTCCATGGAAACCCGTTGCGCCCGCCAGCTTACACGGTAGCACTAGACATTGTTTACAGTAGCACTATGTCAACTGTGTAACTGGAGTGGCAGCACTGGATATCATCCTGCGTTTCTTTACAGAGGCACATATCTTAAAGTGACTTCCATCAGTGGCCAAAATGGAAAAAAAGCTGTGTATTTATTACTTTTGTGCCTGTAATTGACTGACTTATGAAACAAGTCAAATAAATTCACTGCAGATCACATATAATGGAACAGAAGAATATAACTTTGATATTGCTGATAGAATATTCATTTGTTCAGCACATTCTGAGTGATGCACATAGTCTTAAAATAAGATAAGATTGGAAAAATGGCAAAGCTTGGATTAAGAATTAACACAAATAGAGCCAAGTTTAGGAAAATAAGAAACCGGATAACAGAATCAACAGTATATGTAAATAGTAGGGAAGCCAAGTCAGATGAAAGGTTTTGCTACTCAGAGAGCATGGCAACATACTAAAATGATTTTAGTACACATTTATATGAGAAAAGCAAATACAGCTTTTGCAGAAGGCATCTGTAGGAAAAGCAAATACAACCTTAGGAAAAGATGAGTAAATCCTAGGAAAGCAAACAAAATACTTAACTTTTTAAACTATATAGGTAACACAATATAAGACGGGCTAGAAAGCAGCAGTGAATAAAAGGGAACCTGGAGGCCACCAAGAAAATATCCCACAAATTGTTGCCAGAATAATAAATATGAAGGTAAGATGCTGGTTGTAATCTATTGGCAAGTGAATGTGGAATTTGCCAAAAATATCAGCTGCAGTTAGTTTATGTAACGGCAAAAATACACTAGCATATGGCAAGAAAACATACCAAGCAAAAGGCAAAATTTGGAGGATGCTGGTACCAAACAGTTAATATGGAATACGTAAAACACAGTTTTAAATGTCAGGCTGCTCATCCAGTGCACCAGTGGCAAAGGAGAAAGTAACTTCAAACGTGGAGCCAAAGCAGGACATTACACTGGTGAGAAGGACTTGCATGGCTTTCATTCTTTAGCTCCAATCCAAGGATGATCTCTGTGGGGCTTCTCGGCTTCTCCACTCTCTCAAACCATCTGACACATACCTCAAGACGAATCACTCCAGAAATTTGGGGATGCAGGATTTCAAACCTCCAACAAAGCAAATGGAACTAATGGTAAGAAAAGTAGCAGAGAAACCTCACTATGTGCACACCCACACACACCATTGTATGCACACCCACACACACCATTGCATGCACACCAACATACACCATTGCATGCAAAAGGATTGGAGCTTATGTACAATATCTTCAAGATACTACCATCAACATGGTTAGCACTTCTTTGTTCAACAGATTTGGGACATTTTCTCATATACCAGGGCTGTTTTAGGGAGGTGGTATCTATAATAGAGATGCATTGTCCCACAGCTGTTTTAAACATTATTTATTGTTTAAGGAAGTCAGAAAGGGACTCAGTGTTCTGATTGTTTTTCCAGATAATAGAAAAAACATGCATTTTATTTTTAGCACTGCCCTCATCCCAATGCCAGTGGTGAAATATTCAATCCCTACTTAATTTTTTCTTTTTTTAAAATGTGGAGATGGTATGCACCCAAAATGTTGAGGCAAGAGGGAGAGCACAACCTCTAGACAACCACAGTGAAATAAATAAAGAAAAATCTCTTAGGGTGCAATCCTATGTATGTTTAGACATAAATAAGCCCTACAACTTCCAGCATTCCCCAGCCAGCATGGCTGGCTGGGGGATGCTGGGACTTACTTCTGTCTAAAGATTCGTAGGATTGCACCCTTAATTAGTTCCATTTAAATGTGATGCTGTATTTGCAATCTTTTTTTTGCTTTTTTTGAAACGGTGGTACAGAAGGAAAGCACTCAGACTTTAAAGTAAAATACATTTTTCTGGTGTTCCTGGAAATGGCACAGAGAGGGAAGTTCTCTTGCTCATTGCCAGTAATGTTCTTGGCCTTAACCAATAGGTGCACATGACACTTGGGCAACAGCAGGCCGAACTCTACACCATTACAATAGGCAAGCTAGAGGGCTGGAGTCACATTTTCCAGTAATTAGATATTGTATTTTGAAGTGCTGTGAAAATGCAACTTTCACACTAACTGAGCAATTTTCTTGAGGAAAAACATCTGGTTCTCCACTACATAGTAGCAACTGCACACTTACTTACTTAGTGTCTAAAATTTTCTAGGCACTGTGCAAAGTTTAAAGAACACAGTCCCTGTCCACAGGCATACGATCTTATAGACACAATCCAAAATTTAAAAAAGGGAAGAGGAGGAAACAGAACAACATGCAATTTCGGTCACAAATAATAGTTACATAAAAGTTTAACAAACAGGTGCAGTAGCCATTGAGGGAGACAGTTCTGCAACAGGAGCCAAATGGCAGTTGTTCCTAGCCAAGCCAATGGAGGATAGAGTAGACTATGGTGTCTCACCTCTCCCTCTGTTGCAGCTACATTTATAAACACAAAATAAATGATAGCTTGGAATGCTCATGTGTCAAATATATGTTCCTGCTTGCCAAATAACTGCCACACTGCTCAAAACCCTAATTTCTAAGTAAAGGAAAACAGAAAGCAACCCTAGAAGCTATAGCACACATTTGCATACAAGGTTACGAAGCACCAGTCACTGAAAGGATGTGCATTTCCAAAGATTTCAGCCACTTGCATTTCCTTTTCTGTACAGCCTACACAGGGGTGCCCTCCAGAGGTTTTGGACTACAACCCCCATGATCCCTGCCCATTGGCCATGATGGCTACAGCTGATGGGAGGTTGTGGTCCAAAACACCTGGAGGGCACTAGGTTGCCTGCCCTTGGCCTACACATAGTTTGCATGTTCTGAAAGGGCTAGTTCTCAATTCAGAGCATGGTACTGACACTGTGGATTGCCTTGGAAGAAAGAAAAATAGGACTGCCAAGAAACCTATCCACTAAGCATGGTGGAGAAGGAAGTGTAACTCATAGTGCATGTTCACATAACAGGAAAGTTATGAGGAACACAACAATATAAAAGGCATGCAAAATGCCCTTTAATATAGCCTGATTTGTGAAGAAAGGCCCCAGAAAACCACTTGGGAGGTAAAAATTTGGAACCTGACTAATATAATTTGGGAATGACAATTTGCAAACACAAATGGCAAAATAGAGTTAATACACAGAATGTTGGGATACATTCAACCAACAATGTCTTATCATTCTTTCTAGTGAATCCATTTTTCAAAGAAGCATGATAGAACACCATACTTAAGACAGAGGTTTTAGGGTAATTCCTTGTTCTGGTTGTATGTGTGATACTATTCTATAGTGGTCAGACACAATTCTGTAAGTAGTCAAACCTGTGTGCTGCAGCTCCATTTTGAAAGAATTTAAATCCATGGAGTTTGTATAGAGCAGCCTTCCCCAGCCTGGTGCCCTTCAGATGTTTTGGACTACAACTCCCGACATTCCTGACTACTGGTCATGCTGGCTGGGGCTGATGGAAGTTGAAGTCCAAAACAACTGAAGGGCACCAGGTTGCGGAAGGGAAGCATAGAGGTATTTACAACTCAGCTTTTGTGACCAACTACTACATCTCACTATTTACAAAGCTAGCAAGGGTATTCTCAACTAAACATTCTTTTGAAAATTAAAACCATTAAGGCAGATTGGATACAGAAGCACAGGCAACCGAGAGCCAAGTTTTCAAATGCATTTCAAGCTCAGCATTCAATTTTTATGCAAATGCTCCCTGCATGTTCTAACACGACAGACAATACAATGCCTGGACAAAATTAGAGACTGACCCAGGCAGACACAGCCTGTATACTGATTGTTCCTTTATTAAAGCATGATCTTCGAGTTGTCCAATTTTTTTTCCAGCAACAGAGTACAAGAATCCCAACTGCACTTTCACGGGAAATCCAAGAAAAACAAATTCAAAGCAACATTTTTTTCCTAGTGATGGAACAGTCCATTAAGCAGGATTCCAGGAATAATTCACATACCATGCTGAAAGAAACAAGAGTATTAAAACATACACAATAAGAGATTGATGGGCTGAACAGACTTTATATTCCTATATACAAGTAATATTTCTATTGGAAAACATTGCAATGTTTTTTATACATGTACAAGAGACAGAGAACAGAAATATGTATATCACCCAGATCTTCATGCTCCCCACTTCCTTAAGTTGTAGGAAGCTTCAGGGGAAACCTTTTCTCTGTACAATTTTCTTGGAAGGATGCTGTACTGGAGATTTATAGCAATTTGTAATATCAATTTATTTACAAATGTACAAGTTAAGCAGGGATGAGATGAGAATGAAGGAGGAACAATAGATGGTGTTCCTTCTTCAACTAGCATATCAGTTCCACCAAAAAAAAATAAAAAAAAATAAGACTCTTGCACTTCTAACTTATTGGCAGTCAGAACACAGATTATCACCCCCAAACCCTGATTAGATGGCTTTCTGTTTCCAGTATTTTGGAATAGCCACTAGCTAATAATAATAATAATAATAATAATAATAAATGTTTATTTAAAACGCCCCTTACACCAAAGGGCGGGACAAATAACATATACAGTAAACATAACAATACAATACAATAACCAACACCAACCACTTACTATGCAGTATCGAATCCCAGCAACCACCACATTAGCCCAACCACTCATTCTGGCTGACTAAAAAGATAAGTCTTTAATCCCGTATGAAAGCGGGACTATTTTACTATAATGGGGGGGAGTGGCAGGAGGACCAAAGAAAAATCTGCCCTGAATCTTTTCCCTGACTGATTTACATATATTGTACATATCTGTCCAAATCACTGTATTTTGACAAACATTTGTGTCTATACACTACTGTTTGAACCAAAATGCTGTACATGTGGCATTCAACACAATAGTATATTACTAGTAAGAGGGGCACTCTCCTTTATTCCTTTTAGTTTCTCTTTACATGTCCTTTTGCAAAAGGATAAAGAAGTTGCAGCATTAATCTATATTTATTTATAACAAAACATTATACACTATATTGAAAAATAATTTTATCAAAATCAGATTTCAACCAGTAGTTTTAGTTAATAGACCATGTCAAAATTGCACTTTGCAGACATCTTGATGGCATTTTTCAGTCTACACTCATTTCCTTTCCACAGAAATGGGCTCTTCTGGATTTTTCTTCCGTGAATGTTTGTATTTGTCCACATAAGCTTTTACCAAATTTGCCACTTTTGCTAAAAGGTATCAAGGAAAAGGGTCTCTCTCTCTCGTTCGCTGTATGTTTGTTTTAATTTTGGTTGCTTCTTTAAACTTTAGCATTTTATTGTTTATGCTTTTTGTTGTATGATTTTGTGAGCTGACCTGTATTAAAGGTGGGGCATAAATGTATTAAAATATATACATAAATATCCAATTTTAGAGACACATCAGGATAATGGCCCTGCTTGGCCATGAAACTCACTGGGTGACTTTGGGCCAGTCAGTGACTCTCAGCCTAACCTACCTCACAGGGTTGTTGTGAGGATAAAATGGAGAGGAGGAGGAGGATTATGTAAGCCACCTTGGGTTCCTTGCAGAAAAAAGGTGGGGTATAAATATAAAAAAATAAATAAATAAATAAATAATATTCCCATAGCAATATTCCATATCAGAAACATATGTTAGTTACAGCAAATATTGGTTATGTTCGAAACAAACTCTCTGTCACACACAGAAAGAATCATGTGCTTCAAATATATCTCCAATCAATAAAAGAATGACAGGAATTTGAGCTGAAATAATATGCTAAATTGTGTGGACTGCTTTGGAATTTTGTACTCTCTCTAAGATCACAACCTTGGTAGCTGCAACTGAAGAAGCACACACATCTGAATCCAGTGATCAGCTGCAGGCACAGGGGTTAGAACCTCCTGCCAAGGGATCTCCCATTCATTTCAATGGAGGGCACAGTTCTGTGTGTAAAATGCAATGCACAAGGGAAATGCCCCCCTTCATTAAAATGAATGGGAAAGTGACATTCGCATGCATAGAAGTTCCTGCATGCAGCGCTAGCATGAGCTCGAGATTAGGGTTATGAGAGCAAGACTTTATAGGAAGAGTCCTGTGTGAACAGAAAGCTTTCCTGCTGTATTTTAAATGGTAATGGTCCAAATAAAGGTATTATGTCTCTCTGTTCCGAACTATCTACATTAGTAATAATGTTTCAGCACGTAACAAATTTCTTCCCAATGGGACAAGTTTAACCTTCCTCATAAAATAATGAATTAACTTAATATATGTTGCTTCTTTCGAAGAACGTCCATAATGGAGCCCATTCCTTGGAGATATTACACAGTGCAGTTGCCCCCTCCACTGATGATTCCAGTGTTTAGCTTGGAAATTAAACAGCATTTTTCAAAGCAAAGTCACATGTGCTAAGAGAATCAAAGAATTGATACCACCAGAAAAAAAATATTAGCTCTTAGATAAGAAAGAACATCCCGTATTTCTACAAGACTAACACTACAATCCTATACTCACTTTCCTGGGAGTAAGCGACACTGAAAATTGGATTTACTTCCAAGTAGACATGTATAAGACTGCACTGTAAATCTTTAAGCCGCTTTAAAATATGGTTACAATGAAGAGAAAAACATTTGTAAAGATAAAAAATTAGCATTTTCCCATTGCCTTAATATTTTACTGGGTATTTAATGCATCAACTGTTACTTAGCCTATACTTAGTAATGATATTTGCAATGGCTAGCTTCAGGTAGGTACAAACCATGCCTCTGATTCTTTACAATGTAACAAGCAGTGAATTAACACGGGAGGAGATTTAGCTAACGCTATCTAAGAATGCCCCCTGCCAGTCAGTTAGAGAAATACACTGAATAGATGACATCTTGCACCTAAACAGAAAGGGAAATGAAAAGCAAGTAGAATGAATGACATATAAGTGAACAAAGGTAGTAACAAAATATTTTGTAATACGTCTTGCAATAAGAAACACAAAAAGGGCAAGACTTTTTTAATCAATCACATCTCTATCCTGCCTGTCCTCTGAGGAGCTTGGGAAGCAAGCAAAATTATTCTCAGAAAAGCCTTGAAAGGTAGGTTATGCTATGAGCTGTGCCTGGTGCAAAGTCAACATTTTATGACTGAGTAGGGAATCAAACCCAGGCCCAAGTTTGCCATATTCCCCATTTATGCCACCTTGTCACAAATAGGTGTACACTATATGAAGGTAGGTAGGTAGGCAGGCTACTAAAACATTTTGGGATCTGGTGAAGTTTTTGGTGTTGCTATTGGTCCTCATTTGTAAAATTGTTATAATAATACGTTACATTAAAGCAATATTTGAACTATATCTACAGCATTTGGTCCTCAGTGTGTGTGTGTGTGTGTGTGTGTATATATATATATATGCACCTTGAATAGACAAGTGGTAACCCATTATTTCAGTACAAGCAGACCATTAATGATCTTCTGGGCAGCCATCCAAAATCAATTTGCACTGCAGCCCAAAATAAATTTAATCCTCAGTGATAGTCTTGATTTCTGTTGTTGTAACGTGGATAAAAGCTATTTGTATCAGCAGAGTGAGCAATTACAATCAGAGTTAGACAAATGGTAAATACAGTAGTAGGTTTTCAAGGTGAGGAACAGAAGACACAAATGGTCATAAAAGGGACTCCAGTACCACTGAGAACATGATTCACAGGTAAGATTAACTTATCTTTCTCCAATCCTGTTGGGGTGGAACATTTCTTTGGATAGGTAGAAGAGGAGCACCCCTGAAACAGCTATCCCTACTCAAGAGTTAACTACTCTCTGCAAAACAGTCTTCCCAAAGACTGGTATTGGAGGATAAAGTATTGATCATAGAATCATGGAATAGAATCATAGAATAGTAGAGTTGGAAGGGGCCTATAAGGCCATCGAGTCCAACTCCCTGTTCAATGCAGGAGAACAGATGTGGGCAGCCCAGGCAGTCACCCATCCAAGCACTGACCCGGCTCATACCTGCTTAGCTTCAGCATGTGGCCTGCATTATGTGCTGTCGACGCCCCCTACAGGCACCCTTATCATATATCCATAGTCTTTTTCCAAGCCCAATTCAAAGTGTTTTGAGCTTTGAGCCCTTCATGGCTTTGGGATCACCATTCCCACCATATATCTACCCAGACCCCGATATCTTCTTCTGAGGCTGTTCTCCTGGTGCTCCTACCAGGTGAGGTGTGGCAGATGGCTACAGATGGCCTTTTTAGTTCTGCACCCTGCTTATGGAATTCCCTCCCCACAGAGGCTTTTTTCTCACCATCTTTTAAACATTTTAGCCTGTTAAATCTGTTTTCGTCTACTTTTTATTCTCTGCTTTGACCTGATTTACACGACAGGACAACTCACCATCAGCAGCGAGCCATGGTTGCTTGCTGTGTCGTCCGAACCCAGCCCAGCTTACCCACAGTGACTTGTTTTCTTTTCAAACAAGCCACCCTGAGAACTCATGGGCAGTTCTAGGGGTTGTTTTACCCGTGGTGGGTTGTTGTGTCATCCAATCCCAGATGACCAGTCCCACTGTGGTTAGTGTCCAACAGCCAGCGACATGCTTGGCAAAAGCGGCTTGCTTTTGCGGCTATCCCTTGCTGCTCTTCCCGAGCTCGCCCTGGCCACCACCAGTGTTGTGCCTCCCTTTGGAAGACATGGGGCAGCTGTGCCAGAGTGTGTTTGGGGTGGGGCCAGGCATGTGTCATCTGCAGCCTGGCCTAGCTGTGCTGCCTTGCTAATCAGTGCCTGTTTAAAAGACAGGCCCCAAACACACTTTGGACACTGGAAGCAATTGTCATTGCAACTCGACCGTAGTCAGATACTCCTGCCAGCCCCTGGACTGAGGCTCGTACTTTCTTGACTTTGGAACACCCCTGACCACGCTTCAGCCTGCTTCTACACTACTTTGTTTTATTTTGGTTTCGGACATATCTCTTGGCTTTCAACCTTGGACTGTGTTAACGACAACGGCTTATCTGTGGACTGGACTTATTTATGACAGCCAGTGCCAGCTACCCCACAAGTGCCCAAGTAGCACTTGGGGGTGGCTGGCAATGGCTTCCCCCCCTCCCTGCCACGATCAAAAGCAATTTTTGGCTCCCTGTGCCTTTTTTGCATTTTAAACTCTTCTGTTTTTGAAGATTGTGAAAGGCAGATTCGCAGCCGCCTTTCACAATCTCTGTTTTGACAACCACTGACAGCCCCTTCAAAGTGCCCAAGCAACACCTTGGAGGGACTGGCAAACATTCTTTTAAGTTTCTTCCCCCCCCCCACTAGTTTTCACAAATATTTGTGAAGTAATAAGCACCTAAAGTCTCAGGAAAAAGTGCAAAATGTGCATCACCATGAGGACTATCAGAGCAAAAAATAAAAGAGGATCCTGCCGTGAAGGGGGTAAATCCCACCCACCCCTTTTTGCGAGCAAAGATCAGTCGTGCCTTTTGCTTGGCTTGACAGCTCACCTTTTGACAGCTGCCAAACCAGCAGGTATCCTCCCAACACTGCTCAACTGAGGCTCCCGATTTCCCCACTCACGCAATTGCACTCAAGCACAGTTGCACAAGTGTGGCTAAAGAATTGCAAAAATGGGGGGGGGGGTTTAAAAATGTTTGCCAGCCATGACCAGCCCCAGGCACTTTGAAGGGGTTGTCAGTGGTTGACAAAATTGGGATTGCAAAAGGTGGCTGTGAAGCTGCCTTTTTTGATCTCTGGGAGGAAAAAGGTTAAAATGCAAAAAAGCGAGAGGGAGCTGAAAACAGCAAGGAGGGAGAGATGACTCGGTCCTGCCGCAGTGTCCCCTGGAATACTGCCTGGAGGACTGAGGGGGAAGGAGGGAGAGGGATGGAGTTAACAACCCACAGTGAGCCTGATCATCTCTCGGGCTCACCATGAGTTGTTCGCAGAACAACCAACCCACCATGGCTTACTGCCAGGGTAGGTTGTCGTGACGTGTGAACCCGCCCATTGAGTTTTAAGCAGGACTCTTATTTTATTATGATAGTTATTGAATTATAACTTGTTTCATGTTATAAGTCACCCTAAGATCTTTTTATAATAGCATGGCCTATAAATGCCATAAATAAAATACATATAAAACAAACATGTAAATGTGTACAAATGCTTAGGTGGCCACATGCATACTTCTTCCACAAGAACAACCCTGCAAGCTAAAGAAGCAGCCACCATTCTTAGGCAGCTAGAAACGATCCCTTGGGGAGGATCCTTACCCTTAGCCTAGTAGGCTTCTTTAATGCAGTCTCTGAGCCACCTAGAAATAGTAACGGCAGTGTTGCTGTGCATCCTCATTCACATCCCCACATGAACTTCCGTGTATACAACAATGAATGTGGGCATAAGAGGGCCTTTAGCCATAGGTGTGGTGTTGTGAGAACATACCAGATTAATGCACTACACTCTTAACTAAGTCCGGAATACGTACTTCTTGCACTCTTACTTATTTGAATTTAATACATTTTTTACAAGCCACCTATTGCACTGGTCAAATTTGAATATATTTTAGAAGCACAACTAAATGCCTTATGGAACCAAGTCATTTTGGAATACCAATGCACAGTAACAAAGCAAATGTTGGGTACTAATTATCTGCAAAAATAAAAATTTAATGATGTGATGTTCCCTAAGATGAAAACAGCTGTCTGGAGATCTCTCTATGAGCTATCATTCAAAGTATTAATCACCATTGAGCTGAGGGAAGGAAGAATCAAACAAATTTGAAACATATTTACAGTGAATTTTAAAAGTGTACTCACAGTATTAGCAAGTTCCAGGTAACTTCCTCCAACTGAATTGCTAAGATTGGAGGCTTGTGTAAGCAGTCTCTGTAATGCAACTTGTTGATTCATGGCATTGCCTCCATATTCAAAGAGCTTCTGTAGAGTTGAACGACTGTGCAAGTCAGGACTCTGAAGGTCTCTAGCTCCAGAATCATATTCCCAACTCTCTCTAGCTCCTGAGAGGGCACCTGGAATACCAAAAAACAAAACAAAAAACCCCCTGCTTCTTTATAATGAAAAATGAAATAATCCAGTTCCATATGTCCTTTCTCGTTTGGCAATCACAGGACTCACAGGATGATCGGACTTGCCGTGGGTTGTTCTACCCCGGTCCTCCAGCCAGTGTCCCAAGGTCTTGTGTGGCAGAACCTCTCTTGTCTCCCCCAGTCTGCTTCGATCGCGACCCCATTTTCATTCACAGGTCTTTCTTTTCCGGAGCCCCATGCCACTGGCAGTGATAGCTGCTCCACCAAGGCCCAAGTGGCAATTTGGAGTAACCATCACTGGTTGGTTACCTTTTGAGGGGAAGGCAGAAATGTGCACAATTGAGACTATAATTTCCCCCCCCCGGTCACTTGCAGGTGCGCAGGTTCTTTTTAAAAACCCATCTGGCAAATTTGAGCATTTGGGGGGGATGGAAATATGCAGCCATGAAATCTATACTCACCACCCTGTGGAGTCTCGCTTTGTCAATGTCCATAGCTATTACCTACTGCACTTTGACAGCAGACACTTACCAGGACATTGGCCAGGCAAGACTCTACATTTTGGGCAGCTGTAAGTGCGCAGCTGCAAAAGACCCAGAATTTTTTTTTTTAATTACAGTCTCAATTCTGCACATTTCTGCTGCCCAAAAACTGATGCTTGGGCATCAGTGGAGGGGCTGTCACTGGCAGTGACACAGACGAGATCGCCAAGAACGGCAAGGGTTTTTGCCACCCTTGCCAAGAGACTCACTCGCCACTTCCAACAATCCATGATGGGATCGGTCTCCTGGGTTTGGATGACACCACAACCCATCAGGATTCAACAATCCCTAGAACAAGCCATGGGTTATCAGGGTGGCTTGTTGCCCAAAAACATGCCACCCTGCAGGAAGCGGTCTGGGTTTGGATGACATGGGAACCCACCGTGGCTAGTTACCCAGATTGAAAAAATAGTTCTTCTGAGACAGTGCATTTATTAGATTAAATGTAAGAATAAGTAAACTTTTGAAGCAGCAGCAGAGCAAATGTTTTATTGAACAGTTCATATTACTTACGTGCATGTATCAATAAAGCTTTATTGAATACACATCCAACACTGAATATCACAACATTTATTACAATCTGTACCGCTCAATAGCTGAATGCCCTCTGGTTGGTTCACAAAACAAAACTTAAAATACAAAAGCCTAATAAAACCTAATAGGTTTAAAACAAAATAAATCCAAACTAAAAGTAACAGCCACCAGCCAAAATGAAAAAAATAAAAATAAAAACACACTAATACAGTACAATTAGCTCAGAAGAGTGTGACACACTGCAGAAATTATAAAACTGACCAATATATTGTCATCTGAACAAATCTCAATGAAGAGTGATGGCAAAATTTACATCATACTGGTCAAGTACCTGTGGGTATGCTGCGTGGGGGAGAAGGAAACTACGGACAAACCAGTGTGGAGTGTTAACAAGAAGTGCTAACCCTTACCCTAACTGGCTTGGCCAGTTCTGGTTTCTCCTTTCCCCCATTCAAGACAAGGTTTTCCATGGTCTTGGCCAACATATCTTTCTGCTTTTATCCTCCAGTATACATCTACCACTGCCCTTCACTCCAACTCTACCACTGTCAACTGCCCAAAAGGTTGGTCTCTCTTTTGGCAGCTTCCCTCATCTTAGCATGCAGAATAAGGAAGCCTCTATCACCTCCTTCCTGGTATTATTTCCTGTCAATACCGAATAGTTGACTTAACTTTTGAACAGAGAAGTGGGGACCCGGTCTACTAGGATTAAAAGATCATATACCAATCATGTTTGTGTGTGTTACAAATCTTCTTTTTTACTGCCCTTATAAAAAAGAAGGTTAAGAAGCCAAACAATTAACTCATCCAATGGTAATTTTGCATTCCCCTTCCTTAAAAAGTGAGCTAAAAATAATTATTATTTAACTTCCGGGCATTTTCGTTTCAAACAATCCATCTCAATTTCTGTAAAATGAAGTCTATCTTCAATCTTTCTAGAACTCATTTAAAAAGCTGTACTTTAGAAAGACACCAGAAGTGATGATGTATTAAAGTTATTTAGGGTGCAATCCTATTGTGATGGCTGTAAGCCCCCCAACTCAGAGGCTTATGGTCATCCTATGCAGAGCGGAAAGAGCAGTGGAGGCAATCTTTGCCACCCCATCCTCCTGCCCTACATTTTTCGCTTTTTTGCCCATCTAGCTGGAGATTTCCAGAGGGGAAGGAAGGAGGCTGGGGAGGTATCAGGATAACTCATATCCTGACCCCTTCAGTGTCCTCCCCTTCCCACCCCCATTGCTTTCCTGACCTTGGAGAGCAGCCAGCATGGTTCTTTCAGCACCGGCTGTGAGGGGGCAGGGAAGGGGGATCGGAGCTCCGATTCCCAGCTCCAAGATCGGAGCGCTGTCTCTGACCTCAGATCTGGAAATCCGTAACATCCTATGGCCCCTCAGACACTGCCTAGGGGCCACAGGATTGCTCCTTTACAAAACAATCTAAATGCAAGTCTATAGAAATGGCTTTTTCCTGCAATAAGACAGGAAAAACACCAGCTTAAGCAAATGCAATTTATAAACATCAGTTTTATCCACTACTTCAACTTTCTGTCATCAAGCAATATAGTTTCCTTCTATGATTTTTCTTTTTAAACACAATCAATATCAGGTGATCGTTAGTCATAATGGACAATTGATTACAGAGGGATGTGTGTGTTTATTTCATTCTAACAATATACTACATATGGGGAAGAGCAGCTTGGGCCTGTGATGCCTGTTAAGCCAGTCTCATTTACAGAATTCTAGTATGTATCTCTGCAAATTCAATTTTTTTTTTCATTTTTCAATCTAGCTTGACTCCACGTCACAGAGAAGTATCCCTCTTACATTGGATGGGGGAGAATAAACTGAAGCTTAATCCAGATAAGACAGAAGTGCTGTGGGCTGTTGGTTCATCTAGATCAGGGCTCTCCAGCCTTGGGTCCCCAGATGTTGCTGGCCTACAGCTCCCAGCATACCCAGCCAGCATGGCTAATGGCAAGGGATTCTGGGAGCTGTAGTCCAGCAACATCTGGGGACCCAAGGTTGGAGAGCCCTGATCTAGATCATGGTGTTCAACCTGTTTTGGTGGGGTATGAACTCGCCAGGTTCATACTTTGGGGGTGCTGTTTGATCCCGCCTTATCACTGGAAGTCCAAGTAGTCTCAATGGTATGAAGCACCTTTCACCAGCTTAAGCTAGTGAGTCAACGGTAACTTCTATTGCATAGCGATAGCAACCAGGTTCACATGATCACTGTAGCCCGCCATGGCGGCATGTGTTGGCAGCCATTTTGAATATTCAACCCCCAGTGGGAGGTTGTCATGCCTTGTTGTATCATCCAAACCAAGTTGGCAGAGGTTGTTTGAGGGGGAAACAACCCTCAAATATCCATACAACAGGCCATGAGTTATTTGAGGGTTGTTTTCCCCACAAACAACACCTGCCACCCAGGTTCAGAGAACACAACAAACCATGGCAACCCCCTGCCAGGGGCTGAATATTCAAGATGGCACCAGCACACCCCACAACCTACCAAGGATTATTTAAGCCACAGTGGGCTGTGGTGATCCTACTAAGCGGCCCAGCCTGGTCGCTGATATCCATGCACTGGTAACCTCTTATTTAGATTACTGCAATGCACTGCAGATAGTGCTGACTTTAAAGACTCAGAAATTACAGTTACTGTAAAATACAGCAGTACATTTGTTAATTGGGACCAGAAGTATGGAACTTATCTGCCCACTTCTCAAACAGTTATGCTGGCTTCTGGTCTGTTTCGAATCACAATTCAAAGTGCTGCTTTGACCCTAAATGGCTTGGGCCCAGGGTACTTGAAGGATTGCCTTTTTCTACATGAACCCGCCTGAGTGTTAACATTGGCTGCTGAAGCTCTGCCCTGGGTCGCTTCACTGTCCAAAGCAAGGTGGATGGTGATTGGAGACAGGTTTTTTATACTTGTGAAACTCCATCGCTGCAATTCCCTTCCCAGGGAATTTTGCAGGGTGCTGCATATTTGGTTCTTAGCACCAGCACCTTTTTATCTCTCAAGGCCTTTTGGGTATTTTGGTGTGTAGATCTGGTTTTATGGTTGTATTTTATTCTATGCTGCTCTGTTGCGATTTGCTTTATTATGACTTTACTATGATTTTGTTGTTTTGATTTGTAAGTCACTCAGAGTGCTTTGGCTGAAGAATGGCTGATAAGCATTCTAAAAACAAATATTATGCTGCCAAAAGCACCTTACAGTTCAGACACAGATATGAGCAATAATAATCTTCAGAAGCCAATGATTGCAGAAGTGTTTTTAAATATAAAAAAATGGGAAACAACCATGTATAGTCTTGTTTTTTAAAAAAAGATTTCATGCTGAATCCTGTGTGCTAATAACTGCCCATAATACCCACTTAATCCACAACAATATCAGAACAATCAGAGAACAGGTGCGGTGCACTGAGCCAAGGCAGGAGCTAAAGGCCAAAATCTTTATTGAACTCCACACATAATGGTTATTTTGCCTCATATAATGTTAATTGCTCTCAACTACAGCTGCCCTAATACGTCACTGAAATGCAATTTATTCAAATCATATTCATTCCAAAGTACCTACTGCCTGCTGAGAAAGAAACCAAACAAACAGAGTGGTAAAGAACGCACCATGATCCTATCATTTCCTTGAGATAATCATATACAGGATAGATTGAAGAAAACCCAGTAACATGAATCAAGAGGAAATCCTGGCTCTGTAATTCCACTGTAAGTCAGTGGAGCTTGAACATGTTGCTATACTTTTATTGAAATAAATGGAAAGTGAAACCTCGACTCACAGTACATGTCACATCCCTGTGGCAAGTGCGAGTCTACAAGACCACCTACCTTAAGAAACATGGGGCAGGAGCATGGAGACAGTGTAATGCTGACAATACACACAAAAAGAAGCTCTAAACATTATGATCAGGCAAGGGGCACATACCATGCGAATCTACTTTTAGAGGCATGCCTTTGGCAAGTGTAACATGTGCACCAGTCCTTAGTCATGACTTTCACTGGATTCAAACATAATGGGCAAGTTCACACATCATGCTAACCCACCCTGGCAATAAGCCAGAGTGGGTTGGTCATTTCCTGAATAACCCATGATGTACCCAACAGACAATCAGGCTCACTGTGGGTTGTTGTCCCCCCTTCCCCCTCAATCTTCACACAGGTGTCCCAGGGGACTCTGTGGCAGGACTGACTTTTCTCCTCTCCCCCAGGTGCGATCACTGTCCATGATTTCCAGGGGGGGGGATGAGGGGAAAGCGGCATCGAGCCAAAAAGGGCTTGCAATCACGGCAGGGGGCACAAACAAGTGACAGCACAAGCCCGAAACTGCTGCAGCTGTCATCAGTAGTGGTCTGAGCAAGCTTGGAAAGAGCAGCAAGGGTTTTTTGCCACTCTTGCAGAGGCTCACTCACTGCTCCCTGGTACCCATGATGGGGTTGGTCGTCTGGGCTGGAACACAACCAATACCAAGCTGTGTTTACATCTCCAACTGTGTAGTTGCACAGCCCATTAAAACATCCCCAATCAGTTCCATCGCTGCCATCCCGTCCTTCCTTTTTGTTTTTATAAAGACAGGAGATAGCTTACGCATTCACTACACCTGCTGCACATTTGGCTCTGGACTTCTGACAGTCAAGAACCGTGATTGTTCTCCACACAGAGACTTAAAACATGCAGGGGGGGGGCTGCACCATTGGCAGCATCTCCTTCTCATACGTGCATTCAGAGCGATGTCCGCAAAGGGGTGCCTATAAACAAAGGCACTCCATGTGATCTGGATAGCCACACAGACCCACTCCCTCCCTTTTCCATATCCACACATGAAGGTACCTGTCTTCTTTGATAAGGAACTGATTACCTCCCACTTTGCAATGTGGAAATGATCTTGCACAACTGCAATAAAAACTCAATAAAATGTAAAATATTCTACTGGAAAACTTCTACTCCTCCATCCTACCTATGGGAAACATCTGTAAGTCTGCAAAGTGGGGAATATTTGCTACAAATACATTGCATGATGATGTGGATTAATTACTTGTTCACCAACACATTTGCCAGGTTGGCAAATTCACTGGGGGAAAGCAGCCATGATGGCCTCTTTTTCCTGCCCCCGCACGTGCCAGTCACACACTGCAAGATTACTCTTGTAGCGTGTAGCTTGCCGTATTGTCGGAACCCGGTGAAGTGCGCAGCGGGGGTGGCTTCCAAACCATCCCAGAACCCATGGATTGTTGTAGGGTTCTGGGGTGGTTTGGAAACTATCCCCCGTTGTGCACCTCTCTGGGTTCGGACAACATGAGCGACCAGTACACACGGGGGCGGGGAAAAGAAGTCACCATGGCTTCTTTTCCCCAGTGATCATGTGAACCCTGAAATTGCGATTTCCCATGTCCTCCCTCACAATGCAGCAGGGGCATGGAGGTTCACCATGGCTTATTCCCCACCCCCACCTGTGCACATGCTGGTTGCGTGCCAGGGGATTCTCATAATTACCCTCGGCAGTGTGGCTTATCGTGTCTTGTGAACCTAGCCAGGGTGGCTTCTCGCCATGGGTAACAAGCCACCCAGAACCCTACAATACCCCATGGGTTCTGGCTGGCTTGTTACCCATGGCAACAAGCCACCCTGGCTGGGTTTGATGCCATAAAAGCCACGCTGCTGAGGGCAATTATGAAAATCCCCCCAACACACACGCAGAGAGAAATAAGCCACTGTTGCTTATTTTCCCCGTGATCATGCAACCCCGGTTAATGTGATGCTAGTGATCCACACAGCAAATAAGTGTAGATGGGAGTGGGACACCTTGTCACAGAAAGCTATTTTAAGAATCAAAACATAAGTGCAGCTTTGGGTTCATTTTACTTCTTATTACATTTCTATGGTAATAAAAGGTAGAACTCAAGGCTCATACGTGGAGTTGGAAAAAAGGAGAGAACTAGGTTCTCAGGATGCAAAAATCTTTATTAAAGGAGCCCGACGCGTTTCGGCCTGTGTATTTTTCAAGGCCTTCCTCAAGGGGCTGTGAATATTCAAAATACATCTCATTACTTGTAATTACAAAAAACCTACAGATGTGCCCAGATATCTTTGGTATGATAGCTCCCATCACCATTCCTTAAGGAATAATCTCCCATATGGACAGTTTTTAAGATTAAGACGCAACTGTTCAGAAACATCAGACTTCATACAAGAGTCACACACATTGGCACTACAATTAAAAGAGAGAGGCTATCCTAATGCTGTCATTACAGAGGGTTTCAAGAAGGTTGAAAGAAAAACACAGGCAGAACTCCTAACAAAAAAGAATGTTGAAGTGCAAACACGAATCCATTGCACTTTGACTTATGATAAAATAAATGATAATCTACAGAGCAGTATTAGGAGACATTGGCATATGATACAAGAGATACCTGGTTGCCAAAATCAACCAATGGTTTCCTTTAAGAGAACAAGAAATTTTAGAGCTCTACTAATAAGAAGTGAATTCAAAGAAAATTATGGAAGCCCTTCGAATGTTCTGTTTGATTCTCACAGGCCAATAGGACACCACCCCTGTGGACATTGCTGTTATTGTAAATACACCAACAAAACCACAGCATTTGTAAATCCCTCGGACCAACAAAAATATTTTCTAAATTGCTTTACCACCTGTAACAGTTCCTTTGTTGTTTATGCCATCCAGTGTAAATGTCCAAAAGTTTATGTGGGAAAAACTATCAGACCCCTAAAAAAACGTATAGGAGAGCACCTTAGTAACATAAAAAATAAAAAACAAGGTGCTCCACTAACTCAACATTTTACAGAACAACAACATTCCCCTACAGACCTTACTTTTTGGGCTCTGGACAAAATTAACACTAACAATGAAAAACAATTATTAAGAAGGGAAATACAGTGGATAATTAAATTAAATACTTTAAAACCAAGAGGTCTTAATGAGGATTTGGAACTGTCCCCATTAATGTGACTGCAAAATCACTGTGGTGTTTTAAAACAAGCTGTGTCCTGACTGGGTGTCCTTGACATTTTGCCAACGAGATAACATCGAGAAAAAAGAAAAAAACTGTACCATAATATAATCATGTTCAAAAAGATCCATTTTTTCAGTCGCCAGTGAAACAGTGAAAGACACTAGTTGTTTAAGTAATCTGCAGACTCTTTTACAAGTAAGTTATTATTTATATAAAGAAAATGTATTCCTTTTTTTTAAAAAGCAGTACTTGTTTCTCATTTTTAAGAAAATGTTTTGAAATGATTTCTAATAAGAATGTAAAGAAATTCCATACACAATGAGAAAGTATTTTTATTATGTGTTGTCCCAACCATGTTAAGTTAATTTAATGTATGTATTTTGAATATTCACAGCCCCTTGAGGAAGGCCTTGAAAAATACACAGGCCGAAACGCGTCGGGCTCCTTTAATAAAGATTTTTGCATCCTGAGAACCTAGTTCTCTCCTTTTTTCCGTTGCATTTGGATGCTTATCTCCTCCTGTTTCTGTCATACGTGGAGTTACCAGGCAATCTTCCATCCACATACTGATGAGATGAAAACCTGCATAGCTTCACCAAGGTTGCCGCTTCATGTGCCTTCAAATCATACATCACCCTATACAGTAGTACCTTGGATTACGAGTATAATTCGTTCCAGAACCATGCTCGTAATCCAAAATGCTCGTACAGCAAAGCGAGTTTCCCCATTAGAAATAATGGGAACTCCGCCGATTCGTTCCACAACCATTTAATCACTGCTTTGCCCCACGAAGGGAGCCGGCAAAGCAGTGATTAAATGGTTGTGGAATGAATCGGCGGAGTTCCCATTATTTCGAATGGGGAAACTCGCTTTGATGTGCCGGCTCCCGGGCGCGCCTCGCGCGCTGCCATACCGGCTCCCGGCGGACTCATGTCAGACCCCCCCACATCAATCCGCCCGCCCCGCTGGCACGGCTTCTTCTAGACTTCGGAGCAGCAGGAAGGAGAAGCAGAAGCAGCAGCAGCAATAGCAGGGCTGGGGCGAGGGAGGGAGGGAAATCCCAAATCGCTGCTGATAGTGCTGGGTGGGAAAAGGGGACGGGGCAGGCGGGAAGGAAAGGGGGGGTAAGGAAGAGGGAGGGGGACGTAGGGGAGTAAAGGAAGAGGGGGCATGGGGGGTAAAGGAAGAGGGAGGGGGAGCTCTCCCCCGCCGCTTGGGGAGGAGGAGGATCCTCTTGCTCGCTCAGGCAGCTCTCTTTCCTCTCGCTCGGTTTCCTGGAGGGGTGGTGTGTGAGGTAAAGTGGCGGGGGGAGGGGAGCAGCTCTTCTTCTCCCTCCTCCTCCGCTTCTTCTTCCTCCCTCTTTACTCTTCTCTCCTCCTCCTCCTCCTCTCTGCCCTCCCCTTCGCCGCCGCTGCTGCTTCAACCCCGCCCCGCCCCCGGCTGCTCCGAACAAAGCGCCGACGACGCCTCTGAGGAGGCAGAGCGCCACAAAGATAAGAGACGAGGCTGAGGAGACGAGGGTGTCTCTTTAAATCGTCCTCTCGCTTCCCCTACACCACCACCTGCCCCCCCTTCAGTGTTTAATGATCCCCTCCGAGAGAGAGAGAACTCAACCTAAGCCTTCTAAGCTTTGCTCCAACAGTTGTACTGAGCTGATAGTGTACAGATTAACACAGCCAATCCTTTGGATGTTGTTCTGATAGCGTAGCTTCTGTAAGGGTTGCCAACTCTGGAACCAGCTCCTGTAGCTGTGTCCCTCTGCCAGTAGCTTGATCTGCAGCAATGAACACGCAAGCGTGCTTTGTTCCTTCAGATCTTCTGCTGTTTTCTGCAGGTAAAACTGTGGGTTCTAATGTTAGGAAAGGGGGGGGATGTATCCCAAAGCGGGACAAACCAATTGGGAAAGGAGCAAGGGGGGAAGCAAGGGGAGGGGGGAGAGAGAGAAGCGCTCTCTCAGGGCTCCTTCGCTTCACCTCCGAGGCGCAGCCTCTCGCTCTGCGTGAGCCTCGCGCTGCCGCTTTGCCGGCTCCCAGGCAGGGAGCAGGCAAAGCGGCAGCGCAAGGCGCACGCAGAGCGAGCAACGGCCAGGGCTCCTTCGCTTCACCTCCACGGGGTGCTTGGAGGCTCCTGGCGCTGCTGCATGCCGGCTCCCAAGTAGGGAGCCGAAGAATGGAGCTGCAAGCCGAAGAATGGAGCTGCTTTCTACCGTCGCAAGCGGCGCCCGTCAATGATGGGGCCGGATATGACGCGACAGGACCGAAGGCGGCGCGGGCAGCTCGCCTCTCCGTGAGCCGCCGCTTGCAATGGTAGGAAGCAGCTGGAGCGGCTCCACGCTAGCAAAGCACCCCGTGGAGGTGAAGCGAAGGAGCCCTGGCCGTCGTTCGTTCTGCGTGCGCCTCGCGCTGCCGCTTTGCCTGCTCCCTGCTTGGGAGCCGGCAAAGCGGCAGCGCGAGGCGCACGCAGAGCGAGAGGGAGCTGGCAAAGTGGCGCGAGGCAGCGAAGCGAGGCGCCCGCACAGCGAGCGGCC
Source organism: Shinisaurus crocodilurus (assembly GCA_021292165.1). NCBI lineage: Eukaryota > Metazoa > Chordata > Lepidosauria > Squamata > Shinisauridae > Shinisaurus > Shinisaurus crocodilurus. Next base: position 59,572,714 of record CM037877.1, read on the forward strand.
TCGCCTCCATGGGGCTCCCAGGTAGAGAGCTGGCGCAGCAGCGCGAGGCGCCCGCAGAGTGAGCGGCTGCGCCTCGCCTGTTTGGGGCTCCCTGCCGGCTAGGCAAAGCCGGGGAGCTGGCACTTTAAGTGCTCGTCGTGGCCACAGTGTGTGGCTCGTGTTGCGAAACTTGCTCGTCCTCCGAACGTCAATAAATGATAAAATTTTGCTCGTTTTACGAGTAGCTCGCATACCGAGTTACTCGTAATCCGAGGTATTACTGTATAGATTTGTATAAATGTTTTTCTATAAGCAACTCAGGATCTTTAAAGTGTAGATCACTGAAAGTTATTTTTCTGCAGAATATGATCTCCTAATACACTTTGATAGAACTCAGTAGGAGAAAGAGTTCCAGAGTTAGAGAGCAACCACCAAGAATACCTCTCTGTTTTTATACTTTTTGGTTTAAGTTTATTTTGTGAACTGCCCAGAGAGCTTCAGCTATTGGGTGACTGGATAGGCATGTTCTGCCTGTGCTCTGTGCTGTGACCTCCCCACCCAGGAGTAAATTGCTCAGAACTAGAGAATGGACAGTAGTTTGTCACCACTTCCTTTTTTCTCTAACTCTAATTACCTGCCTAGATTGGGGAGAATCACCAAGCTGTGCTAGTCTGTGTAAGCCCATAGTCCAGCCTTCCCCAACCTAGTACCCTACAGATGTGTTGGACTATAACTCCCAGCATCCTGCAGCCAGCATGGGGGTGCCAGGTTGGGGAAGGCTACCATGTCCTGCTTCCTCCCCCATAAGCACAAATCCAAATACTCTTGATAGTATTGCTAAGCAGTAAGGCAATGTGAGGGAAGAAAACCCTCTCCCTTGATCAGAAATCCCACACTCCAAACCTCCAGTCCAAATTAAGAGAGAATATTTATTTTACAGAGAATATCAAAAGAGGCAAGAAGGGAAGCAAGAATACTTAGAAGAAAACAAAATATAATATGAATCTAGATGGTTGAACTCTTGGAAGAAACTTTCCACATATAGGAGCCACTGGAAGGGACAACATGATCTCATCCTGGCCTGGGTTTCAGAGTACCAGCATGTCCAGTTGACTGGGGATCCCAGTGACAAAGAAACAAAAGAAATCCTTTGTCCATTTGTTAGGTTTGGCTGGAAGTGGCTTTGACCAACACCCCATATGGAAAGAGCCAATGGGCTACGCTGGCTCAGCTTGTCTGAGTGTGGAAAGCTAAGCAGGGTCAGGACTGGTTATTATACTTGGATGGGAGACCCCTCCTCTAGTTTCCTGGATTGAGCAGGGGGTTGGACTCGATAGCCTTGTAGGCTCCTTCCAACTCTTTAATCTATGAAATCTATTAAATCAACTCACGTAGGCAGGCAGGGCCGGCGCTACCGCTAGGCAGACCCAGGCGGCTGCCTAGGGCGCGTGGCGGAAGAGGGCGCAGAGTTTCTGCGCCCCTTCCTCGCCTCCAGCGCGCTCCTGCCCTGCCTGCCGCCTCCGCCGCGCCTCCCCGCCCGCTTGCCGCCCGCTGCCGCCGCCGCTGCACCTCCCCCCCCGTGCGCGCGCCCGCCCACCACCTACCTACCTTCCCGTCGTAAAGCGCGGGGGTCCCATCGCGGAGGAGGAGGCGGCAGCAGCAGCAGCAGCCAGCAGCGGGGGCGGGGGGAAGGTAGGTGGTGGTGGCGGCGGCACGGGGGGGGGGTTGCAGAGCAGGGCTGCTTTGCTCCGGAGGCCCCCCCACGGCACGAGGGGGGGCGCTAAATATAATTTGGCCTAGGGCGCCAAACAGCCCTGCACCGTTCCTGTAGGCAGGAAGATGCCAGTTCTCACCTTGCTGGCTGAGAAATTATGTTAGCAAGGTGTTTTTTTAAAAAGGGATGTCTTGCCCAGATCTGCCAGATGGGTTGTTTTCCAACAGGCTTTCCTGTCTGTGGATTCAAAAGCCTGGGACAGATGTGACAGGATGGTGGACACTGAACAGAGGTCTCTGCAACAGTTAGTATAGGAAAAGCTAAAATGACAACTCTGCAGGTTGTAGAGCATCATGACAATGGTATGCTGATGTAATAAATGTAATAAATAAATAAAATGTATGTGCTCTTGTTCTGATATGCATCACTGATGGTATGCTTCAGAGGGTACTCTCTCTTATTCAAAGAGATTGCTGTAGGATATAGTGAAGGAGGACTCAAGCACTGTAGTTCAAGAACACTGCCTTGAATCATGTTCCTTAGGATACAAGAAACCTGTGCAGTCCTTGTTCCCTGATATTATGTGTGCCAAATAACCCAAGTTGTAGTGTCTATACAAACCACACATTAAGAATGTGAGATAGTCATAACATATCAGACCAATGAAGTACTATAAAGGTAGGTATCCTGTTTCTAGCTGTGATTAAAACAACAACAACAAAAACCCACTTCAGATGAAAGCAAGACTTTCCACAAGCAAGCAATTTGGCAGTTCTGCAGGTCACTTTCACATACATGAAGAGCGACAAGACTGATACATTTACAGCCTGAAGCCTACAGATTGAGTTACACCCCTTTCTTCCAACCCACCCATTATTTTTAATGGCCAGTTTACAGCTTTTAAAGCATGCGAGGATTCTTGCTTTTATAGAATTCTATGACTCACAAATGTGCCTAAGAATTTATTTTGCAAGTCTTGAAAGATCAAAGAGACAATATTTCAACTCAACTAAATTCCGCTTAATATAAATATCCCTTATATGATAAAAGCCAATTTTTTTTTCAACATCTAAGAAATGTGTTAAATTATTCATTTACTACAGAAAGCCAAAAATATTTTGAGGTCAAGCAATTTTTATTCTTATCCTAAATAGTACCGAATGTTTTCAGTATTCATGCGTTAAATATTTGGTTTGATATTTTAAGAAAATTGCCAGCAAAGCTACAATAAGGCATATGTATTTCAGGAAATTAACAAAAATAGATTTGCTTTCTATTTAATTAAGACTGACTTATACCATTTCTCATGCATGAGTTAATGTCATGAACACTGTGTGCACAACAGATGCACAGAACATAGTTTTACAAATGTACAGATATATATAAGAAAACAGATTGTAAATATGGGATGTAAATACTTGTCTGTGCAGTTGTTCACCACAGGTCTATTGTCTTAACAGCTGTGCCTAAAGAAGTTAAATTATTTTATCTTGCACTAAAAACAAGGTAAACAGAAGCAGAAAAGCATACTTTGAGGACTGGGGGAGAAGATTGACAAAGTTTTGAGCCACAGCACCATTATATACACTGACTGGGTTCACACCACATGACAACCCATCGTGGGTAACTAGCCATGGTGGGTTGTCATGTCATACAAACCAGCAGCGTGGCTTGTTCATGGGCAACAAGCCACCCTGACAACACATAGCTTGTTCTTGGGGCTGTTGTATACACAATGGGTTGTTGTGTCATCCGAACCAGAGCAACCGATCCAATCGTGGGTACTGGGAAGCGGCAAGTGAGCTTCTTGGCAAGAGCAGGAAAAACCCCTTGCCCCTCTTGCCAAGCTCGCCCAGGCCACCACTAGTGAGCTGCCCACAAGTGCCCGAGTGCGAGAGGCACTTTGAGGTGACTGTCACTGGTTCAGTGCCCCAGTGGTCAATGTGGTTTTCTGCCTAAAAGACAATTAAGAGATAACATTAGAACTGTGTTGGATGTGTTGGAATATTTAAATTGTCATAATGAAAAACAAGCAGCACTGATTTTTTTGGATGCTGAAAAAGCCTTTGACAACATGAACTGGAGTTTTTTATTTGGAGTAATGAATGAAATGGATTTTGGAGAGAATTTTATTAAAGGAGTAAAATCGATATATTCGACACAAAAAGCACAAATAATTGTTAACGGTGAATTGACAAAGCCCTGTATGATACAAAAGGGAACAAGACAAGGCTGTCCATTATCTCCACTACTGTTTATTTTAGTTCTAGAAGTTTTGCTTAGAGATATTAGGCAAGATGGAAGAATCCCGGGAATAAAAATTAAAAAAGAATCATACAAGTTGAGAGCTTTTGCAGATGATTTGATGAAAGTCTTGGAAAATCCACTACAAGGAGTGCAAACTCTGTTGGATAAATTAAATGTTTGGAGGGTTGGCAGGATTCAAGGTAAATCATGAAAAAACAAAAATGTTGGTGAAGAATATGAGAGCGGAAGACCAACAGATATTGATGCAAACATCGGGTTTTAAAATTGAAAAAGGAGTAAAATATCTTGGTATCATAATGACAAATTCGAATTCCACGTTGTTTCAAAACAATTATGTTAAGATATGGTTAGGAATTAAAAATGATATGATGAAATGGGAGAAACTAAAATTGTCTTTGCTGGGTAGGATTTCTGTGATAAAAATTAATGTTTTACCAAGAATGATGTTCTTATTTCAAACACTACCGATTTTAACTAATGATGTGCCCTTTAAAGAATGGCAAAAGGACTTATCTAAATTTATATGGCAAAGAAAGAAACCACGTGTTAAATATATAGTTCTACAGGATGCGAAAGAAAGGGGTGGATTGGGTGTACCTGATTTGAAATTGTATTTTAATGCTTGCTGTTTTGTTTGGTTGAAGGAATGGGTGACATTGAGAAATAACAGACTTCTAGAATTAGAAGGGCATGATCTAAGGTTTGGATGGCATGGATATTTGTGGTATGACAAAGCTAAGGTTAATGTAGATTTTAAGAACCACTATATCAGAAGGGCGTTATTAAGAGTTTGGAACAAATACAAGCCTAGGTTATGCCCAAAATTACCCTTATGGATATCACGCCAAGAGGCATTATACAGGAAAGAAATGACAAGCAATGAGAACTGGTTAAAATACCGAGAAATATTGGAATTGCGTCAGGGAACACACTGGATTAAAACACGGGATTGTTTAGTAACAGAAGGTTATAACTTACACTGGTTTTCATACATGCAATTATTAGAGAGATTTAAAGTGGATAAAAGAATGTATGATATAGAACAGGATAAGTCTGAATTTGAAATACAATTGTGTACAGGTGATGATCATGTAATTGCAAAAATGTATACATTTTTATTGAAGTTTGGGACAGAAGAAGAACAAGTTAAAGACTGTATGGTTAAATGGGCAAGGAACTTTGGATATAATATAATGATGGAACAATGGGAACGCATGTGGACTAAAGGTATAAAATTTACATTGTGTTCTGATCTTAGAGAGAATTTTTACAAGGTGATGTATCGTTGGTACCTAACTCCTGGGAAATTGGCTAAGATGTATAATAATGTGTCAAATGTATGTTGGAAATGTCAAGGTCACGAAGGAACATTTTATCATGTTTGGTGGACATGTAAAAAAGTGAAAACATATTGGGTACAAATACACACATGGATACAAAAGATTTTAAAAGTGAATATTAAACTGAAACCAAAAATGTTTTTATTGGGTATAATGGACTTACAACTTGAGAAAGACTATGGAACATTATTACAATATATGATGACGGCAGCAAGAATAATATATGCTCAAAAATGGAAAGAAGCAACTATACCAACTATAGAAGACTGGCTGTTGAAAATGTTGGACTTAGCAGAGATGGCAAAATTGACTTGTTTAATTAGAGAAAAAAATTAACTTCAGTCAAGAAAAACTGGAAACCTCTGGTGGACTTCTTGGGGAGGAGGGAAAGTGACTTAATAACTTTTGGTTTTGATTTCTGAATATCGGTAAGGTGATAGAAATTCTTTCTGTGAAAATAGAAGAAACTTAGATTGGTTAAGGATTGGTAATGTTTGTCAGACAATGAGGTGGAAGCCAAATGTTGTTTTGGAAAATTCAATTAAAAAATTCAAAATAATAATAATAATAAAAATAAAAAAAAAAGTGCCCCCCACCACAATGGTGCTCAGGAAAGGAGAAAAGTGCATCCCACTCCATTTACAGGAGAACGGCATTTTGTCAATTGTCAAAAGAAAGGGTTTCTTTTAAAACAGGGTTTTTGACAGGTCTAAAAAGGGGTTTTTGACTGGGATATATGCAGCCATGAAATCTGTATATTTCCCTCTCAGAAAACCCTGTTCAGCCCTGTGAAAAACCCTGGTTTAAAAAAACACTTTTTTTTTTTTGACAGCTGACAAAACTTTGTGCTCCCGTAAATGGGGTGGGAAGCACTTTCCCCCTTTCCTAAGCATCTAGAGCAGTGTTCTCCAACCTTGGGTCCCCAGATGTTTTTGGCCTACAACCCAGCATGCCCCAGCCAGCATAGCTGGCTGGGGCATGCTGGGAGTTGTAGACCCAAGGTTGGAGAACACTGGAAAGGGTGGAAAAGGTGGAGGACACTGAGAACTGTCAGGTCCACATTTCAAAACTGGAGGATATCACTACGAAGGGGTGATATACTCACCACCCCCTTTCACAAGCAAGTAAATTTTTGCAGCTTTGCTTTTCATTTGACAGCTCACCATTTTATAACTGTCAAGTGAGAAGCAAAGCAACAAAATAACTTATTTGCAGCCTTGCTTGGTCAATGTCCATGGCTGGTACTGACTGGTCCATGGCTGGTCACTTATCATGACATTGAGCAGGCAAGATTTTTCATTTCGGTCACCTGTAAGTGCACACTTGCACACCCCTAGACTATGGACAAAAAAGATTTTAAAAATATGAAAATATTTGTGCACATTCTGGCCCCTAAAAAATAAATTAAGAAAAGATGGCAAACCAGTGATGGGTGCTCCAATGTGCTGCTTGGACACTTTGGAGGTGCTGTCAGTGGCTGTCTCTGGCAACTATCACAAAAAGAGTCCAGAAGGGGAAAAGGGGGAAAGGCTGTGGCAGCAACCAAAAAGGGGTTGTGAGCGGAGCAGGGAGAGGAGACAAGGTAGCTTCAGCCGCCAAGTCCCCTGGGATACCTGCTGGAGGACCTAGGGGGAGGAGTACAACCCATGGTACGTCCAATTGTCTGTTGGGCGCACCGTAGGTTGTTCCATGAAGAACCCACACTGCATAGCTTATTTGCAGGGTGGGGTGTTGTGTCGTGCGAACTCGCCCTCTGGCAATTCAAATTTCCACATTAATCCAGGCAAATGGACAGGCATTAAGAATATGTTTAATTCTCCCACTGAGAAGAGTTCTCTGACCTTGGCCAGATCATATCCTAACAAATGTTATAGGTAAGACGGAATGTCTGTACACAAGGAGAAAAAGAGGGGGTCAGTGCCAAACCAACATTTTACCTAAGCTATCCAGAGGAATGCTTGTGAAAAATGTTATACCAAAATTGAAAATCCACACAGATGAGTAGAACCTAGTTTCTTACTTGGATATCCTTTCTGCAAAATCCATGTGGAGTTTGCATTCCAAGATAATGTGTTCATGAGTATTCTTCTACTGAAATTTTTTCTATGGAGAAAAAAAGCATTGTGTAATCAGTGAGAGATAGCACATCTTCAGAATCCCGAGTCTATTCTGGGCTATCAGTGTCCTTAGATACTTTTTGAAAGTAACCCTGTTCCACAGAGTTCAGATTTGCATAAATCCACTCCTTCATACTGTCCCCATCCACCCACAACTAGCAAACCTTTGCAAACATTTTTCAGAAATGACTGTCTTTTTGTTTTCAGTAGGTGGCACCATAATGCCATTTTGCCAGTTAATATCCTAGTAAAAGTTAATAGAACAGTTTATTTATAACCTGACATACAATTCAGGAATGGTTGTGGTTTATGTTTTTTCCTCCATTATTCAACTCATATCAACATCCACAGAGCTCTCAGTAGGGAGCACTTACCCTTCAGAATTAGATTTTACCTGTAAAACATACTGTATAGTAAGGGGCTACGATTTTGGCACCCTTTATGTTTTTAAGAACAGATTTACTCTATTAATGAAGGCTTTTACTATGAGATTGTAAAATATCACACCCATTTATTTGAATATGCACCTCTACAGTATAAACTGTTTGCACTGTACAAATTATAGTATTTACTTCAAGTCATATTTTACCCATATTAAGCTTAACCCATATTACGCTTTTTTTAAGGCATCAAGGGGGGAAAAATACATCAAGATAACAATCCTATGGATTATTCCGTTGATAGACAGAGGTCTCCAAGATCGGAGCCCTCTGTCTATCTGGAGCCCTGCCAGCAAGAGTTAGGCAGGGCAGGAGGAGGATAGAGACTTTTACAGCCTCCCTTTCCTCCAATTTTGTTGTTTTGAGCTAGATGAACATCTTGGCTCCTCAGCTTACCTAACTTCCAATGGGCAAGGACAGGTGGACAAGAGGCTTCTGGATGCTGTAGATCCATGCCTCTCCTTCCCCTTGCCCGCCCACCAGCATGTCCCCTTTCCATCCTCCCCCAACCTCTTCCGAGGTCGCTATTGTGACCTCAGAAAATGAGCCACTGCGGATCTTTTAGCAGCAGCAGAGAGGGGTGGGAAGGGAAAGACACACAATCAGATCTTCTCTTCTCTTCTGCACTCATACCTCTGTCTACGGGCACGGATGAGGAGATCTGCAGCATCCTATGGTGCCTCAAATACTATCTAAGGGCCATAGGATTGCTCTGTAAAAGAACATTCCAAACAGCAATATAAAATTCTGTGACCTACTTTGGCATCCCATAGCCCAAGCATCCACTCATTATTAACATTAAACTACATAAGTTGCAATCACCAGCAAGGCCACCATATTTTCCTACAGCAATGCTCTGCCATCTTGGAAACATTTCTGTTCTTCTTGTGGACAGGAGAATAGTCCCACCTCCACAGACTGAGTAGGAAAAGTTAAAAGGTTCTTTTTGGTAGGATGGACTTCCCACCCATCTCCAGAATGGTTAAGCAACATAACCGAGATAAAAACTCTTAACAAAAAAAGAAAAGGGAACACTGAAACAATTAAGTGGCCAGAAGCAAACCAGTCAAGTGTCTACAAGATAACAGAATATATAGGAGCCTAGACAATCCAAAACAAAGCAGAAAATAATGAAATTTGTCTGAAAGGGATGTATGTAAGATTATTTAAATCAGTAAGAAAAAAGGCTAATTTAAATCAAGTTTCCCACTGAAACTTTTAAATATATTCCTTAAACAATAGTGCAAATCTGTCCACTCAACTATGTTAATTTAAAACTAAATAGAGTGTTATTTACACTATTTCATTCGTATAACCAGGTCTTGTATCTTTTTGTTGCACTGTATACATTTTGCATGTTTTCATTTTTTAACCTATAGCTAATAAATATTGAAAATATTTCCATATTGACCTGGTTTGCACATACTGACAACCCATCAGTTTAAAAAATGATGAGTTGTCATGCACAAGTGGGGGCAAGCAGGCATGCTGCCTGCAGCGCACCTGCCACGTCCACTTTTACTGCACAACCCGCAATCAGCTCCTTCACAGGCTGTGGAGCAAGATGGCTGAACCCAGACCAATGGGGTGTTTAGGGACTAAACAACCCAGCAGATAACCCATGGTTTGTTGTTGGGTGAACCGCTGGGTTGTTTAACTCCTAAATAACCCATTGGTCCAGGTTTGGACATCACACTCCACAACCTACGAAGGAGTCGGTTGTGGGGAAAAAGTGGAAGAGGCAGGTGTGATGTCGGCAGCAGGTCCACTCATGCATGATAACCCATTGGTTTTTTAATTTATGGGTTGCCATCACTTAAAATGATGGCATTTTAACTGTCATAAGGTCCCATAGGGTCTTTATAGCAACCATAAGATTTGTGAGGTTATTCAGGTCTACTTTAAAAGTCATTGTTTTGCATCAGATGTCAAACTATCTAGATAGGCATGGGTGAAGTCTATCCATTCTTTCAAAGGAACTAGAGGGGGTAGAAACTTTACTATAATAGTGGCCATATCTGCATAATCCTTACTTTTGGACAATATTATTTATGTGTTTATTTCATTTCATTTCTATACCGTCCAATAGCAGAAGCTCTCTGGGCAGTTCACAACAATTCATAAAACACACTACAATAAAATAATGTAAAAACAGCATAAAAACAACACCTTTTTTTTCTATATAGAAAATTTAAAAAACAATTTAACAAGTAAAACAACTTTGGTACACCTAGATCTGTTAAAAGCAGCTGACATACATGACCCATCATGCCATTAAATACCCTTAAGTGCCATTAAATTTCATTAAATGCCTGAAATTTAATATATTTCATTAAATGCCTGGGGAAATTTAAGTGCCATAAATTTCATTAAATGCCCAGCAGTCTTAACCTGGTGCCAAAAATATGATAGAGTTGGTGCCATGTGGGCTTCAGTGGGGAGACTGTTCCAAAGCCGGGGCTCTCACTGAGAAGACCCTCTCTCTTGTTGCCACTGTCCGAGTCTCCCTTCAAGGTGTCACTTGGAGGAAGGCCTCAGATGCTGACTGTAGTGTCCGGTCAGACTCAGGGTGGAAGAGACACTCCGTCAGGTATTGTAAATGCAATTCCAAGCCTTTATCACTTAAAACCAGCACCTTGAATCAGGCTCGGAAGCATACAGGCAGCCAATGCAAGCGGGCCAGAATTGGTGTTATATATTCAGACCTTCTGGTCCCAGTTATTCGTCTGGCTACCACATTTTGCACAAGCTGCAGCTTCTGAACAGTCTTCAAGGGCAGCCCCACACAGAGTGCATTGCAGTAATCTAACTTGGATATTGCCAGCACAGAGGTTACTGAAACCAGGGCATCCCTGTCCAGATAGGGGAATAGCTAGGCCACCAGCCAAAGCTGGTAGAAGGCACTCCGTGCCACAGAGGCCACTTGAGCCTCAAGTGACAAAGATGGCTCAAGGAGGACCCCCAAGCTATGAACCTGCTCCTTCAAGGGGAGTGCAACCCCATCCAGAACAGGATGAACCCTCCATCTGGTCAGAAGAACCAACCACTAACAGCATCTCCATCTTATCTGGATTGAGCTTCAGTTTATTAGCTCTCATCCAGTCCATTGTCGCAGCCAGGCATTGATTTAGCACATTCCCACCTCATGGAGATGAAAAGGAGAAATGGAGCTATGTGTCATCAGCGTACTGATGGCAACACACTCCAAAACTCCAGATGCCCCAACAGAGGCATAATGAAACTTACCCAAGCTGTTATTACTGCTTGTTGGCCATGAAGCTATTCTATCCCTTAATGTTTTCTTTTTATAAGAGTCATCCGATTTCACTGAAAGTTCCACTTCTTCCTTCCTGATTTCTCGCACGAGCTGCATACGACATCGTGTAAAATCCTGAAATGAGATCTTCCCATTTTCATCTGCACCAAGCTGATGCATTATCTCAGCCACAGACTCTTCCATGTTCAGCTGGCGACACACCATTAGCAAGTCATTCCTAAAGATTAAAAACAAAACAGTAGAGTGGGGAGAAAAAGAAGGCCAAACAACTGCAATTTAGCTCAAATGCAAGCATCTCTATATAAGATGAATTGCCAATACTATTCAAAAGACAGTTTAAGTCCAATAAAGCAACCACATTTTTTTTTCATTTCAGCAAAGGTTCTAGTTACAACCACATATAACAAACCCTCAAGATTTTATTTTTACCAGCAAGTTTTTGACTCTTATTCAGATATGGAGAAACAAAAGCACCATAGAATTCATTAGTGGGGGGGGGGGGAGAAAAAGGGCTGGGAAGATAAATATGATGGTATGTATTTTTAATATTCCACTAGGTGCAAGTGCAACAGAAGTAAGATGCCTGGAGGCAAAAGGGAAGGATGGATGAGGATATCAATCTTCCATTCCCCCTAACAGCTCATCATGCTGCATGAGAGTGTATGCAGGAGACAGAGTGGAAAATAGGGATCTACAGAACCTCTGGGAATCCTCCAAAGGTAAATCACACCCAAAGTGTTTAAACAAGGCTGTTCTTTTTATTTCACTTAAAAGGTAGAGAACCTGTGAAGTACCATAGGAAGTGTGTGTATGCATACGTATGCTATAAAGGCATGCACAGCACACGCCCCACCCCAAAGAGAAGCAAATGAAAAGAGAAAAGAAACTTTACACAATTGGCTTTGAGCCTGAGCCCATTTAACTTCAAACCCAGTAAAGAATCTCAGCTGTTCTGAAAGAATTATGAAGGTTTCTCAGGAAAATTAACACTCCGCGCTCAGGAATATACACAGCAGTCTAAAAAGTTATAAGACATAGGGGGCACAACCCAGACAGGTTAAGTACGTACTTTTTAATCCATTTCAGTGGATGAAGCATGTAGTTAAATCTTTCCCACTGAAATCAATGGGACTTGAAAGTGTTTTACTTTAGGTGAATTATGTCAAATACTTCTTCTATGTCTATATTACTCTTCCCTGAACCATGTTTTCTCAAATTTTTATGAACCGGACCCACCACCATGCATCACTAACTTTTAAACCTATAACTAATTTTACAGGTAACGCTTTAGTGCTGTAGTACTAAATCTCATATGTTTGGGAACAACGTATGGATATTATTTCATAGTAGTAAAAAAACTGCAATGCTGGCCAAGTAAATTAATAAAATTTTAAACAGCCACATGAACCAATTAATAGTCAGCCTTCCATCGCTGGCTCCAGGTTTTGGGGGGCCCTTGGGCAAGACGTCCTCAGTGAACCCCTCTTCCCTGAGGGGGCCCACTTACTCCTCACCACCATCACCACTGCCCATGTGCTTGCCCCCTTCCTCCGGGCCTTACCGGCCCAGGTGCCCCGAAGGAGAGGGCTGGGTCAGTGGAAGCTGCTGCTCTTTCTCCTCACGTCTGCTGTCACTTCTCACTCACCCTGAGAGGGGTAGGCGAATAATAGACAACAACAGCAAACAGAGAGAGTGGCCAATTGACACTTAAGTGCTGATGTACTAAATCTTGTATGTTTGGGAAGAAAGTATGAATAGCTCCATGGGTTGACAGTGTGTTCCTTGAGACTTCGGTCTTGGCAAGTGCCCAGTGATGCCAATCCCTGCAATCTTCTTGTATCCTAAGCCCTATTCAGGTGTTCTGAACCTGAATAGAGAACACACATGAAGAGAGGAAGCGCTCCAGCCCTGCCTTCCCTCATGGAGGGCCTGATGGATGACCTATGCTGGCAAAAGGACGGGTGTGTGTGTGTGCAACCTTGCTAATTTTCCTGGACTTTTCAAATACCACCAACCATGCAGCCTTCTGGATACGTTGGGGTGGCAGTAAGGAGTACTGTGCTACAGTAATTCCATTCCCATCTTGGGGGCCACTTCTAAAAGGTGTTGCTGGGATACTATTGGTCTGCCCCATGGCATCCATGCTGTGGGATTATGTAGGATTCTATTTTGTCCCCACTTTTATTTAACAGGCCTGTGGCTCATGCTGGCTCAGCTTGTCTGAGCGTGGAAAGCTAAGCAGGGTCAGGCCTGGTTGTTACTTGGATGGGAGACCCCTCCTCTAGTTTCCTGCATTGAGCAGGGGATTGGACTCGATAGCCTTGCAGGCTCCTTCCAACTCTATGATCTATGAAATCTATGAAATATCTACATGATTCCAATGAATGAGGTTATTTGGAAATCACAGCCAAGGTGTCATCAATATACTGGTAATACCACCTTTCTTTTTTATCAGTTTCAGGAGAGACTGTGGAGGTGCTAGCTAGGCCACAGTCTAGAGTCAGTAATGGACTGAATGAAGGCAAATAAACTTATGCTCAAACTAAGTAAGATCAGGTACTGTTGTTTGCTGGTTTATTTGACTTGGAAGGCCATGTTCAGCCTTTTCTGGAAAATGTTGCACCCTCCCCCCACTCCATCCTGCAAAGATCTGGTTTTTAGCTTGGGGGTGATGTTAGATCTAACTATCACTGAAGGTCCAAGTGGCTTCTCTGTGGCACCTTTCACCAGCTATGGCTTGTGTGTAAAGTTCTCCTCTGGCAGGCTCACTTGGCAGCAACCCTGCCGTCTTTCAGTGCTATTTGTCCAGGCCTTTTAGTATGATCTTTTAGATCTTATTTTAGTGGTGTGTATTTTACCTTAAAAGTCCTGCCTTTGGGTTAAATTATAATATAACGTAACAAAACAAAACAAAACGCTTACAGAGCCTTTAAAACCCATTTCAATGTTATAATCCATCTGAAAGGAACACCAACCAGAGTTGGAAAGCTTAGCTAGCAAGGATCAATCTACTTAAGCTGCCTAGGGCTATAAGCGTAGGAAATAATTTCCTGACCACCAACATACTACTATTATATGTCACAAAATATACATTTTCACTAGCCTTATAATCTTCTGCCAAAACTGTCAGTCACTGCATATCATTCATCTTTTAAAACTCCACTATTTGTTAGTGTAGTGGAACATATTACTAGATTTCCTGCATATCGGGCTCATTCAATGCCCACTAACCTTGCTGATTTAGTAACACGGATGAGTGAATTTGACTCATAAAATACCCAATTTGACCATGGGGGAAGGGGGTGGGGGTGGGAAATCAAAGCTAACTTACCTCATTCAGGAAATTAGCTCTTATTTTAAAACAACTTGCATAGCAGTTCCTAATTAAAGATTCCAAAATTACAAGATCGTGAAACCAGCATAACATATCTTTTAAGTGATAAGAAATGAAAACTAAAAGACAAACATGAAAGCTGAAACTACACTGGCAATTTTTTACTAATGATTCAGGACTCCCCAAAAGAAGACAAAGAATGTAAAATACGACGAGGTTTCTTATGCAGTGTGTTCAACTAGCAGATGCTGTTCTGGGGAAAGTCCCAATACTAACAGGAGTATGAGGAGACATTCAATGATCAACGAGATATACTAAGAAGCTAAAATAGCTCCAATTCTTCCTCAGGCAGACATGCAAAAAGGCTCCCATGAAGTCTGTAGCAGAATAGACGCGATTGTGTTCTGTAACAAGGAATCTCAAGGAAACGTATCAACAAAGCGGCCTGACAATCTGGTTTAGACATGTATTTAGGTTCTTATACGACGATCAATCCTACTGTACTCATGAAGATAGTAATACACCAATATCTATTAATGGGATTTATGTAATTTCTTACACTAAAGCGAATTCCATGTAAGAAATTTGTCAACATGTGGAAACGGCCCTAAGTGATCTTTGAAAAAGAGGAAAGTAGGAAGAAAACTATTTGGATTTGCTTTCAACAAAGGACCAATTCACATGTGATAGCACCAGTGATATACATGACAGCTCCAGTTTCCATGAGGACAACAGGACTTTTAGGAGCTACCACCATCACAGAAGCCATGGTGATTACATATACAGCAACCACATGGAAATGTTGATTAATACACTGCCTCCATGTAAGCACAGATTAGTTGCTTCTTTCAGACTCGTGGCCAACATCCCCAAGGCAATCAATTGGTGGGCAAGTGTCATCACTGGGTGGCCTTGGGCCAGTCACTTTCTCTTACCCAAACTACCTCACAACTCTCCGAACCCAGAGGATCATAGGATAAACTATATCATATGACAGATCATAGAGTTGGAAGGGGCCTACAAGGCCATCAAGTCCAACCCCCTGCTCAATGCAGGAAACTAGAGGAGGGGTCTCCCATCCAAGTAATAACCAGGCCTGACCCTGCTTAGCTTTCCACACTCAGACAAGCTGAGCCAGTGTGAGCAACAGGCTTATGGGCATCCTGTTGAGGGTGGGAGGAGCGTGGTGGATAGGATTGCTGCTGCACTCCCTTCGCCCTCAAAAACATCTAGATGGCCGATTTCAGCCACCTAAATGTGTTACACCTTCTCCCAAAGAGAATAGGCTGAGGCACTGCCTGGATGCTGTGGAAGCCAGCAGCGCCTCGCTCCTCCTCTCCCTGCCCCTGGGAAACCCCCCCCCCCAGGGGAACCAAAGACAGGCTTTCATCTTCGGTTCCTAGCTGGCACATAAAGAACCACGCCAGCTATGGGGGGGGGACACACTCCACGCTCGAACTCCCCACTGCAACCTTGGAAAGGATTTCCGAAGTCGCAGTGAGGAGTCCGACCAATCCTATGCCCCCCCCAGGCAAGGTCGGAGGGGCATAGGATTGCACCCTAAATATACTGAGAACCTTTTCTAAATATTGAGAATGGGGCCAACTCTGGGTTCAAGGGGGCCTTTGGCAAAAAATCCTGTGGTGGGCCCATTTGGTGGCAGCTGGTGGCAGCAATGGCCCAATCGGTGCCAGTGTCTCCTATTTTCATTTCCCACAATGCCCCTGACATAGGCTTACTCCAGATACTGTGCACAGTTAAAGTGGTGGCACTCAGAGAGAGATTGTATACCTGAAAAGCAATATATAAATGCTTAACATAAAATAAATAACACTAAACAATAGAGTAATCCATTTTTAAGTATTTATCTGATTATCTGCTGAAATAGGAATTTTGTTCTAGGTGTACAATATACCAGTGGCAGTTCAGTTTTGGGGAAATAAAGAATCCATCAAGGGGAAAAAAAAGATTACCAAAATGCACTTAGGACACAATCCTATGCACGTTTAGACAGAAAAAAGTCATACAATCCCCAGCATAGCTGGCTGATAAATTCTGGGAATTGTAGGACTTTTTTCTGTCTAAATGTGCATAGGATTGCGCCCTTAGGCTACAAAGCTATGCACAATAGGACTTACTTCTGAGTAGACATGTTTAGGATTGCACTGTAAATGTAGAATCATAGAATCATAGAAAAGTAGAGTTGGAAGGGGCCTACAAGCCCATCGAGTCCAACCCCCTGCTCAATGCAGGAATCCAGGTCAAAGCATCCCTGACAGATGGCTGTCCAGCTGCACCTTGAATGCCTCCAGAGTGGGAGAGCCCACCACCTCCCTAGGTAGTTGGTTCCATTGTCTTATTGCTCTAACAGTCAGGAATTTTTTCCTGATGTTTAGGTGGAATCTGGGTTCCTGTAACTTGAGCCCATTATTCTGTGTCCTGCAATCTGGGATGATCGAGAAGAGATCTTGGCCCTCCTCTTTGTGACAACCCTTTAAGTACTGGAAGAGTGCTATCCCCTCAGTCCCCTCTTCTGAAGGCTAAGCATGCCCAGTTCTTTCAGTCTCTCCTCATAGGGCCTTGTTTCCAGTCCCTTTATCATCCTTGTTGCCCTCCTCTGAACCCTCTCCAGTTTGTCTACGTCCTTCTTAAAGTGTGGTGCCCAGAACTGGACGCAGTACTCAAGATGAGGCCTAACCAGTGCTGAGTAGGGGGGAATTATCACTTCACGTGATTTGGAAACTATACTTCTATTAATGCAGCCCAAAATAGCATTTGCCTTCTTTGCAGCCACATTGCATTGCTGGCTCATAAATGTACTATCATATTTATGATGCATTTATTTATATATATATACACACACACACACACACACATATATACATACATATATATACCGCCCAATAGCAGAAGCTCTCTGGGCGGTTTACAACAATTCACATAAACACTGGCTTCCCTGTGGCCCTGCCTCCCCCCCATCTCCCAGCGTTGGGGGGAGCAGTCCAGCTGGAGCAGACCCTGATGTTCCCTCTGCCTGCTCCTGCCTCCTTCACTCCTCCTTCTTGCCCACAGGGCCCTTGATGTCAGTTAGCCCGGGGGGGCGGGGGGAGTCCAACTGGAGCAGGCCCTGATGTTCCCTCTGCCTGCTCCTGCTTCCTTCTTGCCCACAGGGCCGTTGAAAATTTTGCAAGTTTTAAAGCTTGCTTCTAGAACACACTAAATTAAATTTTATTTGGTGCTATCATACCAACTTCACCACAAGATTACTACCACCAAGAGCCAAGATTTAATTTCAGGAGGCAACGTTAGCTTTGTTTCTAATTATTATGGTTAATGTTCAATAGTTTAATATTCTAAAATTCTTGTCACCTTACTGTGATTACACAAATATGCTTCGCATTTTTAAATTTGTTTTTTTTTTAATTTTCAATAAGATTATCAGCAGGAAGTATGTGTTAAATGTGCTCATTAAAACAAACCATGCTAATTAACACCCAAGTGCTAGAGAACAATCAGTAAAAAAGGAATATATTCCACATTCACACTGCTAATTCTAGCAGATGTATGTGAATGCTCTCAGCAGTAATAAGATAGTTTATGAGTATTCATGTGGAATTTTTTTCCCAGGACAATTTCTAAGACTTGTCTGGACAACCCTGTCAACAGCCCTCCTGCTTAAAATGCTCAATTACCGTAAATGCATTAAAACTTTACTCTCTACCCCTTACCTACTGAAAAATTGGAAGAACGGAGTAGGTTTCATTACAACTCTCTACATTTTAGAACACTTTTCTCCTTGTTTATCCCAATTTAGACTTGTAAAGGAAGGTTCCACAGAAAAAAAAGTTTGGCATGAGGCCCACATAAAGGGAAAATAAGTCTTTGAACTCAGAAAAATGGAAACAATCCAAAATAAAAGAAGAGGTGCATTGTACTTCAGAGGTTTGTGCCTAGACATACTGTACTGGAAAGCTCAATGACATACAAATGCATATATTGATATAAAAGGAAGGATCCAATGGTGTCCGTTTGCTAGCACTATTGATATTGCACTAGCAAAAACCAATGATTGTGGAACATCAGTAGCACTTCCTAGCACAACAACCCATTATACTAGCAACTACTACTGATGTTGTGCAAGTGTTGGTTTCCATTAGGGCAGTGTTCTCCAACCTTGGGTCCCCAGATGTTTTTGGCCTACAACTCCCAGCATGCCCCAGCCAGCATAGCTGGCATGCTGGAAGTTGTAGGCCAAAAACACCTGGGGACCCAAGGTTGGAGAACACTGCACTAGGGCAACAGCACTAGCCCATGGACACTGCTAGATCCTTCCTAAAATTTGTTCAGGGAGATCCTTATATCAGTATTACACAATGCAGATTGATTCTTGAATGCCCCTACATAGATTGGTAGAATTACACATATACAGGACCCTTAAGATATGAGAAGACACTAGCGGGAGTTTGGTAAACTGTTCATGGGCCATCAGAGGAGCACTAGCAAGGCCAGCACTAGCAGCCAGAACACCTGGAAGCTCAGGATGAGGGCTAAACATCATTGCCACTTGCCAGCATTTCTTTTGCTGCTGTCAGTGCTTCTCTGGAGGAGGGAAGGAGACAGACAGAGATAGGAGTCAGTTCAGAACCTGCTAGCCAGGTGAGAAAACCCACCCCAAGATCCCAAACTATGTTTAAACTAGGCTAACGTAGCCCCTTGCAACAAGGCAAGCACTAGCAGTGAGAGACAAGTTAGCCTTTTTTCCTGTCAATTTTGGTCTTGCTTTTGTATTAGATTGTTGTAGTAAATACATTTGAATTGCTCAGTGTATTGTATCATTTCATTGATTTAAAAAGTCCATAATAAAAATGTCACAATATAGTTTGGATTCCTAAACAGAAGCTTGGCAACCTGCGTCATTTGCACCATGTGGGGGCTTATCATATCATAGTCTAACCAGGACTAGTGCATAGAGTTAAACTGTATTACATTCTATTAAAATACATACTGACTGGGTTCGCACAAACACTAAACCTCAGTAGGATAATTACTACTGAGGCTTAGCGTGTCATGCGAACCTGGGAAGGGTTAGTCAGGGTGGTTAAAGAGAGTCTCCTTAACCACCCTGCTAAGCCATGGCTTGTTCTAGAGTTAAGAAAACCCTAGTAGGCCAGACGACACGTTAACTCACTGACAAGTCAAAAAGGCACAGAGACCCTAGGCAAGAGCAGCAAACAAGGCTGCCACTCTGGCCAAGGGGCACTGGCAATGACAGCCGCCAAAGTGTCCAAGCAGCACTTGGTGTGGCTGTCATCGGCTCTCCCCCCCCCCCCCCCGCAATCCTGCTAATGTCCTGTATCCAGTGCTTTTTTTCTGGAGAGGGTACCGGAACTCTTGGATTACATTTCCTCGGGAGTAGATGGCGATTAAATTGTAATGCAATTAATGCAATTAATTAAAAGGTGCTGGAACTCAGTTCCGGTGAGTTCCACCAGAAAAAAAGCCCTGCCTGTATCAGCAGAGCAGGGGAAAGCCTGAAAGAACTGCGGTGGGGCTCCAGGCGCCCAGCTGCGCTCGCTCTCAAGCAAGCATGGCCAGGCACCTGGATCCTGCCCGCCACCGCCATAGTCCTTTCCCCCGAAAGGACTGCTGTGGTGCTTTCTCCTCCCCAAGCCCGCTTGAGGAGGAGGCGGCACGTGGCAGACCCTGGGTTGCCCCCCTGCTCTTGCTTGGTGTGGTGCCCGCGGGTGTGCCACGATTCTTAACTACTTAAGGAACCGTTTCTTAACTACCAATGCAACACAGAAGCTAATGATACATTTAAACTTGAAGGATATATTTACATAGCAGGGAATGGTTAATTTAGGAGCTTCAGAACACTTAAAATTCAGATAATGTGAATAGTACAATGCTAAATAGTTACTTGTATATTTTCTTCCTATTGCACCTTCATAGAGTTGAAGAGCAGCTGGATAAAGGGTTTTCCCCAAATGTACGGTATCTTTCTAAAGCTGTGTGCATGGGTTTGCTAGGATTAAGTTTCCACTTCTCCACCCCGTGCGTCATTGAATAATACAAGCAGTATTTCTATCATATATCTTGTACATTAAGTGACCCTGTTAGGTAAAAGCTACAATAATAGTATGTGCTGCGGATCTGATGGCACAGGGTTCAGATACAGAGGCAGTCAAACTATCTAGCAGACTGCCAGTTCTTATATCAACACAATGACCTTTCTCTATGTCATCAAACCACTGCATTGTATAATGTAGTACAATCATACAATCAGTGGCGGCAGCAGTTCAGCAAGTGATTGTACAATCAACAAAAGCTGAAAATTAAAAGCCATTCTAATTAGTCATACAATTTTTAGAGTGCAATCCTATACACACTTACCTGGGAGTAAGTCCCACTGAACTCGATGGTGCTTATATCTGAGCAGACACGTATAGGATTGCACTGTTAGTAGATTAATCTACTGATTCAATAGTAAAAGCTATTCCTGAAGCAAGCACACTTTGTTTTTAGATAACACACATGTTGTAGCTGGATTATCTTAGAAGAGGCATTCCCTCCTATCTGAGAGAAAGTGGGGAATGCATCTTAAGCTAGTGCGTGCCATCTGCAGTTTTTATAGTCACTTGTATTACATATAATACTTTACTTTTTAATCTGCTGCTGCTCAATCAGGGGTACCTTTTAGTCAATTAAAGATGTAGTTGATTAAGTGATTAAATATTGCAGTGTTACTGAAAACACCCAATATCTAATTTTTCTTCTTTATATCATTAATATTTCAAAGAACCACAAAAATGTGGCACTTTACATTAAGGATAGAATGCTCAGGAAACCTTTTCTTTGCTCAGCATCCTCTCACTGTTGGCTTTTATCTATCCCTTTTAAAAGCCATTTATAGAAAAATGAAGCTCATCACTGTGACTAGAATCTAGGTTTATTACATCACATAACAGACCTCCAACGGGCATCCCTCTTACAGCAAGCTCCATCATCCACCAATTTGTTTCACTGCAATATGCTCCTTATGGACGACAGCCAAATGATTGCGATTTACTACTGGATTACCCATCCTGCAGCCTAGGCCTGCCTAGCAACCTAGTGCAATGATGTATAACCCTGCAGTAGCTCACAGTTCCCTTAAACTGAATTAACAAAAGCTTTGGTTGCAAGTGCAGAGCCCAAAGAAAAGGATGGTTTCTAAAATCTCTTATAGAAGCAACAGCATTTAACTCTCACAAACCATTACTTTAACATATTGTTGATTTACTTTAACACAGAGTATCCTCTCTGTATTTTCTGTTTCCAGAGATTTCCTTTCTGTATCCTCTGCTCAATATTCTGTTCAGCGAACCATTAATTTAATCACACATCTTTCAATAGCCATATCAAAATCACTGAGAACTGTGAGGCAGATCATTAAGAATGGTTCAGGTCAATCTTATCACTGCACATCCATTTTTCTTAATAGATATGCAGGGCTTCCAACATGAATTCTGTTTATTGAGGTACCTTATATTATAACTTTACTGGCTTGGACCCTCAGTGTGCGTTCCATGAACAGAAAGGCTCCTTCCATTCATGGAAGGCTTTGGATTCAGAAGAGGATTCCACTGGCAGAATTTCCCACTCCCCCTGCAGACCCCCAACTGTTCCACAGAGTCCACCAACCCTCCAGAGCAGATGGGGGGTGCAAGGGGAAGAGGAAATACGTAAGTGAAAGTCACTCAACTCCCATTCCACCAGAGGGAGCAGACCTATGATCCAAGCCACTGTATACAAGATTGCTTACTTTAGCAGTTCTGTGGTTGCTCTCATTAAAGCCACAACAAAAAGTGTTCCTTTAGGCAGTATTCAATGCAACACTACCACTAACAAAAATTATATTGTGCCAGCATAAATGACCTCTGGCACAATGCCAATAGTGCTTGCTGGCATGAAGCATTTTCCAGAGAAACCCATCATAGCAGCAAATGCTATTGGCATTGCACTAGAGATAGTTTACATTAGTGCAACATAATTTATGTTAGCAGTAGTGTTGCACTGAATACTTTCCTTTGTTTGCATACATACAGATGTAGACCAATTTTCTATTTTTGACATATTTAAAGGAAGATAAATAAATTATATAATTCATGTAATTTAATATCAATTATACCGAATAGAAATTGAGGAAAGTTAAGTACATATAAGAGCCATTAGTTACACATGAGAATCAACGTAGTCCTTTGAACAGAACATGAAACTTTGATCTCAAGTCCTGTGTTCAAATCTAAATTTGGCCACAGTTTCACTGGGCAGTTGTTCTCAGCTCTAATTCCACATCTGTGAAATGGAAACCATGTACTTTACAGGAGTAGGGCAGAGGTTTGTAACGCATCCATACATTACGGTAATAATCTTAGTATGCTAAACAATAAACAAAATCTCTCCTTCACTGCAACAGAGGAAGTGGTGGCAAAATGGTTCACACACAGAGACATGCACATAGGATGGTTCTACACTACGTGTTCACTCCAGAACTGCCACTCTTTGTTCACTTGCTTTTCACAGGGCATCTA
Organism: Shinisaurus crocodilurus; assembly: GCA_021292165.1. NCBI lineage: Eukaryota > Metazoa > Chordata > Lepidosauria > Squamata > Shinisauridae > Shinisaurus > Shinisaurus crocodilurus. Next base: position 59,595,756 of record CM037877.1, read on the forward strand.
TGCGACATCTTAATCAAATCATTGTCCTGCTGCGTTTTCCCCATGCTTCTTCTGTCTCATTTGAAACATCAGAAAATTAGCATTTTGGAGGGGAAAGAACAGAACAGCAGCACAATCTCCACAGGTATAGATCATCTTGCTAAACTTCCATCTTTCTAAAGAGATTATCAGGAGCCATTTCAGTCAGGGTTCAGGCTGGGTTTTGACATGGAAACAGGTTTGGTCGCCCTGTATGATGACCTATGTAGGGAGAGAGATGGGGGAGTGTGACCCTGTTGATACTCTTGGATCTCTCAGTGGCTTTCGATACCATTGACCATGGTATCCTTCAGGGGCAACTGTATGAGCTGGAAGTGGGGGGTACTGCATTGCAGTGGTCCGGCTGCTACTTGGATGGCCAGATCCAGAAGGTAGTACTTGGGGAATATTGCTCGACCCTGTGGATTCTCCAGCATGGGGTTCCCCGAGGTCAGTTTTGTCCCTCATGCTATTCAACACCTACATGAAACCACTGAGTGGGGTCATCTGATGTTTTGGAGTGCATTGCCATCAGTATGCTGATGAGACGCAGCTCTACTTCTCCTTTTCATCTCCATCAGATGAGACTGTGGAAATGCTAAATCAGTACCTGGCAGTGACAATGGACTGGATGAGGGCTAACAAACTAAAGCTCAATACAGACAAGACTGAGATGCTGTTAGTGCATGGTTCTTCTGACTGGGGGGAAGGTGCTCAACCTGTTCTGGACGGGGTTGCACTCCCCTTGAAGGATCAGGTTCATAGCTTGGGGGTCCTTCTGGAGCCATCTCTGTTACTTGAGGCTCAGGTGGCATGGAGTGCCTTCTACCATATTTGGCTGGTGGTCCAGCTATTCCCCTATCTGGACAGAGATAACCTGGTTGCAGTAACCTAAGTTAGATTACTGCAATGCACTCTATGTGGGGCTGCCCTTGAAGACTTTTAGAAGCTGCAGGTTGTGCGAAGTGCAGCAACTGGACTAATAACTGGAACTAGAACATATAAGACCAATTCTGGCCCGCTTGCATTGGCTGCCAAGCCCAAATCAAGGTGCTGGTTTTAACCTATAAAGCCTTACGTGGCTTGGGACCGCAATATCTAGAAGAACACTTCTCCCGCCCTGAATCTACCCAGACACTATGGTCAACATCTGAGGCCTTCCTCTAAGTGCCACCTCAAAGGGAGGCTCAGAGGTTGGCAACAAGGGAGAGGGCCTTCTCAGTGGTGGCCCCCCACTTGTGGAATGATCTCCCCACTGAGGCCCACCTGGCACCAACTCTGTCATCTTTTCGGCTGCCCTCTTCTCCCAGGTATTTAATGGCATTCAATGGCATGATGGGCATTTGTGTCAGCTGTTTTTAACAGGTCTAGTTTGTACTGAAATTGTTTTAGCTGTTTAAATTGTTTTTAAATTGTATAGACTGAAAAGTTTTATGCAGCATTTTACTGTATTTGTGGTCTGTGTTTTTGTGAATTGTTTTGAACTGCCCAGTGAGCTTCAGCTATTGGGTGGTATAGAAATGAAATGAAATAAATAAATAATAGCCACTTTTGATGTGTGTGTGACATATGTTTGTTAGAAGTTTCTGCAAAGTGTTTGAGAGCTTAATACCTGTGCTATCTTCTTAACAAGCAGTTTTTAATGCAAATAAGCTATTAATTTTCACATGTTAGCAGCACAATCTGCATACACCTTAAATCTTTTAACCTTTGACTGGACAACCCTGATGCAGGGAATCCCTCTGGTGGAGCAGAAGGAATATATTTCCAATTCCTAGCTTCCAGCATCAAAAGTTTAAGCACCAGTTCTATCATATATCTGGGGCATGCTGGGAGTTGTAGGCCAAAAACATATGGGGACCCAAGGTTGGAGAACACTGCTCTAGTCTTCCTTCATGCCTATCCTCAGTTCACTTACCATAAGTTCTTTCACTTTCTCTCAGGGAGCATGGCCCTTGTGATACCACTATTCAGTGACTCAAGAGGTTCTGTGTCCATACAACAGCAATGCTGGTCTCTTGCATTGCACTGTCTTCATAAGCTTGCTGATACTACTACCACCACCACAAATAATAATGTATTACTTCACATTTACGAAATGAAGGCAGAAATCCTCAGTATTCTATTATGTTCACTCACAGTACAATCTTATGTCTACTCAGAAATAAGTCCTATGCAGTTCAATGGCCCTTACCCCCCCTAAGTAGGTACAGGCTTGCAGCCCCAGAGGCTGAATCGTGCTGCATCCTGTGAAACCAGGCTTCCCCAACCTAGTGCCCTGCAGATATTCTGGACTTCAATTCCCATTAGCCCGAGCCAGCATGGCCAATGGTCAGGAATGCCGTGGTCCAAAGCATCTGGAGGGGACCAGGTTGGGGATGGCTGTGTTAGGCTCTTCTAGTTCTTAAAGCCACCACACACAATGATCCAGCTTTTTAAAAAAGCTGCACTAAATCAACCCAAGTACAACCGTTGGATTTGTGTGCAACTCTTTGAATAAGCAAAGGTTGCAGAATGTGATATTTTTCAAAGGGTTTTTGGCAGGTCAATAGCATGCAATTACCTACTAACCTGGTGTTCAAAATTCCCTACAGTTGCTTCTGCTGAAAGGATGCACACTTTAAACATGTGTTTTCTTAAATGAACAGGCTATAATGGCTAACTCTGTAGCGACAGAAATTGAAATAATCCTATTTTACTTGCTTACCTTATTGTAAAATAATGAAGTATAACAGTATACATCAAAGTAATACATTTGCAAACTGTATGTTACTGCTGTGTGTTCTAACATTCTGCTGCTTTGTAGCTGCAAATTAATGCTCTCTGTGTGAAGTAAAAGCAACTAAGTGAAGCATAGCTCTTAGCAATTTCAGAAACAAGCAACCCACAACCATATATAGGGAACACAAACACAATTGTGAATGACAATAATTCTTGCACTCTCCTATATTATCTGATTACAGATCTTATCTAGTGGACACACAGACGATTGAACACAAATGCATGGCTTGTGATGCTTTACAGAAAAATCTGGGAAAGAAAATTTGTAAATTTTCCAGAGCCAGTGTGGTGTAGTGGTTAGAGTGATGGACTGGGACTTGGGAGATCCGGGTTCTAGTCCCCACTCAGCTCACTGGGTGACTTTGCGCCTGTCACTGACTCTCAGCCTAACCTACCTCACAGGGTTGTTGTGAGGATAAAAATGGAAAGGAGGAGGATTATGTAAGCTGCCTTGGGTTCCTTGCAGGAAAAAGATGGGATATAAATACAATAAATTAAATATGTGAACTTAATTATGTTGCAAAGCAGAACAGTACTATGTGATAACTGCACTTGGCATGAGCCTGTTCTAGTGAGAGGATGAAAAATTAGCATCAACTCCATTTCTTCAGGTTCTGTAAGCAACAAGTATAGCAATCTTATAGGAATCATAATATGCATTTTCACCTCATCAATAAAGTATAATGTGATGCTGCAGAGAAACCCAAGTCATCACATTTTCCCCAATCCATTCAAAAAATAATTTTTTAATGTTTAAACAGGACATGTTGGAAAAGCTAGTTTATGGTAGCTTTCCCCAATGTGGTGCCCTCCAGATGTGTTGGACTTCAACTCCCATCATCCCCAGCCATTGGAAGTTGTAGTCCAACACAACTGGAGGGCACGCGGTTGGGGAAGGCAGGTCTAGGCACCTTCAGCTACCCAACTGTAACAGGGTTCCCTCCTTATGAAAAGATAGATAGATAGCTTCAGATGGATGCTCAACCACCTTTATTTGGAAGGTTATATTGCAGAGAAAGAGAGTGCACTGTTTTTCATGTTCTTCACAGTAGCTTATATCCTGGTTTGGAGCACATGGGTCAGCTTTCAGGTTACCCATTAAAATTGCACGTGGGAGCTTGCAGGAAACAAACCTCTGACCTGAGAAAGAGGGGAGAGGGAGGCTCACTAGATAATTTAAGCACCCTGCCTCATTGGTGGCTTCCCCTGCCCCTCCACCATACCTGGGGGGGTCCCTCCCCCCTCTAGGGTTAGATTTTGTTTCCTGCAAGCTCACACATGTAATTTGAATTGATGTGCTCCAAACTAGGATACTGTTCAGATTCTTCTGAAATTAGTATAAGTATTAATCTTACTCCCAAGAAGACCAATATAAAATAGTCCACTTTAAAACAGGAAGGATAGATCTTAACATAAACAATATGCCAAAATGTTTAGAATTCTAGTTACCCCCTTTGTTTTTGTAAAGATGTGCTCAGAAATATTACAAGTAGAAATTAATACATTTTGGTAATAGTTTCAAAAATGCCCTGTTAACAGTGTCATTTAACTAGGTGTGTTCCAACTTATACCTCCACTCTCGAATTGAATTCCCTTCCAATATCAGTCAGCAATTATTCTTTTATTTGCCATTTTAAAATGTCAGCTTAACTATTCATAGACTGACAATTAATTGTTCTCTCAGGAGGTGCCCTTTTCTCTCCATATGTGGCTCTACTACCCAGCTAGTATTCAAAGACTTTTCAATTTAAGGCATAACAAAGGGTTCCAAAGCTGAGACTTCATATAACTTCATTAGGTATGCAAATAGCTAATCACCATACACTAAATGAAGATATATGCAATGCAAAAGTACTTGCCTTTACCAAAGGAATAAAAATCAGTTCCCAACAAAACATCTGAAGTTTCAGATGGTTTTAAAAGCCAAGAAGAAACTTCACAGATATGCAAGGGAGGGAAAGAAAAACACAAAAATGCTTAATGAATTTTAGAACTGCATAAAGGATAGAACCAATTTAAAGTTTTAAATATTCATAACCCACAGAGCAAATTACACATTTATAAGAAAAGACATTCCAGTCATTTTCAGATTGTACTTTGTGACTGCGGGGGTCTACCTAGGAGGATTTACTGGTTCTCCAGAAGTTGGGCATTTATAGGATTTAAATTTCTCTTCTTGGCTTCCAACTATTTGTACAGATATATGAACTCTTGATTGCAGAGTAAAGCCAAGCCTGAAGGCTTGCACTGGGAAAAAAGAGTTAAATGTAACCCTCAGCAGCCTCCACTGGGGCCATGACTATGTTGTGAGAGGAGGCAAGGAAACATAAGCTACCTGTAGAGAGTTCTATCGGCATCTAGGAGGAAAGGCAAATACAAGCTGGTGAGGTCAAGGCAGATGCTATCTACTTAGGGCACCTTCACACATGTTCCAGCTGCCAGGCTTGCTCCTATGCCGATATGGTTCCATGTAAAAGTCTTCACCCACATGGTTCTTCTGGTGGTTTAACAGGCCACACAAGCAACACCCAGTACCTTAGGAGACGCATCACTGGCATGGTAAGCTAAACTTGCCACCAGAGGTACAGGCAGAAGGAGGTTTACATAGACCCAGACTGCTGTCGGAGCAACTAAAGACGAAGCAGCAACTATACTAGTTGAGAGCATGTATAGAGTGGGTCTTAGACAGCAGTGTGAAAAGAGATAAACATTTGAAAACAGCCTCTACATTTATGGGGCTAGTAGGATAATGTCTTGGCTTATCCTAGTCACTGATCCAAGCATATGTGAATGATGCAAGAGCAATCTTCTATGCTTCTCCTGCCTTTAGGGAACCTTACTCAGTTTTATGTTCTTGACTTGAGAACACTTGAGAAGTCTTGATCTACTCCACATTACATTCAGAGAACCATTCCTGTTTCAAGACTAAAGTAAATATGGATTTTATCATATGCCTAAGGAATGCCATTCTCCAAGCTTATAAAACTAAGGGTGCAGTCCTATATGCATGTTTAGACAGAAAAAAAGTCCTACAGCTCCCAGCATTCCTCAGCCAGCATGCTGGGAGTTGTAGGCCTTTTTTCTGTCTAAACATGCATAGGATCGTGCCCTAAATGTTTCCCTCTGAAGGGAGGAGGTCTAGAGAAGCAGAATACCCATGAAAACTTGAACCTGATATCAGTGATGCAATGCTTTTACAATACTAAGTGTGAAATACAAACATGCCTGTGGCAGGAGGTGGGCATTTTGACTCCTGGTCCAGTAAAGATATAATGAAAATAAATTGTTTGAGGCTGTCAATGAGCAGCTAGATCAAAGCCAATCTGACTCTCTATGAAGGCCTACTTCACACTCTGAGAATTATGGCAGTGCATTCCAAGTTTATGGGGGCCCTGGCAAGGTGGCCCTGGCAAGGTGCCTCCTAGTGCTTCCCAGAAGGTGAGTTCCTTACCTGATGGCAGTTAGGTCAGGTAGTTTGAGGCACTGTGGGAAATTTTAAATGATGCGTGGCTTGCCAGACCCACCCCTGCCACCAGATAAGCCCACAGCCAAGGGAATGGGAAAGTGGGAGGACTAAGGCACATGTCAGCACCAATCAGCTATGCCCTGGCAGCTGCTTAAGAGTGCTGGGTCGTGACATCTGCCCTGGTACATTCCACTGTTAACCTGAAGCAGTTTCACTACTAAAGGTTTTCCCCATTCACTTAGTGTTAACAATTATACCTGCAATAAACACATAACAGCGGAAAATACATATAGACCCAAGCCCCCAAGAGCCTGGAGCCCCCTGACACAAAGAAGTCCAAATGGAGAATGCTTTGGGGCTGACAGAGGTTTAGGAAGGGAGTGGGAGAAAAGAGGGTGGAATTTATATCTCAGGAGTTGTGAACTGAACAACACAACTACTAAGGGTGGGTGTGAAAGAATATCCTCTGTCAACCTTTAATCAAGTCCCCTAACTCCTTCCAGGCTACAGTAGGGATTTTGTGTGTGTGTCTTTTAAAGGAACCCTCAAATTAGTCTTGCTCCTTTTCTTTCATCATGCATGAGCTTAAGAGTAAGCATTAACAGATTCATCTTACCAGGCAGGCACATACCCTTTAAGTAACTGTCCAGGCATACCCTTTGCCTGCCGTAAGTTTGACATATCTGTGTCTATAAGCAGACAATCAAAATCTGAGAGACTTTAGGTGTTCAGCTTAACAGCCCAATGCTAAACTTTCAATGGGGCAACTTCCCCGTAAGTACACTCCAGATTCCAGCCTTAGGCATAGTCTATTGAACTTGCCTATCCATGGAGATCACTAGGACTAGTTTCTGAGAAGACATCTTACTACAAAGCAAGTCTCACTGAACTCAGCATGACTTGCTTGAGAACAGCCGTGTTTAGAACAGGCTGCAAGAGTTGTGCCTTTCATCTAATTTCTAAATATCCATCTTTCTACTAGAGCAGCAGTCAGAAACCTGTAGCCCTACAGAAGTTGTTGGACTCCAACTCCCATCAGCTCCAGTCATCATTGCAAATGGTCAGGGATGATGGCAGTTGTAGTCCAACATCATCTGGAGGGCCGCAGGTTCCCCACCCTGGTACTGGAGGGGAAACAGTGAATATGAACAGATGATGCCTTGCGTAAAGGGAAGAACATGCATACCACCCCCCTTGGTTGGTATACTGGCACTGCTGCAACTGTGCACCAGCATCCCATACTCTGTATAAAATCCATTCTTCACAAGAGTTGTATGTATATGGGTGTATATAAAAAAGCATTCTGCATCTGTTTGCTTCAAAGCACTATCCATTTCATTGGAGATCATTAGTGCAACCACATGAAGGATTAAAGTTACCAAAACTCTTGCTATCTACACACACTTCTTTTTAAAAACTTTTTTGTATTACCTCATTCATTCACAACAAACGAACAAACCCTAAAACGTCATGAGTCCCATTATGAATAACTTCAAGCAGCTACATCTCAGCAAGATATACAGGGCCACCAATGGAACTTCTTAGATGGGATTGTAGCTGTGCTGTGGAGATACATCAGTACACAACTCCTTCCAGCTCGAGATCTGGACAGTAACACAAGATCTCCTGGACCATGCAGGAGACTACACTGCAGCTCTTTCCTAAACCAGTCTGAGCAAAGGGGACTTAGGGCACAATGGTATGCATGTTTAGACAGGAAAAAGTCCTACAACTCCCAGCATGCCCCAGAGAATGCCGCCAGTTGTAAGACTTTTTTCTGTCTAAACATGCACAGGATTGCGCCTTTAGAGCTTAGGTATAAGAGTGAAGCTGAAAGACTTTCTATTTACTTTTGTGTAAATAAATCTAACAACCCAGCTAATTTGAAATAGAGCTCAACAGTGCTTAGCGTGCATACAGGAAACAAAAGAGAACATGTCTTTGAGCATGATCAAAGTGCCCGCAGAGTAACCACTGTAATCACATTCAGCACTTAATACATTTAGGATTCGCAGTAGGAGTTCTTCTGACAAGAAACATGGCTTCCTGACACCCACAATTGGAATTTAAACCTTTAGAACCAATTTATGGCCACAAAAAGGTGGTGGAGAATAGCTCGTGGAGTAAGGACTTCTTCTGAAATAGCTGAAGTGGGCGTGATGTTTGGTCCATCCCACGTCCTTTACTCAAGAGCCGTCCGCCCGCCTGTTAGCAACTCCCTGCACCACTACTCTGCAGAGTGCAACTCTCCGCTGAGAAACTTGCTAAGAAGTTGAGCTGCCACTTTCTGCGGGGGCGCGGAGGGAAGCTTTTGCTCCTACTGCTGCCGCTGCAGCAGCAGCAGCGGCCGTTACCTGCTGATATAGCCGTCGCCGTCCCCATCGCAGGTCTGGAAGAGGCGCCTCATCCTCTCCTCCTCGCCCGTGCTGGAAGTGTCGCTGCTGCTGCTCCCGGTGCTGCTCATGCTCACCTCCACCATCACGGCCGGGGCTGCCGCTGCCGCTGCCGCCATCATGCGCTCTCTCCGGAGGAGGAGGAGGAGGAGGCGGTGGTAGGGGTGACGGCGGCGGCTACACAAGCCCAGTCAGTCGCCCAAGTTCCTCGGAGCCCTCGGCTCGCGGTGGCCCCACACAGACAATCCCTCCCGGGCCTGCCGTCGTGCATACAAAGCGCGAGCGGCAGCACAATGCAAACAAGGGGGGTGGGGAATTCCAGGCGCTTCGCCTCTTCTCGCGCACGAATTCAGCGCGCGCCTCTTCTCGCGCCAATCAGCGGCATCCTGGTGACGGTGCGCGCCTTTGCAGGAGCAGCCCCGCTCAGGCACGTTCTTCTTCGGAAGGAAAAGCCCAGGGGGCGTCGCGCGCTCCATGGGAAAGTTCAGAAGGCGGCGGCGGCGCGGCGGCTTGTGTGGTTGTTGCGAGAAGCAGCTGGCTGCCCAGTTAGCCCCTATATAAGGAAGCAGTGCCGGACTGTCACGCAACATAAGGCTTAAGCCTATTTGGAACGGTTTTTTCTGTAGTTCCTTAACACAGCCGATCCAAAGAGTGTGTATATCTCACGCATCCAGTTGCGTTACTGTGTGCACTTGTGTACAGTTCTGGTCACCCCACCTAAAAAAGGATATTGTAGAGTAGGAAAAAGTGCAGAAATGGGCAACTAAAATGATCAAGGGGCAGGAGCAACTCCCCTGCTGAGAAAGGTTACAGCAGCTGGAATTGTTTAGCTTGGGGGAAAAGGCTGGTAAGGGGCGACCTGATAGAGGCATACAAAATTATGCGTGGTGCGGAGAAAGTGGATAGGAAGACATTGTTCTCCCTCTCATAATACTAGAACCCAGGGTCATCCCATGACGCTGATTGGTGGGAGATTCAGGACAGATAAAAGGAAGTGCTGCTTTGCACAGTGCATAGTTAAACTATGGAATTCAGTTCCACAAGATGTCGTGATGGCCACCAATTTGGATGGCTTTAAATGGGGATTGGACAAATTCATGGAGAAGGCTGTTGGCTACTAGTCCTGATGGCTCCAGTATCACAGCAGAGACAGTATGCCAATGTACTGTACACCAGTTGCTGGGAAACATTGGCAGGAGGGTGCCGTTGCACTCATGTCCTGCTTGTGGGTTTCCCCTGGGGCAGCTGGCTGGCCACTATGTGAACGCTGGACTAGATTGGCACTGTGTGAACGAAATGCTGGACTTTTGTTCTTTTGAACTACCTCTTCACAAGAGTTGTGTATATGGACATGCTGATATTTAGCCCTACATAAAGATCATTCTACTATCTGATTCCACTACCCAATCTACAACCGCACCAAAGGAAGAAGTTAACAAAACGTTGCCATCTACACACATTTTTATATATTTCTGTTAGGTCACTCATTAACCTCACTCATTAACCTCATTGCCTTCAGAAAAGCTAACCTTTTTTGGTTACCAAGGATTTGACTTGCATATGCCAAATTTTATTTGCAAATAAAAGAGTTTATGATTGTTGTAAATGCACACTTCCCCAAACCTCATGATCTTCATTCATACTTTTATGAATTTATTTAAACTATTGTTACAGCTCTTCCCCCCCCCTTTTTTTTTGTTGAATTAGATTTTTGAGCACCTGTATCACACTGCTGGCTCATGTTCAATTAGTGATCAACTAAGGCCACAATCCTATAGTCACCTGCGAGTAAGTCCCATTGGGGCTTACTTTTGAGTAGATATGTAAAGGATGTCAATGTTAGACACCTAGATCCTTTTCACATGTACTGCCACTGAGCTCTGTGCCCTCATCCAAGTCATTTATAACAACTTTGAAAAGCACAGGGGCTAGGACAGCATCCTGTGGCACTCCGCTCCAGATTGCCACAGAGCCATGAATTAGCACTCCTCCACTGGTATAGCTGTGAAACCAGCTGTGGATCCACCTAACAGTTGCATCACACAGGCCGCATTTTACCATCCTGTCAACAAGAATATCATGAGAGACTTAGTCAAATGCTTTGCTGAAATCAAGACCCTATGTCCACAGCATTCCTATGATCTACCAAACTAATTATCAGGAAAAAGGAGATAAAGTCTAGCCTGACTTATTCTTGATAAACCCACGCTGGCTCGTAGATGCTTTTCTAGATGCTCACAAGCCAACCACTTAATAACCTGTTCTAGAATGTTTCCCAGTACTGACATCAGACTGACTGTTCTGTAGTTTCCTGGATCCCCCCCCCCTCCCCATTTTGAAGACAGGGAGAACTATCTTCAGTGTCCAACACCTCACCCATTGTCCAAGAATTCTCAGGCTTTCTCTTGGGCAGCAGGTAGGGACAGGCACACATGCACTTGCTTGCTCTACCACCCTCCCAATCTTCCACCTGAGGCAAAAGACTCAACTTGCCCCATGGTAGAGCTGGCCCTTATGAAGATAGGCTTAAGAAGCTGTGATTTCTTAGTTTAGAAAAAAGACAACTAAGGGAGGACATAATATGTGCTTACAGAATGATGTACAATGGCGAGAGTCTGAGTGCAGGAAAATTCTGCCTTTTTGCTCACAAATCACTAGAACCTGGATTATCCAATGAACCTAAGCAGCTGCCTCATATCAAGTCAGACCATTGGTCCATTTATCTTGTATCATCTACATTGAGTGGCAGCAGCTCTCTGGGGTTTCAAACAGAAGTCTACCACATCTGAGGGGTAGAAGGGGAGATACATCTACATTTTAAGACAACACAGGATTTTTTTCCGTCATAAAATAATGTGATGGTGATTGGCACAGATAGTGTGTCTGTGATATGCAAAGGATAGGTCTGCCAGCCAATGACTATTGGCTATAATAGCTAGTGACAGAATCTCCATATTCAGAGATAGTATACTTTTGATTATCGAATTCTGAGTGCAAATACCTTGGAATGTCTACCCCATCAAGAGCAATTTGTGCACTTCCCACTATTGTCCTGTACTGGAAACAGAATGCTGGATGAGATGGATTTTTGTTTGATCCAGTGAAGTAAAGGCCATTTCTTTTCTTTATATGCAAAATGCACTGCAAACTGGTATATGCATGTCTCATTCCAATCCTATATAGATGGAGGACAATGTCTAAAATGTTGAATTGACCCAAAGTACGAGAACATTTTTTGTGATTCTTGTTTGGCTACTCTGTGGTTTTAATCAGACCTGGCACTGGCAGCTGGCAACCTCGGCATCTGCCTGGGGCCTACTGTTGTCAAGCGAGCACAGCCTGGGCCATTACTCTCTCCCTGCTGACACTGCTATAGCCCAGTGGGGGAACGCAGTAGCAGCAGGGAAGAGGCACAGTGGCAGAAACAGTGCTCCCTTGCCTGGGGCCTCCAGAAACCTGGCACTGGGTCCTCAGTTTTATTTACACTAATAAAGATTTTTCTCATGTAGAAAAGTTTCCCCAGATCTCTTATTTACTATTTCTGTCAAGCCATTTTGCCCAAGTCCAGTTTATTTAGCCGAACATACGCTAACCTCAATCCAAACTAAAAAATGAAAAGCTGTCAGAGAAAGCTCCACCTTGTCTTTCAAATTCTGAAGGAGTGCACGCTCACACTCTCTCTCTTCTAGTCAGCCATGACCTGGGGCACTGTATCAGCCTTCCCCAGCATGGTGCCCTCCAGATGTGTTTGACTACAATTCCCAACAATCCTAGTCAATCTGGAGACCTCCACATGCTGGCTGGGAATGATGTAAGCTGTGGTCCAACACATCTGGAGGAAACCAGGTTGGGGAAGGCTGGCTTAAGACAAGTAGTTTGTGAACCAGGGTTTTTAGTTGATATCAGCCAATATGTCTGTGGTGTATTGTGCTGTGTGTGCGTGAGAGAGAAACTGTGAAAGAGAAGACTAGTGTAACAAGCAGCATGCAGTTACTTTCACTGGTTTGTTACTGGCAGCCTCTCTATTTTACCTTATTTTAAATCTACTTTTTGAACACTTGTTCATACACAAAAAAATTAAGCCAACGGTCAATCTCAACTCATTTGATATGATCTTCTGAATGTGTTTGTATTTTGAGTAATGTATCAGGATCAATACAATTTTTTTTGGTGATGTTCTTAGTGCATATTAATGTTTGTCGTGCGAAAATGGGACCCCTCTATTCCCGATTTCTTTTCAGTGAAAACAATGCAGCATTAGTCCACTAACAGTGTAAAACAGTTCTCAAATGTTTGCTTAAAGAGATTTTTAAAAATCTTAAACAAGTCCCTCTTATGTACTATCTGTATGTTTAAAGGGATAAAAGTTAATTTGGGTATTTTGAATAGATGTTTATCACCTATCACAGGGGTGGGTAATATGTAGCCCTCAAGATGATTTTGTTGGACTGCAATTTCCATCAGCCCTAACCAGCATAGCCAATGGTGAGGGATGATGGGAGGTGCAGTCCAGCAACATCTAAGACCCACATGTTCCTCCTCACCATTGATCTATCATATGCACAAATCAACTTTCATTTGTAGATAATTTGGATTTATGGTATATTAAAGTCTGCATCTTCTTTGTGTTTTTATTTAACTTGACAGTGGTGGAATAAGATTATGGAGCAATCTTAAGATGTCTAATATTGCAGTTCTTCTTACCAGGCCCAGCATCAGCACCTGGCATATTGGGGCAACAGCCAGGGCCTACATGCTCCAGCAGGGTCCACTGTGGCTGATGCCTGGTTGGGCCCCACTGTCATCCCCAGCTGTCAGTTGAACCCCCTGGGAGTGTGGGTACCACTAGCCTTAGCAGTACTGCAGCCACTGGTGGCTATTGGTGCCCTGGGTGGTCTTATGTATTATTTATTAAATTTTTAATCTCCCCAATAACCAATATTCTCTTACCCAGCGGTGATACTGCAAAGGGTTGAAACATCTGGGGGCTGCCAGATTTAATCTCCCACAATGCTATGGGAAGTAAAAATATGGTGACTGCCAGGTGCCAATCAGAGCTGGGTAGCTGCTCAGCTCCCAGTTCTTTACAGTGCCACAAGTGCCAAGTAAGACCATCAGTTTGCTTATGAGGGAAAGGCTGCAGCAGCACTACAGCCAGGGAGAGGAGGTAGTGGGCACTTTGGGGGGGCAGTTGGAGTTGAGGGGGTCCACCCCCTCAACTCCAATTGCCTAGGGCAGTGAAGGCGAACCTATGGCACATGTGCCACAGCTGGCACACAGGGACCAATCTGTGGACACACGAGAGGAGCGAGATCAGGCAGGGATTGCAGCGAGGATTCCCGAGGGGAGGGGCAGGAGAGCAAGCGGAGAGAGGCGAGACGAGGCGGGAGGGCAGCTGCCGCTTTAAATGAAGATTCCCCGAGGGGAGGGGAGGGAGAACAAGCGGGGGAAAGGCAAGGCAAGGCGGCCGGTCAGCTGTCGCTTTAAATGCTAGGTCAGCTCCTCTCCACAGCTCGCTCTCAGCCCTGCCTGCCTGCAAAGGAGTGGCTGGGCTGCTCCTTTAAATCCCCGCGCTCACGCACACTCCTCTTCCTCCAGCGTTGCCAACCTCAAAACCTATTCTTCAGGCCCAGTTGCTCTGAAAAGTCTCTCTCTCTCTCTCTCTCTCTCTCTCTCTCTCTCACACACACACACACACACACACACACACCAGGGATGTTGAAGAGTCCTTGGTCTCGAGTCACGAGTCTTTGGACCCGAGTCTCGAGTCCGAGTCTGAGTCCTTGGTCCAAAATGGTGACTCCCGAGTCACTCCCAAAGCTGATTCCACGAGTCCCTATTAAAATCAATGGGGTTTTTCCCCAACAAAATAAGGCTACTTCAGATGTGTGGCTTAAATAAATTCTAGGCACAAGTGTGCCTTTTTATTTCAAAACTCTGCAACTGATTTTGGCAAGAACAGACCAGGCAGACAAACCCAAAATAACCAGGCAGGCAGAGGAGGCAGGGAACCCCAAAGCAGGCAGGCAGAGGCCTTTGTCTTGGACAATTCAACTGTTGAGCTGGTCAAGAAGAGACCAGGCAGGCAGAGGACGCAGGGGACCCCAGACAGGCAGGCAGAGGCAGCCAAACCCAAAATGTCTGAAAGGTTGCATTTTAGAAAAATGATTTTAAAAAATAAACTTGCTGTACTTCCTAAAACTTATCCATGTTGCATTTGAGGAACATGATTTTTTCTAAATGTTTGCCCCCCCCATTCTGGAACGGTGAGATCTCATCACAATTCCACCTTCACTGAACACCCAAAATATTGGGACTCGAGTCCGAGTCGAGTCAGAGGGGGGACTCAGTCCGACTCACGAGTCGAGTCCTCGAGTCCAAGTCCCCATCCCTGTCACACACACACACACACACACACACACGTTCAAGAAAGAAGCAGAGACTGACCTACTGCCTCATTCAGACACAGCAGCCAAACAGGACACACATACATACACAACCAGTCCTGGCCTAGGACATTTTGCTGCCTTGCATTTCTCACTGGATGATCTGGGCCAGTCACTACCTCTCAACCTAACCTACCTCACAGGGTTGTTGTGAGGGTAAAAATGGAGAGATCATTTGTTCTTGGAGGAAAGGCAAAACAAATATGAGAGCCAGTGTAGTGGTAAGAGACCTGGGTGCTAGTCCCTTGCACCTGTTGCTGTGTTTTTAATGTGTTTGAATGTATTAGTTTACTGTTTTTATCAAGTTTATTTGTGATTGTAAGCCACCTTGAGTGCCAATTTTCTTTGTACCCCTTGAGTGCAGGGTACAAATCAAATAAATAAATAAAACCCAGCCTATTAGCAGACTGGATAACTCTGGACTACACTGTAGTACAGCCTAAATTACATGTTAAATTCAGGATTACCAAGTATAGATCCTAATTATCAAAAACACTAACGATCTTGTTCTTTCTCACAGTGTAGAACAGAATGATTTTGTTCTAGAATTCCTGTTACAGAATTCTTTTCTTCATTGTTATCACATTTAAAAGATTTTGAAGAATGATGCACAGAGCATGGCTTGGATGTAAAGCCCTATGACACAAATCTTCTACCAGGCCATTAACTCTTTGCAGGAAGGAGCAGACAGCTATCAGTTTTGTGCCTCCATTTGGGATGGAGGAGGAAGACATAGGGCAACCGAGTCAGTGGGCCGGTTCGCACAACCCAGGCTGCGGGCGGGGGAGGCACCATGGGGCGATCCGTGGGGTCCGGCAGGGCACTGCAGATGACCTGCGCCCCGTGAGCGTGGGTGGACCCCGGTGGAGCTGGCAGTCCCCGCACTGCAGTGCAGGCCTCCCGGTGCTAGGGGGTGGGGTCCCGGGATGCCCAAGGGGCCGTTTGCCCCTACAGGCTGGAGCGGCGGCAGCTCCGGACGCTCTGGGCTGCCGCCTCTGTGCGACCCCTGCGGGACGGCCGCCCACTGTTCGCACGGCAGGGTGGCCAGGCGCGGTAGGGGTTTACCCCTCTACCGACCACTTTGCGTGCATCCCGTGTGCGGTCGTCCTGCGGGGGCACCCCCGGTCGGCATTCGCACAACACGGGAACCGCGAGGGACTTCTGCTCCCCCACGGTTCCCATGTCGTGCGAACACGCCCAGTGCGTTTGGGGAGGGGCCAGCCACGTGTCATCTACAGCCTGGCCCAGTTGTGCTGACTTGCCAATCAGCGCTTGCTTAAAAGACAGGCCCCAAACACAGATGCTGCGTCTTCTGAATCCTCCCACCAAGACTGGGAAAAAGTTCATACTGACTGTTATTGACTTTGCCACTCACTATGCAGAGTAGTGGTGGGGCCGAGCCTGGAGTCGGCTGGAGGCTCACTCCGGGCTCGACCCCCCGCGAGCAGCGGCGGCCTGATCTCGCTCTTCAGAACCCCCCGCGCACGCCCCCCGCCGCCGCTGGTCCCCCCCCGCCTACCTGGTCCTGCGCGCCGCCTCCGCCGCCTCCGGAGCCAGTGCTCCGGCGCGCTGGACCCCCGCCCGCGCTCTGATTTGGCGGGAGGAACCAGGGCAACAGGGCTTAAACAGCCATGTTGCCCTGGTTTCCCCCGCCAAAAACAGAGCGCGGGGGTGCAGCGCAACAGAGCAGGGTCCCGTCGCGTCACTTCCACCACGAGACTAATGGGCTGGTTGAGAGGTTTAATCAAACTTTGGGGGAAATGATCCGTGCCTATGTGGCTAAGCATCCCGGGACCTGGGACCAGGCTCTCCCCTACTTGTCGTTTGCCTATAGAGACTCACCCCAAGAAAGCCTAGGCTTCTCCCCGAATGAACTGATGTTTGGGCGGGAGCTGTGAGGACCTTTAGCTTTGTTGTGGGCGGAGTGGGAGGGGGCTGTGCCTGATCCTCCCTTGCCCGTCCATGCATTCATGCAGCAGCTTCAGAACACTCTCCAAGAAGTACAGGGAGACCACCCAGCAACACCTAAAGGTGACACAGCAACGACAAAGCGAGTGGTACAACCAGACCGCAGTACCACGGACTTTTGAGGTGGGCGACCAGGTGTTGGTACTGAGACCCAGCCGGACTGATAAATTGTGTTTAAAGTGGGAAGGTCCGGGAACGGTGGTTGGGAAAGCTGGGAAAGTGAATTATCAAGTAGTCTTTCCAGGACAACCTGGGAAACAAAAGTTGTATCATGTGAATATGTTGAAATTGTATGTAGAATGACCAGCTGACATAAGGTGTGTGAAGGAATGTACTGATAGGAATTTTGCTGAAGGTGACCTGTTGGCGGAATGGGGGAAAGGAGGAGGGTTAGAGGAAACTGAATTATCCCCATCCCTTTCGGAAAGCCAGAAATCCCAAATGACACAGGTCTTGGAAGACTTCCAGCCCATGTTCTCTGCCCACCCGGGCCGGACTACTCTAGTGCAACACACTATCCTGATGGGGGATAGCCCCCCTCTGCAGTTCTTCCATACCGAGCGGTGGGTCCCCATGCCCCAGTCATTGCAGAATAGGTCCAAGCCATGCTTGACCTCAGAGTCATTGTATCCAGTTGGAGTCCCTGGTCTTCCCTGATTGTACTGGTGGCTAAAAAGGATGGGGGAGTCTGTTTTTGTGTAGACTACCGCAAAATCAACAAGGTGATCGTCCCCGACCCCTACCCCATCCCGAACATGGATGTCCTGTTGGAAAGGTTGGGGGGGGGCAAAGTACATCACCACTTTAGACCTAACCAAAGGGTACTGGCAGGTTCCGCTAGATCCAGATGCCGCGCTGAAGTTTGCCTTTGTCACCCATCTAGGACTATTCCAATTCACCACTTTGCCATTCGGAGTCCAGAACGGTCCGGCGACCTTCCAAAGGCTGGTGAATGGGATGCTAAATGGGTTGGGGGAGTTCATGTGTGCCTATCTGGATGATATCGCCATTTTAGCTCCACCTGGGAACAGCACCTACAACATGTCCGCCAAGTGTTTCTGAGGATCCAAGGGGAGGCAAAGAAATGACTGTAAAGGCAAAGAAATGTCAGGTCGGGCTGGGGGAGGTGGAGTACCTGGGACATCGCATAGGGGGGTAGCATCAAGCGCTTGGAAGCCAAGGCTGAATCGGTCCGCAACTGGCCCCAACCGACAAAGAAACAGGTCCAAGCATTTCTCGGGCTAGCCGGCTATTACCGTAAGTTCGTGCCCCACTTTAGCCAGCTAGCCACCCCTCTCACTGATCTGTGCAAAAAACAGCAGCTGCTTAAAGTCCAGTGGTCAAGCGCCTGCCAAACTGCCTTTGATGGGTTAAAAGCCTGCCTCATGGCAGCTCCCATCTTGCAAGCGCCCGATTTTGAGTCCCCTTTTGTGCTCCAGACTGACGCTTCAGAGGTGGGGATGGGGGTTGTCTTGCTACAAGAGCAGGCAGGGCAAGGGCTGCACCCTGTCGCCTACCTGAGTAAAAAACTTCTGCCCAGAGAACATAACCTAGCCACGGTAGAAAAAGAATGCCTGTCTGTAGTGTGGGCAGTGACCAAACTTCGCCCCTACCTTTGGGGGCACCGATTACTGCTGCAAACTGATCATTCCCTCTTGTGCTGGCTTGACCGGGTTAAAGGATCCAACCAAAAGCTCCTGCGATGAAGTCTAGCCTTGCAAGATTTTGATTTTTCTGTAGAACACATTCTACAAGACAAGGACAACATTTTGGCGGATGGGTTATCCAGGGCTTTCTCATCAGGAGAAAATTAGATAGAAATTGGGGTGTTGAGCCCCAATGCTATCTTTTCCCAAAAGGGGGCATGTGGAGAAAGCCTGAGCACACACACAGTGACATGAACCCTGACATAGTTTTCCCTTATCCCTTGGCAATCCTTTCTGCATAATCCCCACTGGGGGGACAGGAGATACAGTTCTGGTCGGACAGGTAATATGTGACCACATCTGCATACCCTCAATAGGGCACATCTGCATCAATCCACAAGAAGAAGCCTGAACAATCCAGAGGTGAGAGGCAGTCTCAAAGAGCTGCCAAATATCCCCAAAGGGCACCGGTAGACCCAAGGCGCCACCTTTTCCCAGGCAGGAATAAGCCCACCTGATCACCAAGGGGCGGGGAAAGGGCGTACAAGGTAGAAACCCCCCCCTGCCAGACACACTAGGTTGTTGGGAACACAGGACGGGCTGTCAGCTTCCAACCCTAGCCCTGGCTAGAACAAGCAGCTTCTTACCCCTAGCAGAACGGGCTCGGAGCTGGCTAGGCAGACCGCTACGCAAAGTCCGTAAGTTCAGAGTCTTCGATGTGAAGTAACTCCCTCTTACTGCAATACGCTATGCCTCTAGATTGAAGTCTTCCGTCTATTCAGGTCACGACCTGGCTTTATTTATGGTGTAACATTCCTGGAAGTCTATTAGTTCCGCTCCATTAACCTTGTAGTAAATAAAAGTATATTCTTTGGTTTTAATACGGTTACGTGTGATATTTAGGTCGCGGCTGGGTTTAAATCGCTTGATATCCCTGTAAAGGGCTATCTCTCAGTGCCGGTTAACCCGTTAGGTGCCGAACTTGCGCCAAAGACCTGGTTGTTGGTCTTCCACAAATATTAATTAGAACTTTGAAACTGTCAAGCTTGCCTCATATTGTATTTGCAATGGCATACATTCATTTTTACTAATGAGCTTCTGAAATGGAAAATTTTCCATGGAAAAATAAAGCATTCAAAAATTTTCTGTTTAGGAAAATTTTCCACCACACACCACTGGTACCAGGATAATTGATACCAAGAGCTGGATTAACTGACAAACATGTCTGCATAGCTATTCAATTTTTCTAGCTTTTTAGGACCCCCAAATTAGCTGCAATTGTACGCTCAATTTCAGACGGTTTTATGCAATTAAAATTGTAGTCAAGACTGTTTCACTGTTTCTTTAAACAGAGCATTCCTTGCAATGCAGTTAAGTTATGCAACAGCTATTTTGGCGGATGGGTTATCCAGGGCTTTCTCATCAGGAGAAAATTAGATAGAAATTGGGGTGTTGAGCCCCAATGCTATCTTTTCCCAAAAGGGGGCATGTGGAGAAAGCCTGAGCACACACACAGTGACATGAACCCTGACATAGTTTTCCCTTATCCCTTGGCAATCCTTTCTGCATAATCCCCACTGGGGGGACAGGAGATACAGTTCTGGTCGGACAGGTAATATGTGACCACATCTGCATACCCTCAATAGGGCACATCTGCATCAATCCACAAGAAGAAGCCTGAACAATCCAGAGGTGAGAGGCAGTCTCAAAGAGCTGCCAAATATCCCCAAAGGGCACCGGTAGACCCAAGGCGCCACCTTTTCCCAGGCAGGAATAAGCCCACCTGATCACCAAGGGGCGGGGAAAGGGCGTACAAGGTAGAAACCCCCCCCTGCCAGACACACTAGGTTGTTGGGAACACAGGACGGGCTGTCAGCTTCCAACCCTAGCCCTGGCTAGAACAAGCAGCTTCTTACCCCTAGCAGAACGGGCTCGGAGCTGGCTAGGCAGACCGCTACGCAAAGTCCGTAAGTTCAGAGTCTTCGATGTGAAGTAACTCCCTCTTACTGCAATACGCTATGCCTCTAGATTGAAGTCTTCCGTCTATTCAGGTCACGACCTGGCTTTATTTATGGTGTAACATTCCTGGAAGTCTATTAGTTCCGCTCCATTAACCTTGTAGTAAATAAAAGTATATTCTTTGGTTTTAATACGGTTACGTGTGATATTTAGGTCGCGGCTGGGTTTAAATCGCTTGATATCCCTGTAAAGGGCTATCTCTCAGTGCCGGTTAACCCGTTAGGTGCCGAACTTGCGCCAAAGACCTGGTTGTTGGTCTTCCACAAATATTAATTAGAACTTTGAAACTGTCAAGCTTGCCTCATATTGTATTTGCAATGGCATACATTCATTTTTACTAATGAGCTTCTGAAATGGAAAATTTTCCATGGAAAAATAAAGCATTCAAAAATTTTCTGTTTAGGAAAATTTTCCACCACACACCACTGGTACCAGGATAATTGATACCAAGAGCTGGATTAACTGACAAACATGTCTGCATAGCTATTCAATTTTTCTAGCTTTTTAGGACCCCCAAATTAGCTGCAATTGTACGCTCAATTTCAGACGGTTTTATGCAATTAAAATTGTAGTCAAGACTGTTTCACTGTTTCTTTAAACAGAGCATTCCTTGCAATGCAGTTAAGTTATGCAACAGCTCCACATACAGACAGTTAAATAATAACAGCACAATGAACTTAATGCATTTTAGTGCTATCTGGTAAATCTAATGTACTTTGAATGTAACTTAAGTGACTGGCAGGTAGTGTGTTAATTAAGATGTAATGGCCCTGGAATCTCCCTAGCTGCTATAATTCAAAATTTATTTATTCTTCTTCTGGACCACATTCCGGAGGAAAAAAGCAAACATGTTTTTGCAATTTTGAAGGAGAAGCTAGTTGTGCACGGTAAAGATTGGCTGGGCCGTCATGTCATCAAGAAACCTCTCCCTAAATCCTGAAGCAATTTTGCTCTTTAAAAAAAATTCCATTTTAAAAAAATTAATAAGGCGACAGAAAGACAGATAAACAGATGGTTGTTCATGATGTGCTTTTAAAAATAAAAAAGGCGAAAGATTTATACAATCTGAAGAGAAACCAGAGTATTTTAAAAATAAAAAGAGGCCACCAACCCACCTGAAACTTGGGGAGATGGGCCAGATTGATGGCCAAGCTGAGACGGCATTTGTTTTTCTGTTGTTTTGTTGTTGTTGTTGATGTTATTCCACCCAATAACCAAGGTTCTCTGGGCAGATTACAAACAGTAATGTATGTCTCTTATATCAGTTGAGAAGACTAACCCTACAGCTACAGAATACACTATGATCTCTCTTTCTATATTATATCTGACTTCACACTAAATCTGCTGGCCTTAAGACATCATATATAAACCATGGCCAGAGACCCTTAGATTACTTTGTGCAGTAGGCTGCTTCTAGACAGGTCTTTTCCTATAGTGATTACGCTCTACTAGTCCATCTGCAGTATTATTCTTGTCCTCATACTGCAGAAGAAAGTTTCCTAAATGGATTTCTTAAATGTAAGCAATCTTTATCCAGGAAAAAACATTATGTAGAAAGTGACCCAGAGCTGTCTGCAGAGGCAGGTAACTGGCCCCAGTAATGGGCGTCAGGAAAAGGGGATATGGCATGGCATGAAGGATTTATAAAATTTCCTTTATACTTGACCCCATTTTCAGTGTGTTATAAAAGGCAAATATATGTCATAATGGAACATCCAAACACATACAGAAAGCTAGTCTATATTAATCAAGGGAGATGATGGCTGGAGAAGAGAGCGCCATAAATGAAGTTCCTTAACACAGCAACCGAGCACTTGGCAATGGTTTTATGTTTCCAACCTGTCAGAGAGAAGATCAAAGACTTTTTAGCATCTTTCAGACAGAGCTTCAGTTACAGACAAGGATTCATTTTTATGGAGCTAAAGTTTAGGTCACTTAGGTCATCTTCCAGACAGTTATTATTTCAGAAGAGAGAAGAGACTTTACACCTCAAAACTTTTGGGGGCTTCTGGCACTGGACAGTTGATTCCTTTATCTATAAAACCTTTTCAGATGCAATGCACAGGAAACTTTAATTATTAATAGGCAATGATAACAAAATACTATACTTACAGTTAACATTAATTTTGTTTCTCTTATCATACTTTATTCCATAAAAGAGAAATTTCCTAGGTGGTAAATAGCACAGATTTAGTTTCAGAGAAGCAAATAAGTGCCCATAGAGTTGTATAACTTCTATTGCCAATGCAGTTCTAACAGTGAATCCTATGCCTATCTACTCAGAAGTCCCACTGAGTTCAATGGTACTTTATCCCAGTTAAGGGCATATAGGATTACAGCCTCAATACCGCAAGGTTGCATTCTGGCCCTGTCATATCATCGTTGGTCACCCTTTAGCTGGGTGAACTATTTGAAGATTTATTCACGGGCTCAATTCACAGCATCACAATGCACCATTCAGTTTCCCAAGAGAAAGCAGAAACTAATATCATTGCGATAGGCTGGAAAGAATCAAAGCCCAGATCAGCAAGAAATGTCTACAAATGCTGAGTGTTGATAACACTGCAATATTGTGGAATTGCTCATTATTGCTCACAAGCTCTTACTGACTGCTGTGTCCCAGAGGTCATGCTATGCTGATCCTGTGCAACCTATATCCCGAGTTCCTGCCTTCCACTGGTACCATTCAATAAATATTTCCCGGACTGTTCACAAAAATGCAACAAAAACAAATACAGAGTAAAAGCACAACAACTGATAACACAGCAGCATTTCAGACTCATCGGTTGCAAAATGGCCTGAGAAAATGATAAAGTATTGGCCTGCTGCTGAAAAGAGATCAGTGTGGGCACCAGTTGAAACTCTTAGGGGAGGGGATTCCATAAACTTGGTGCCAGACCTGAGAAGGCCTCCTTGCCAGTTTCCATCCACCTCACCTTAGACACCATCTGGAGGAGGACCTCTAAAGAGAACTCTCAGTGCATGGGCACGTTGATGTGGGAGTAAACATTCATTCACAAATCCAGATCCCATGCCGTTTCAGTATTTAAAAGTATGCACCAGCACTCTGAATTGTGCACGGAAATGGACCAGGAGCCAGTGAAGCTTAGTGAGATGGGTTCCAAACTAAATGTCCCACCAATTAGTAGCCCAGCACCTGTATTTTGGACTAACTGTAGTTTCCAAGCAGTCTTCAAAGGTAGCCCCACATACAACACTTTACAGTAGTCTAAGCTGGGGTTACAAGATAATTGGATAACTATGGTTAGGTATTTCTGTCCAGGAGGGTGCACAGCTGACACCCCAGCTTTAGCTGGTGAAAGGCACCCCATGCCATTGACACACAGGAACATGGGTGATGCAGGAGGGGCCATAGCTCAGTGGCAGAGCACAGGCTTTGCATGCAGAAGGTTTGATTCCTGGCATCTCCAGGTAGGGCAGGAAAAACTCCTACCTGAAACCTTGGAGAGTTGCTGCCATTCAGTGTCAACACTGCTGGGCTAGATGGACCAATGGTCTAACTTAGTATAAGGCAGTTTGATGTGTTCCTATGACACCACTTGGACCTCCAGTGACAAAGCTGGATCAATTGAGCACCCCCAGACAGCAAACCTGATCCTCTTTAAGGGTAATGCAACCCCATCCAAAACAGAGGATGCTATTGCTATTAACTCTGCCTGCCTGGGCAGATGAACCATTCACCAATAGTACCTCTGTCTTGTCAGGATTGAGCTTCAGTTTATTAGCCCTTATTCAGTCCATTATTGATCCTAAGCACTAATGTAGCATGCCTGTTGCCTCACCTGAACCAGATGTGAAATGGATATTCCACTCCAAACCCCCAGATGAAAACCATTCAGTTGTTTTATGTAGATAGTAAAACACATGGAGGACAAGATGGAACCCTGTGGAATCCCCTAGCATAAATGACATGAATCCCCAAGCAATAGCATCCTCTGGGAATGGTTTTCGAAGAAGGAATGGAACCAATGAAACACTATGCCCCAGTTCCCAGCCCAGATAGCCTATCCAGAATGATACCAGGGCTGATAGTATCAGAAGCTTAACCTGCTATCTAGGAGAATAAGCAGGGTTGCAGTCCACCTGTCCATTTTCCAGCATAGGTGGACAACCAAGTCACTTTCTATTCCAAAATCAAGCATTAAACCAGACTGAAATGTACACTGTTCAGCACCATTCACATTGATGTAGCTATATAAGTAAGAATTCCAACAAGACTTTGCAACCTCAGGCAAGTAATAACAGGAAATTGGCCTAGGGTGTTTTATTCAGCCAGCCAGAGATACACCAGACCAGAGATTGCACCTGGAGCCTGGCTTATAGTGGTTGGTCTCCTTGGCCAAGCCTTCAGGTAACAAAGGCCACCAACATTCACAATAGAATAATTTTGTTCTGACTGGGTTGACCTCTTAACTGCTGGCCCTTGTTAACTTTGCATAACCTCTGTTTTATATAATACTTGTATGGCAACTTAGCCATAGACTATAACCAACTTTAAAATAGAAGGTTCCAAAATGGTCACTATTTTTGTTTGTTTTTAATCAACACTTACTTGCTTCACTACAGACAGAAATTAAATCTGCAAGTCTCTGCACACTTACTTTGGAGTACTGAACTCAGTACAACTTGAGTAATTATACATAGGACTGGGCTGCCTGTATTACATTTGACAAACTGTGTTAAATTCTGTGAGCTGCTTTTTTTGTAGGAAAGTGCCTTAAATGGGAAAGTGCAAATAAATAGATGAGGATGAATAATGGCAAGCCTGTGGCTCACGCTGGCTCAGCTTGTCTGAGTGTGGCAAGCTAAGCAGGGGCAGGCCTGGTTATTACTTGGATGGGAGACCTCTCCTCTAGTTTCCTGCATTGAGCAGGGGGTTGGACTCGATGGCCTTGTAGGCCCCTTCCAACTCTATGATCTATGAAATCTATGAAATCTGCAGTTATTTTCAGATTGAGAACCTTCCAGGATATAGTTGCTGAACTTGTACCACCTTGTGACAAATTTATATGCACAACACCACAAATCCTCAAATTCCTCGTGCAGTGCTCACACAGCTGGAAACAACAATTTTTTAAAAGTTGGAAGTGGTTTGAGAGCAGCATCGCTTCCAACAGTGTGTACACTTTTTATCATGTTATTTCTGGTTAGACAGATTTTTGGAGTTTTAACAATACAAACGCCTACAAAATCTGTTTATGAGAGAGATAAAAAGCAAAATAGATGTCCACACAGGAGTAGCAATCATTCATTCTTTCACACTGCCTATCATCATTCTCCAGCCTACAATTTGTACCTTTGTACTGGAGCTGGGACCCGACTGCACAATACTACACTCTCTTCACAGTAGAACATATACCGTAATCAAACATCTAGGTAAATGAATTCACTACAAGGAAAATTCAGCTGACCTTTTAGGTAGAGGAGGTTACTACAGAGATTGTAAGAAAACAGACTGCCTATTTGATAAGTTATTTAAAGGTGAAATCCTATGCATGTTTAGACAGAAAAAAAGTCCTACAACTCCCAGCATGCCGCAGCAAGCATGACTAGCCAGGGGTATGCTGGGAGCTGTACGACATTTTTCTGTCTAAATGTGCATAGGATTGCGCCCTAAATATATTGTAGCAGCCTAATACAGAAAACAAAAAAACACCCAGATTGTTCTAGCCTTTCATATATTGGGATTCGGATGTTATGAAGCAATCGGCCTATAGAATGAATTTTTTTCCCCAAGACATCTTTATTTAATTTGGCTACCTTTTACTAACTTTTGCAGCAAAAACAGGCAGATAACTCCTAAGACTGGCTTCTATTTTGCATGATTTTTAAAAATTCAAAAGCTTTCCCCTATTTATTATCATGGAGCATTAGCAATGAAATGTTACATATGTTATGGCACAATGTTACATTTCAAGTTTAAATACCTGCTCACACTCTGCACTCATTTTCAAAGGGGTAAAGAAAATACAAGATACAGGCCTGTGGCTCACGCTGGCTCAGTTGTCTGAGTGTGGAAAGCTAAGCAGGGTCAGACCTGGTTATGACTTGGATGGGAGACCCCTCCTCTAGTTTCCTGCATTGAGCAGGGGGTTGGACTCGATGGCCTGTAGGCCCCTTCCGACTCTATGATCTATGAATCTATAACAATGCAATGGAATATATTCCCTTGAATACTGAAATGAGCTGTTGGTATGTAAAGTTCACAACAGAATTCTACATATTGCATATTAATACACACACACACACACACACACACACTTTTCAAAGAGGGATGCCAGCCAATGAAGCTTTCAACCCACCTGCTTTACTAGTTTAAGAGCCAGATCGGGAACACGGCCCATTTGCCAGCTGAAAATTTGCCCCAGAAGGTGATGTTTACTGCAAACAGCATCTTCTGAGGCAATAGCAGTCAGGGAAGGGGGCAGTTTTCAGAAGGAAAACTGGTGCAGGACCCTTATCCTGACCACAAGCAAGTTCTGGATCAGGCCCCTGGGTGCTTTTCATTCAGAATAGAAGTAACCAATTTTAAGCATTTTCTAGATGGTAGCTGGACAGGTTTGTGCAACCACTTCCATACTGGATCCTTGCCACTCTTGGCTTATAAAAACCAGCAGGGAGGGAACAGCTGGCTGGGCCAGGGAGGTTAATGCCTCCTTGCAAGAGGGAGTGGTCCCATGCCAACTGAAAGGGGCAGTGGTGAAACTACTCCTACAGAAGTCTTCCCTGGATCCAGAAGATCTTAACAACTTTAGGCTGGGGGCAAATGTTCCTTTTCTGGGCAAGGTCCTTCAGTGGGTAGTGGCCAACCAGCTCCAGGCACTCTTGCATGAGACTGATTTTCTGGATCCATTTCAGTCGGGGTTCAGGCCAGGTTTTGGCATGGAAACAGCTTTGGTCACCCTGTATGGTGACCTGTGTCAGGAGAGAGACAGGGTGAGTGTGACCCTATTGATACTCCTGGATCTCTCGGCGGCTTTCAACACTGTCTGAGCTGGAAGCAGGGGATACTGCATTGCAGTGGTTCCACTCCTACTTGGATGACCAGCTCCAGAAGGTGGTGCTTGGGGAATATTGCTCAGTCCTGCAGATTCTCCAGCATGGGGCTTCCCGGGGTGTGTGTGTGTCAGTTTTGTCTCCCATGCTTTTCAACATCTACATGAAACCGCTGAGTGGGATCATCTGGAGTTTTGGAGTGCATTGCCATCAGTATGCTGATGAAATGCAGCTCTACTTCTCCTTTTCATCTCCATCAGGTGAAACTGTTGGATGTGCTAAATCAGTGCCTCGCTGCAACAATGGACTGGATGAGGGCTAACAAACTGAAGCTCAATCCAGACAAGATTGACATGCTGGTAATAGCGCTAGATATTTTCAAAGCCTTTGATTGCGTGGAATGGCCAGTGTTAAAATTTTAAATAAAAACTATGGGGTTTGGAGAGAGATTTAGAGGAGTAGTTAATCAATTATATTCACAAAATGTCACATCAGTAGTGGTAAATGATGGTTTAACAGAGCAAATTTACATAGGTCGAGGAACCAGACAAGGTTGTCCCCTTTCGCCTATTTTGTTTGCGTTGGTAATGGAGATTTTAGCAAATGTATTTAGAGAAGATAGGAATATATGTGGGATAGGGATTAGAGAGAATATTAAAATAAATCTTTTTGCAGATGATACTCTTTTGACAATTGAAAACCCTATAGAAAATATGGATAGAATGGAGAATCACTTAAAGGAGTTTGGAGAAGTAACAGGGCTACAGATTAATTGGGACAAATCTAAGGGCTTGTTCGCACGACACGGGAACCGCGGGGGAGCAGAAATCCCCCGTGGTTCCCATGTCGTGTGAACGCCGACCGGGGGTGCCCCCGCGGGAAAGCCGCGCGTGGGACGCATGCAAAGTGACCATGGGTGGTAGAGGGGTAAGCCCCTACTACCGCGTGTGGCCACCGTGCTGTGCGAACAGCGGGCGGCCGTCCCGCGGGGTCTGCACAGAGGCGGCAGCCCAGAGCAGCCGGAGCTGCCGCCACTCCAGCCTGTAGGGGCAAATGGTGCCTCCCCCACCTGCAGCCTGGGTCGTGCGAACCGGCCCTAAGTTTTTGTTGTTTAATTATAGTAAAAGAGAAGATATGGAAATGTGTAGGAAAAAAAGTAATGCTAAGATTAATAATGTAATTAAATACTTAGGAATTGTAATTCCAAAAGATATAGACAAATTGTGAGAACAGAATTATAGGAAATTAAATAATAAGGTTAAGAAAAAAATAGAGGAATATAAAAAAATTGGACTTTCCTGGTTTGGTAGAAGTGCTTTGATTAAAATGAAGATTCTGCCCAAGATAAATTTTTTATTTAGGATGATACCAAGTGCGATATCAGATAAGGAACTTAAAGAATGGCAAACAATTCTTAACACATATTGTAATGGAGGGGAAAAGTCTAGGATTACCAAAACAAGATGGTATAAAGCGCAAAAAGTAGGGGGTTTGGGTCTTCCCAATTTAAAATGGTATTATATAGCTAATCAATTAAGACATACAGTGGATATTATAGCATGGCCTAAATAAATAATGTGGTTGGAATTAGAAACATCTGAATTACGAAATACTTTGGAGAATATACTTTTTCTTAAAAATAATAATAATAATAATAAATTGATAAAAAACCATAGACAACCCTTTTTAAAGAAGTTTGTTAGAGACTTGGAGTACTATGAGGAACATATTTATACAGGGATTTCTCCATTAACTCCGGTGGTGGCTCTAAATAATTTCCCCGAAAATTTAAGATTGGATTTGGAGGGTAAACTAAGAGAAGGAAGGGTTATTAGATTATCCGACTGGGTGGAAAAGATGGGGACTAGAGACCAAACATTGGAAATTGTTGGGAGAAGAAGAGTGTCGTGGTTAAATTTATTACAGTCAGAACAGTGGTCGAAGAAGTGGAAAAGGAAAACTGAGTATGAGAGAGATGTAACTAAATTTGAAAAGATTGTTACGTCTAGAGATGGTCTACAAGGCAATGCGTCAACAAGAGGTATAACAAGGGATTTATATAGATTGATTCAAAAAGCAGAAGAACAAGATGACCAGCTAAAGACAGTATGGGATAATGAATTTGAAGAGGTGACCTCGAAGGTGGGTTGGAACAACATATGGGATAGACGGATTGTGAAAGTGATATCAACTAGGATAAAGGAGAATTTCTATAAACTAATTTGGAGATGGTACTTAACTCCAGTAAGATTAAATAGAATAGATAATAATTGCTCTGCATTTTGTTGGAGAGGATGTCAGGAAAAAGGGACATATGCTCATATGTGGTGGAGTTGTAAAAATGTACTGGTTTTTTGGCGAGAGGTTTTTACAGAAATATCGGAAATTATTGGTATTAACTTAGAGGCCTGTCCAAAACTAGCATTGTTATCAATAATGGAGGAACTTATTTGCAACCAAAATATGAAGGAATTAATTGTAAACTTGTTAACTGCGGCTAGGCTAATGATAGCGAGAAAATGGAAAGTACAACATGTTTTCCTAATAACTGACTGATATAAGGAAGTTTGGGATATAGCCCTAAACGATAAACTAACTTGTAGTATCAAATGCAAAAAAGGACAGTTAAAGAAGAATAATTTTATGGATATATGGAATCAATTATTAGACTATGTATTAATAAAGGGGAAGGGGAGTATGCCTTGTCAGGATATGTTATATTTTCGGAATTTGGAATTCATTTGATCAAGGGGATGGAATTGGTCCCTAGGAGGGTGGGGGGGGTGCACTTTATGATTTATTGTATGTAGTTTAAGTTATATTTTTGTCTTATTCTTGTATTTTGCTATATTTTGTTTTGAAAAGTAAATAAAAATTAAAAAAAAAAAGATTGAGATGCTGTTAGTGGATGGTTCTTCTGACCAGGTGGAGGGTTCAACCTGTTCTGGATGGCTTGCACTCCCCTTGAAGGAGCAGATTCATATCTTGGGGGGTCCTCCTTGTGCCATCTTTGACACTTGAGGCTCAGGTGGCCTCTGTGGCACGGAGTGCCTTCTACCATATTTGGCTGGTGGTCCAGCTATTCCCCTATCTGGACAGGGATAATCTCTTTGCAGTAACCTATGTGCTGGCAATCTCCAAGTTAGATTACTGCAATGCACTTTATGTGGGGCTGCTCTTGAAGACTGTTCAGAAGCTGAAGCTTGTGCAAAATGCAGTAGCCAGACTCATCACTGGGACCAGAAGGTCCAAACATATAACACCAGTTCTGGCCCACTTGCACTGGTTGCCTGTATGCTTCCAAGCCTGATTCAAGGTGCTGGTTTTAACCTATAAAGCCTTACATGGCTTGGGACCACAATATCTGATGAAGTGCCTCTCCCAACCTTAATCTACCTGGACATTATGATCAACATCTGAGGCCTTCCTCCAAGTGCCACCTCCAAGGGAATTTCAGAGGGTGGCAACATGGGAGATGGCCTTCTCAGTGGCAGCCCCCTGATTATGGAATGATCTCCCCACTGAGGCCCACCTGGTGCCAACTCTTGTCATCTTTTTGGCACCAGGTTAAGACTGTCCTCTTCTCCCAGGCATATTAATGGTATTTAATGCCACGATGGAGCATTTATGTCAGCTGTTTTTAACAGGTTTAGTTTGTACTAAGGATTGTTTTAGCTGTTAAACTGTTTTTTAAATTTTGTATACTGGAAAAACTTTGCTATTTTTTATGGCCTGTGTTTTTATGACTTATAAACTGCCGAGAGAGCTTTGGCTATTGGGATGTATAGAAATAAATAAATAAAAATAGCTGCATTGGTTTATTGCAGCAAAAACAACGCAGAGTCTTGTGGCACCTTAAAGATATGGAGCAGTATACAAATACTGTAAATAATAATAATAATAATAATAATAATGACGACGACTAACACAGTGTTTCTCAAACTGTGGGGTTGGAACCCACCAGCGGCTCTCAGCCAATCTTCAAGGGGGTCTCACTGCTGTAGACTGCCCAGTGCCTCTTTTCTTGACTGTACTGTAACAGCTGCACCATGCACACTTCATAGGCAGGTGTGAGAGAGGGAGTTGGTTAGCGAGCAAGGCTAATATTTTTTAATAACAACAACAATATATTTTTTTTAATGGGGAATAAAGAGGAAGCGGGTAAGAGACTGAAGCTGTTATAGGAGAAAGTGAACGTAAAAGCAGCAGGAGGGAGGAATCAAAGAAACTGGCAGTTGGGGACAGGTACAAGCTAAGTGTGAAAGAAGAAGGGGAGAAGAAATGACAAGAGATGGGTAGACTTTGAGAGGCACGTGGGGGGAGGAGAAAAACTATTTAAAAAATAATTCTTCTTAGAGCAAGGATCCCTAACCTTTTTGGGTTGGTAGGCACATCCGGAATTTTGAGTGTTACAGGCATGTCCAGTCACAAAACACTCATTTCTCGCAAGGCAAACTGGTGAGGTGAATAGAAAAGTAACTAGCTCAAGAACCATAGTACAAGGCAGAGGTGGGAGGTCTGAGCTCCAAAATACAAAACCACTCTCTTGAGCCCACAAGGATTTTGAACCCAACGTGAGGCTCTTCGCTTCGCAGCATGGCGATTAGCCCGTCCCGTCGTCCCGCCTCTTTCCGAAGGGACCTCCCCCTCCACTCCCTGCCCCCGCTCTTCCCGGCCTGGAGACCGCGACGTCACCACGCGCAGCTTGAGGCCCCGCCCCATCTGGCTCCCTCAGAGGCGGCGCCTCTTTTCTCTCCTCCTCCTGCTCCTCCTTTCGCTTTTCCTTCTCAGTTTCGGGGCGCCGTCGGCCTGGGCCGGACCTCTCTGGTAGCGGTTGGGCTCCGCGGCGCGCTGCCATGTCCCGCCCGAGCAGCGTCTCCCCCCGGCCTCCGGGCACGGGCCCTCCGAGTGGGGGCCCCTCCACAGCCTCCGCCGCCTCGATGTCGTCCTCCTGCTCCGGCAGCGGCCGGACCAAGGGGCTGAAGGATATTCGCATCGACGAAGAAGTGAAAATCGCGGTGAACATCGCTCTGGAGCGGTTCAGATACGGGGACCAGCGAGGTAACGGCTCCCTCCCCCGAAGGTAGTGGTGAATTGGTGGGGGTCCTTCCCTGCCTTATGCCAGGGAAGGGAGGGCAGCCCTGGAAAGCACCCGGAGGACCAGCCGTGTATTATTATTATTGTTGTGGGTTTTCCTAGGATGCGACTCACCGTGATGGGAGGGAGACAGAGTTAGGGCAGGGGTCCCCAACCTGGAGCATTCCAGATATGTCTCCAACTCCTATCATTCCCTGCCAGCGTGGCCATGGAAATGCTGGCTGGGAATGATGGGAGTTGCAGTCCAACACATCTGAGTGCATCAGGCTGGGGGAGGCTGAGATAGGATAACCAACTGCAGTCAAGGCCAGCCAGGGTTACTTTTTCTTTTTTTTAAATAGTTGGGTTAAAAAGGGACACTTCTCTGCAGCCCTGTAACAGGAGGGGAGCCTCACCTGCCTCCATTAGCCCTTCTACATTACTAGCAAACGTACACAAGCCTTGGTCCTCTGCTGTCTTTATATAGTTGCCCAGATATGTTGGTCAACCTATGAACATACATATGAAACTGCCTTATGCTGACTCAGACCATCGCTGGGCAGCAGCTCTCTGGGGTAATCATCTTCAGTATTTCCAGACCTGGGACCTATCTTTTGGCCAAACATGCATGTTGGGACCCGCTTCTTGATGGAATGTTAACCTTATTTTTAAAATCTGTATGGTGGTACTACTGCTGGAGTGACTTGTTAGTTGGGTCCCAACCCATCACTTGAAGATCTATGCTTTTTTCCTCCTCCTCACGCAGGGAGGAGTTTTTCCCAGCTTAGCTGACTGAGATTCTTTTAATTGGTCTATCTAATCCAGTTCTGTCTATATTGACTGGCAGTAGCTCCTATGTGGAGCAGGGAAGAGATCTTTCCTGACTTTACTATTCAGGCGCCTTTAACTGGAGTTGTCAGGCATTGAATCTGGGATCTTAAGCATGCGGAGCATGTTTTACCAGTGAATGGATGTCTTTCCTATAATATGAACACATGCATGTTGCACTTATATTTGCATAAATACAAACTTATAAAGCATGGTCTGAATGCAGGAGCATGAGAATTGTTTTGCTGGATCAAGCTAAGGTACTGCTTTCAACAGTGGTGAGCCACATACCTTGGAAAAGTCACAAGCAAGGTATGATGGTCATGACTAGCCCTCATAGATTGTCATCAGCCCCTGGATATTGAACATACCTGAACTTGACTGGCATAGGTAATGGCTGTTCATAAATCTATTAATTTATCTAATTCTTTTTAAAGCCACGTAAACTGGAGGAAGTGTTAAACTATGTTTTGAGTGAAATATCTCTGCTGGTCTCTCTTCATCTTATCACTAATCAAGTTCATTGAATGACACACTGACCCTGTTCGGATATAACGATAGCTTTCAGTGGCAGTTTGTGGGTTAATTAACCTGCAAATTGCCACTGGATGCTGCTGTTATGTCCAAACAGGGCCACAGTGTAATACTATGCATATGACTACTCTGAAGTAAGCCCCATTGAATTCAGTGGGACTGACTCCCAGGTTAGTAAGTGCAGGACTCCAGCCTCCATTTACTATCCTTAAGAAATGGTTGTTCCTTTGTCATGCAGGGGACGGTCCAAATGGTTGAATATTCCTATTATGCTTTCCCTCCCACCCAGAAATGGAATTTCCTTCATCCTTGACCAGTACTGAAAGAGCATTCATTCACCGATTGAGTCAGTCTCTTGGTCTGATTTCTAAAAGTAAGGGGTAAGTCAGTATCTTGTTAAACAATACTACTTCCTTTTACATGAGTGAGGCTGTGTCTTTCAGAAGTACTATTTCTCATACAACTGTGTCTTCCATGCCTTGGGTGTTTTGATACTGTTGTGTCCTCATGTGTGCCTCTGTTTCCAATAGTTATACATATGTTTTCTGTCAGGCTGAATTTCTTTCAAGTGACTGTGTATGGTTCCATGTTTGGACTGCAGCCCCTGGCTAGCAGCATGTATTCGTTGCTGCAGTAATTTACTATTCATTCATTCATTCATTCATTATATTTTTAATCAACTTAATAACAGATGTTCTCTGGACAGATTACAGAATAAAATACAATCAATACAAAAAACAGCATGGGATTAAAATATATAAAAACAGCAATAAAATCTAAAACCTAAACTCTAAAATGCCTGGTCTTTTCCTAGTACCAAAAATATAATGTAGGTACCAAGTGAGCCTCCTTGGGAAGGACATTTCACAGAAGGGGCACCACAACTGAGAAGGCGATCTCTCCAGAATACGCTGAGCACCGCTCAACTGGGCAGACAAACCACCTGCTAACAGTACCTCTTTTTCGTCTATATTCAGCTTGTTGACCATCATCCAGTTCATTACCCTGCTCAGGCACCAATTCAAGACATCCAGTGTCTCACTTGGGTTAGATAAAAAGGAGAGGTAGAGCTGGGTGTCATCTGCATACTGATGGCACCTAAACCCACATCCCTGGATAACCTTCCCCAGCAGTTTCATATAGATATTGAATAGCATGGGGGATAAAATTTGAGTTTTGTGGAACCGCATGTCATAATTGCCACAGAACAAAGCAATAATTCCCGAGCATCCCCTTCTGGAAATGGCCATCCAAGTAAGAACAGAACCACTGTGAAGCTGTGTTCCCAACCCAGACAGCTTATTTACTGTATTTATATTTAGGTTTTATACTGTTTTATTGTAATGGTGATCTGATTTTTATGTATACTGCCCTCAGATCCTCCTTTGGATGGAGGTGTGATCTATACAGTTTTAAAATCAATCCATCAATTGTCCCATGCAACTTGCTTTGTAAATTTAGCAAGGATTGGCTGCTGTGATTTTACAGCTGTCATTATCCGGGCTTTTCAGAAAACAACAATTCTTAGTGATAAAGGTATTTAAGTCTATAACCTGTGGATTCTTAGGAGTAAAGTCCATTGAAATCAGTTGAATATTCTTCTGAGTAAGCACTGATGGGATTGTACTACAACTCTGCTCTTGATAATTATCTGACATAAAAATATTTAGCCAATTTTTATTCTGAGAAATTAGTTCAGTCTGAGCTTAAAACTGTGAATAACTTTTGGAATGGGAGAAATGTGAAGCTGCTTGCCTTATAGTTATTTGTATTGTCGTAGTGTTACCTGGTATTCATTAGCGAAGTTTTATTTATTCCTATAGGGTTGCTGAAGGTTTCAAAGGTATTGGGGTAAAATAATATGATACGGGAGAGCTACCAGTTCTCCTGTATCATAAAAGGCTTGTCACAGAAGACAACTCAATTTTACATACTTTTCTTTAATCTTAAAACACTGTATATAGCAATTAATACTACAGCTACCAATTTCTGTGGGGCTTAATTCTATTTAACCATTCTCATGTGGCAACGCCACCACAACCTTCTTATTTTCCTGCAGCTACCACTTTATACTGTGACACACCTGTTTCTCCTCCACATTCGTGGAAGCCCTCAGTAGCGTGTTTGTTGGATGCTTTAGCCACCTTACTCTTTCGTTTTATACAGTTCCCTTGCTCGACCTATGGGCCTTTATGCTTGGGCCCTGCACCGAGGTCACTATGTTCCCCTCAGGTATCCTGCTTGCCTCCCACCCTCTTTCACTCAGGCTTACTTTCCCAATCCCTCAGAGACACACCAGCAGTAGCCTGGGATACTCTCCTCACAAGCCTTTGGCCCCAACAGCCTCTGGCTAACTAGGGTAATGACCTGAACACAGTTATTTCCCTCGCTGCCACCTTCTTCTTTCTTCACCCAAATTACTCTCTAATATGTGTATGTTCTCTTTCTTCCCTTAGTCACTCACTCTCACACTAAGGGTTAACAGTCAAACAAAAATAAGTTTATTTTTACGGATGAAAACACAAGATACATTCAGGTCCTGGCTTAGCTCAAAACAGTAAGAATTTGTCCACTCCAGGCTAAGGTAACTCTAACCTCCACTATTGCTTCTGAGTCCTTTTCTAGATGTCTCCCAATTCCACCCTCAGTCCAGAATGTCTGTTCCACAGCCTGTCACAGCTCTCTGCCCCTTGCGAACATTTCAAGAGCTGTGATTGGCTCTGTACTCTCAGGAAGGGAGAGGCGGAACTTCAGCTGTCTGTCACAACTATGTTCTCCATTGCATTTTGTAAACAGTTTTGGTTGCTGTGTTTGTGCACTTAGTGATAGTTTAGAAACAAATATGAACAGTTCAGAGCAACTAGTACAGGCCACTGCTACCAGTTATTCTCTGTGCAGAAAGTACAAAGAAATATGCAATCTGATGGTTTCATTTAAAAAACGGGGGCCTTCATGGGTACTTGTCTGATGCAAAGATGCACCATAATGTTATACTTTTCCAGCCACAGAAGATATTGTGTAAAATCTGACTTTTTAATTAAATAAGCCATATGTAACTCACTCTGAGCCCATAGACTAGAGTAGTATTCGGGTCATTCCATGTAAAATCAACCAAAAAATTTGAAAAATTTACCTCACCATCTGCGATTTTTTAAAAAACTGGCATACTGGTAGACCAGCATGAGAAATGAACATACACCAAATTATAGGTCATTATACCTCACGGTTCAAAAGTACAGTGTGCTCAAAAAATGCCCAAAACGCAATTTTTCAGCATTTGTGACTACACAAAAAGTATCATAACTTCCTTTGGAATTGACCTAGAAAATAAATCATGGTGTCATATGAAAGCTCTCGAACTACCCTTTTATGTGATATGTAACATGAAGCATGCATGTGAAATAAAATATTCAAGGTCATAGTTTCTTTAATTTGACCTTGAATTCCAAAAAAACCAAATGTTTTTTTTTGCTGATTTTTTCCCTCAGATAACCCATGTTTACCTTGAGTACATGTACCGATTTCCAGAATGGGGTTTCGAACAGTTCAGAAGATGTGAATGTTCTTATACATGCACAGTACCTCCCTACAATAACTCCACCCCCTTATACACACTTAAAACAGAATTTTTTGGAGGGAAATTAAACTTAAACCCGGCCCCTCCCTTCCGGGACCTTCAGGCTGA
Source organism: Shinisaurus crocodilurus (assembly GCA_021292165.1). NCBI lineage: Eukaryota > Metazoa > Chordata > Lepidosauria > Squamata > Shinisauridae > Shinisaurus > Shinisaurus crocodilurus. The sequence continues at coordinate 59,633,633 of CM037877.1, forward strand.
AACCAAACCAGGCATGGGTAGGCCTCAAGCCTTCACAGAGATATATCTCTTTGGATGTCTACATTAAATCAAGCTTTATTCACCCATCGCTAGAGTCTACACAATCTTCTTTAGAATCTCCTCCTTTTATCCCGGAAGACAATCTTACTCGGTCACGAGTGATCGCCTGATGATGATGATGATTCACAGATTCTGATAAGAAAGAAAAAGGCAGGCCTGAAGCCGTGACAAGTGCCTGACCCCACTTCTGCTGCAATGTGTTCATGACTTTTCAAATTGTTGAATTCCTGCACACCATTTCTACAGGTAGCGTAACTAAGATCTATTATTTCCCTGATGGTGCAGCAGCACAGTATAAAAACTGTAAAAACTTCAACGACTTAAGTAAGCATAGGTCAGATTTTGGTATCGATGCAGAATGGCACTTCTTTGCCACATCGTATGGAAAGGGCCTTGTGATGGTGTGGGTGGCACTGTGAAAAGGTTAGCTGCTCGAGCAAGTTTGCAGCATCCGTATGAAAAACAAATCATGACCCCTCGTCAGCTCTTTGATTGGGCAAAGGAGAACATCACACAGGTTGCATTTCAATACACCACAAGTAAAGATTATGAACTGGAAGAAAAGCTTCTGAAATGTTGCTTCGAGAATTCAAGACGATTCCTGGGACATAGAAAATTCACGCTGTAATTCCATTAACAAAACACACTGTTGCTACTAAAAGATATTCATTTCAATGCGAATCCAGAAAAGAGACAGTAACTATTAAAGAAGGAGAACTGGAATTGCAAGAAATACGAGGATTTGTTACATGCGTTTATATCTCACAATGGTGGTTAGGTTGTGTTTTACAAACAGATGATCAGAGAGCAGAAGTGTTAGTGAGCTTTCTTCATCCAGCTGGACCAGCAAAATCATTTATGTATCCAGATAAACAAGATGTCCTATGGATACCATCTTCAGATGTTTTGACAAAAGCTGATCCTTGTTGCCCAACAGGGCACTTCTATACACTAACAGACAAAGAGTGTCAAGCAGCAACTTCAAGACTAGAAACTACTGTTATGAAAAGGTCCTTAATTTAGGACTTGTTAACAAAATGTTAGCAAGTAATATTTGAACTGCATAAAATCTGATCAGCGTATATAAAAGTAAAATGGAAAATCTCATCTATGCACAATAATGGTTTTTCAAGCCCACATCTAAGTAAATCAAAATAACTATGCTAGTAAGAGTCCCATTTTGAAATCAAGTACAGTAATACCTTGGGTTACAAGTAACTTGGTTTGAGAGAGTTTTGCAAGACAAGCAAATTTTTAAATATTTATTTAAAAAAATTTGACTTGATATACAAGCGACGTCTTGCAATACAAGTACTGTAGTACGGCTTAAATTAAAAATCTCTGTACAAATTTTTTTGGGGGAATTTCGTTTTGATATAAGAGTGTTTTGGATTACAAACACGTTTCCGGAACAAATTATGCTCTCAATCCAAGGCATGACTGTACATGTTTCCAGGGATGTTAAATGTTATTTAAAACAAAAGGAGTTTTTTTTGTCATTATTCAAGGTCAAACTTCTGTATATTTATTTGAAAAAAATAAAATGAACATGTTTTCCCCAAGCATACTGGTACCTTTTTTAAAGTACATATTTTAAACCTCATTCTTCTGAAAACAATAGGCCCTGCAACTTTATTTTTTAATAAGCAGAACAAGTTCACCAAATCTTAAGCAATTTGCTTTCAGTTGGAAATATTCTTTCTGAGATTTAAGCTTGATTTCATACCAGAATGACCACCCAGAGGAAGTATCATGATTCTACACAAAATGTCAGAAGTATGCTATTGCGAAGAAGAATACCTAATTCAGAGCTGCACAATTATGACAGGGTAGCTTGTACTTGTGCACAATGTTTTATTCAAAACCTAAGTGATAATGCATATTTTCTTAAGATACGTACAGTGAGATAGCAATTCATATGAACTATGACGCATACACACAGAGCGCCCCAAAAGGTGTAACTCGTTTTCTGTTAAGAACCCCATTTTGAAAATTGGAACATGTATTAAGCACTGTTAGATGAAATACTAAAACAAAAATCATGGAGAAAAAAAATTTAGTTTTTGCAGAATTCAAGGTCAAATTTTACTATTTGACCTTGAATATATATTTATTCCAAAAAACCACTTATGTTACATATCAAATGAAAGAGCATTTCAAAGGCTTTCCATCTACACCATGATTAACTTCTAGGTTCTGTAGAACTGGAATTACTGTAATTTTAATGTTGTCCGACACAAAAAAATTAACATTTTCCTTCATATTTTTGATTGCCATATCTCCAAAAGTTTTCGTCCCAGAAGTCTAATTTTTGGAGCAGCTTATTTTCTCAGCAGACCCAACAAGTTCACCAAGTTTTTTCAAAATCGATGATGGTCAGGTAAATTCATTGGTTGATTTTACATGGAATGACCCATTCATTTTGTCTGATAATGAAGAGATTTGAAACATACCTACTAGAAAACAAGGCCAAGCCATATTTGAAACTGAAACAATTAAGAAGTTTTAAGATACTGAACATTAAAAGACATTGAAACTTAATTGACTTTATGCAGGTAGTTAAGGCAAGACCCTAAAGCTTGAGTGGCTAGAAACATGAAACAATCTTTCTGAGATTTAAGCTTATCATATGCTAGTAGAGCTTAATTGATGTACTTGAAGACTGCTGCCATATCTTTAACATTTTGAGACAACTATTTCATGTGTAGGTCTTCTGATTAATCTGTGTAAAAATTATTCCTAGTGTTACTGCTAAATAAGAAATGCCCAATTTTGCAGGAAAGGAGCAAACCGGTATCTAACTGTGAAGAAAAAAGATGGATCAGAGTTGGCACAAACAGTGATGACGTGTAATTTGATTCCAAACACAAAACATGCTATTAGAAGCCTAGTACAGCGATTTCCTGTCACCAATAAAGAGCGCACAGAACTTCTACCAAAGACAGAGAGGGGAAATGTATTTGCTGTTGAAGCTGGTAAGTTGAGTATATTCTGACTTTAAAAAATAGAACAAATCATGGAAGGAAAACATGGTACATAGGGCCATACTTGGGACATGTTAGAGGGCTATAGATTATATGCGTATAATGACACAATTACAATTGCATGTTTTCATTAACTGTGGTGGTGGTTATACCAGTGTTGGTGGATTCATTACATTTTGATGCTGCTGCAAGAGATTTGAATATTTGTCACCACTTTGCTGACATTTCATTTTTAGGAAATATTTTTAGGCAGAGTCACAGCTCCCCTTCTTGCAAGCTGATCGTATGATCATCTGAAATCTATATGTGCAAAATTCTGGTCCAGCTTTTCAACTAAGAAGTGCAAACATTGTGGTGTCAAAGACCAAATAAATACGCTGGCTTGGATCCTAAGTCACCTTTCCATTCACAGAAGGGACTGCATTTCCTGCTAATGGAAATGGGGAGGCTGATATTTTCACGGATCCAACCCTGCCCCCAGAAGCCTCCTGTGCTGTTCTGGAGGGTCCTCCAACTCTGGAGCAGATTTTTGGGGGCTGAAGGGGAAATTTGGAGAAAAAATTTCCCTCCCTCTTTCATGAGTGGGTGTTCTGCAAGCATACCTCTGCTCATGAAATTTCTTGATCCAACCTCATACTTAGTACTAAGTAATACTACAGTAATACCTTGGATTGCAAGTAACTTGGTTTGAGAGCGTTTTGCAAGACAAGCAAATTTTTAAATATTTATTTATTTATTTATTTATTACTTGCAATACAAGTACTGTAGTACGGCTTAAATCAAAAATCTCTGTACAAATTTTTTGGGGGGATTTCATTTTGATATAAGAGTGTTTTGGATTACAAGCACGTTTCCAGAACAAATTATGCTCTCAATCCAAGGCATGACTGTAATATGTCTCAGAAGTTGTTTTGTAAGCAGTGGACGCTAGGACAAACTTATGGGACTATCAGGTAAATATAGAAACCTGCACTTTGATGCCTTCAGAGCAGTGTTATATTTTCTTAAACATTTAAAAGACCATTTTCTTTTGAGAAACTTGTGTGTTTCCTTCCTATTTTACTTCCATTGGACAACTGGACTGAGCTCAATTGTCTGTCTTCAACATATCTACAATATGAAGAGGACAGTTGTGTTCTGCAGTTTTGCTGTGTTATGGAGTACTGTGAGATGCTGTGCTAAAGACACTTCAGTTCCATCAAGCCCTAGTCATGGAAGGAATTGGGAGATCATGTGGTCCAGTGGCCATGCAAGAAACAGCCACTGTAACAGGAGCTGTAACCCTGCGATGAGACCAGTTAAAGCCGTGCTGATCATTGTTGCACAGCTCAGCAACCATGAAGTATTTCAATCCTAGACTTGCCTGGGGTTTGCAGGACTTTGGTTATATGTACTGGCTGAAGAAAATATAAACAGAAAATAGCTGTTTATGTGGATTGGGCCCTTTTTAAAAATAAAGTTGCTGTCTATTCCTAGGGCTGAGCTATCCCCATTGACAATTCCCCCCCTCTCCTTCAGCAAGGCTACTCATATTCCTTGTGTATTGGCAGGGATGTTGAAGAGTTCTTGGTCTCGAGTCACGAGTCGAGTCATGAGTCTTTGGACCCGAGTCTCGAGTCCGAGTCCAAGTTCTTGGTCCAAAATGGTGACTCACGAGTCACTCCCAAAGCTGACTCCACGAGTCCCTATTAAAATCAATGGGGGGGTTTTTCCCAACAAAATAAGGCTACTTCAGATGTGTGGTTTAAATAAATTCTAGGCACAAGTGTGCCTTTTTATTTCAAAACTCTGCAACTGATTTTGGCAAGAACAGACCAGGCAGAATAACCCAAAATAACCAGGCAGGCAGAGGAGGCAGGGAACCCCAAAGCAGGCAGGCAGAGGCCTTTGTCTTGGACAATTCAACTGTTGAGCTGGTCAAGAAGAGACCAGGCAGGCAGAGGAGGCTGGGAACCCCAGACAGGCAGGCAGAGGCAGCCAAACCCAAAATGTCTGAAAGGTTGCATTTTAGAAAAATGATTTTAAAAAATAAACTTGCTGTACTTCCTAAAACTTATCCATGTTGCATTTGAGGAACATGATTTTTTCTAAATGTTTGGCCCCCATTCTGGAACGGTGAGATCTCATCACAATTCCACCCTCACTGAACACCGGCTCCACTGGTGATGAACTTGCTGGAACCAGAAACACACTCAGAGCAGCCACACAGAGTAATCTCAGGTCCTTCTTCTGCCTCTCCCAAGTACGCAACACATCAATCAAAATAAATCTTGACACACTGTTGGGGCTGCACTCCTGGTAGCCGTCCATAGTGGCCAAGCAGCGGCACACCTCGCTTCTATGCGCTCTTTGCTGGTGAACGCGCTCCTCTCCACTCCTTCTGGCACAGCCCAGGGATGTTGAAGAGTCCTTGGTCTCGAGTCCCGAGTCGAGTCTCGAGTCCCATTAAAAATATTGGGACTCGAGTCCGAGTCGAGTCAGAAGGGGGACTCAGTCCGACTCACGAGTCGAGTCCTCGAGTCCGAGTCCCCATCCCTGTGTATTGGCACAATTTTGTGCTACTATTTAACTAAGATATTGTTTTGTTATCAGGACAGTCTTCTCTAGTAATGCATATGTTAGTTGCTGTTCTGCTAAGCAATATTAGATTTTATGTAACTAATGACTGAGTTATTGACTGAGTTCGCATGATCGGGGAAGGAAAATAAGCCACTGTGGCTTGCTTTTCCGCCCTGTGCGTACCACCAAATTACCATCACTACCATCACTAGGCGCAGGGTGTTGTATTGTCCTAACCCGGCAGACGGATTTACAAACCTCCCTGGAACCTAAGGCTTGTTCTAGGGTTGCAGGGTGGTTTGCAAACTAGCCCTGCACTCGTTGGGTTCAGACAACATGACAACCAGCACCCAGCAAGGGTAATTATGGTGCTACCGGCATGTGTGGGGCGGGAAAATAAGCCACAGTGGCTTATTTTCCTTCCCCCGTTTGTGCAGACCCGCCCATTGTGTATCAGAGTAGATTAATACCCAATTTGGGGTAGTCATTATTTTTGTTCTTTCTTAGAGAACAGAGAAATGAGCAAAACAAGTGGGCGACTTAACAACGGCATCCCTCAAATCCCTGTGAAACGGGGAGAATCGGAATTTGATTCATTTCGACAGTCTCTACCAGTTTATGAAAAGCAGGATGACATTGTTAGAATTATTAAAGAAAATAAAGTTATTTTGATTGTGGGGGAAACTGGATCAGGAAAAACTACTCAGGTATGTATTTTATCAGAATTCAAAATGCCTGTCTAAATATATTCACATGTGCCAAAATTCTAAATCTCAAGTATTGCTTAGTTTTGGCTACTAATGGGAATAAACTTTGGTAATGTTATTTTCTCTCTAGTTCTTAGCAGTGGTTAAGGGAGAAATCCTAAGCTTCCGAGGAGGGCAGTTGAGGGGCCACCCTGTGTGAGGGCGGAAATCTCCATCACTGACCTGCTACTGTTCTCTCCACGCAGAGGGACCAGGGACAGGTTGTCCTGTCCCAGGATATGTCTGGACTCTGTGGAGATGATAAAGAAAGAAAGGGAGGGCATAATGCAGCAGTAGCTGCCCCCCACCATCTTCTGTCAGGTTTGGTTTCCTAGAATAAGCCAAGATTAAACCATGGTTTCTGAGCCTGGCATGTCTAGATAAATCAGAGTTGAAACTAACCAGAATTCCCCATTTGAATGAAACAACAAACTGCTGTTTAAGATGGACACATATACTTCTGATCTGCTTCTTGCAGCTATGTCAGAGGAGAGGGGAAGGGGAACAGTCTTGTACATGTAATGCTAAACCATAGTTGAGCAAACCAAGTCATTGTGGTCTGGGTTCTGTGTGCATGGGTCTCTTCAGACAATCTAATTCTACATTTAAAAGATAATGCAATCTATTTGTTTTCTAAATTATACAGTCTATGCATAAAGGACAACTTGTTAAAAGGTTGCCATCCTTTATGAGCCCATAGTTTATCCTGATTAGCTCTGTAATGGAGCTTGTTAATTTAACAAACCAAAATGTTATATAAAGGCAAAGTAGACTGACTATGCTGGTTAGGATAGCCTGTGCTGATAGGATAGCCTAAGAATACACCTTTGTTCTTTATATTAAAGTTTTAATTTGTGTGTGCTAGATGAAAACCTTTTTGTTCTCCTAACTAGTATTTTTTAATATTGTATTGTTGTGAACGGACCTGGAATGAAGGGTGGTATAAAAATAGTTAAAATAGATGTAGATCCTTACACTATGTTTTATTCACTTTATTGTGCCGACACAACTAAATTCATCCAAAATGGATACAGAGTCTCCACACCAGTAGCAAGATATAATCATGTGGTAAGTGCAGGAGCATCTGAATTCATCAGTTAACTTCCTTTTCAGCAGCTCCTTTTGCTGACTGCAACACATTTTTTAAATGGGTTTTTAGATTGCTATCAGTCAGAAGACATGGTTCACATGTAATGCCAACCCATCAGTTTAAAAACCAGTGGGTTTTCTGGCACAAGTGGGAGAGAGTGGGTGCACTGCTGCAGCACGCTTGCCTCTTCTGCTTTTACTCTGCAACCAGCAATTGGCTCAGCAACCCACGCTTGCTGAGCATGACGTCTGAATCCAGATTGCTGGGTTGTTAAGGGGTTAAACAACCCAGCAGTTAACCCATGGTTTGTTGTTGGGTTAACTTTTGGGTTTTTTATCCCCTGAACAACCCAGCAGTCTGGATTCAGACATCACGCTCAGCAGGAGCTAATCATGGGTTGCTGAGCCGATAGTCGGTTGTGGAGTAAAGCGGAAGAGGCAGGTGTGCCGCAGGCAGTGCAGCACAAACACGTGACCCCAGCAACCCATCACTTATTAAACCGATGGGCTGTCGTTGTGTGGAAACAGCCCCTTTCTCTCCAGTCTTTACTATTAAAAAGTGGCATAAAAGGTAAAATGTACTAAGGGCACAATCCTGTGCGTGTTTAGACAAAAAAAGGCCTGCAGCTCCCAGCATTCCCCCTAGTTGTCTTAATGTTTTTACATCTGTCAATCTTGGTTGATGGTGGTAAACTGTAGGTGTTTTTGTGTGGATCTCTTGCAGCTTTTTCAATATTAACACACAACCTCTGTGTTCAGATTCCTCAGTTTCTACTTGATGACTCTTACAAAAATGGAATACCATGCCGCATATTTTGCACTCAGCCAAGACGTTTGGCAGCAATTGCTGTGGCTGAAAGGGTTGCTGCCGAAAGAAGAGAGAAGATTGGGCAGACGATTGGCTATCAGATCCGATTGGAAAGCAGGTCTCTCCAATATTCATTATATATTTGGATAAAAAGTATTTTAGAAACCTTTTAAACAAAGTTCATTTATTTATATGTATTAAATGTATTACATTTCTATACCGCCGCCCAACAGTCAAAGTTCTCTAAGCGGTTCAGGACAATTAAAAACCACAAAATACAACATAAAATGCTGTATAAAAATTTAAACATTTAAAACAACAGTATAAAATAGGAGTAAAAGCTGAAATAATACCTAGCAGCAGTACAGAGATTTAAAATACAGTAAAAGATTTAAAACACAGACTAAAAGACGAAAATTCCTGGGAAAATAAGAAGGCACAGGAAACAGCACAATGTAGGTGCCAGGCAAGCCTCTTTGGGAAGTTTATTCCACAACTGGGATGCCACAGCAGAAAAGGCCCTCTTCCTAGTAGCCACCCACCTCTCTGGCAGGGGCTCCCAGAGGAAGACTGCTGAGGATTATCTTAGTGTCTGGGCAGGTATATCTGGGAGGAGACAATCCTTCAGGTAACCTGGGCCCAAGCCATTTAGGGCTTTGTAAGTTAATACCAACACTTTGAATCTGGTATTTGTAATTTGAGAAAGTGTAGTTGAAATCTAACATCTGTTGTGACATCCTTACAAATAAAAATGTAGGTGTGTAACCCCTTGACCCACACACTGTTTTTACTCCTTGGGCCTATATTTCTATCCCACCCTTTTTTTCCAGAGGTTAAGGAGGGAGCAATGAGGGGGTTCAACCATTATTATGTTTTGCACATGCCAGTGCTAATGGCACCTGCTGTTCCCAAATGGACATGCCTGATTAAGACTATCATCTTGGTTTCTTGTTTGTGTGCTCCTGCCTTCCAGGGTTAGGTGGGTGGTGACTCACAAGTGGGTCTTCTCAGTTGTGGTGCCACATTTATGGAATGCTCTTCACGGGGATACTTGCTTGGTGCACATTTTTTCTATCCTTGTTCTGTCTTAATTTTGATGGTGTGTTTTATCCCTTCTCCTTCTTTCCCCCCTGCTCTGTGTTTATATTCTTGACCATATATACTATATAAAATTCCGAAACTCTCGGTGATGCTCCATGCATCCGGTGAAGTGGGCTATATATAGTCCATCAAAACTTTATGCCAAAAATTGGCTTGTCTTAAAGATGCTGCAAGATTCTTTGTTTTTGCTGCAATAGACAAAGACAAAAACAAAGAATCTTGCAGCATCTTTAAGACACAGCTACCCTCTGGAAATTGTTACCTGGAAATTGTGAAACTGACGGGGCAGGTTATCAAATACTTTATATAAATTTTTTTTTTCACTTGCACACTACTTCCATGATGCTGTTAAACAGGGCTGCGTTGAGGAAGATTTAGCATGGTTTCTCTCCTTTCATTGAAAGATCAGGGAGCATTTTAACTCAGAAATTCCCAGCAGCGTAACATTATAAAAACTGCCTGTATGGTTTTCCTTTCTAACCTTAGATCTCGTAGAGCTAAGACTGGAAAAAAGACAGTCCCAAGAGCAGCTTTCAAAAAGCAGCATGTGGAGCTGTTCTGTGCATCTTTGAAAGTGTGGGAGTGTGAGTGTATACAGTATGTCTGAAGAACACTATATACAATATGACTTTGTCCTGAAGGCAGAATAGGGGTTTATTCTTCCTCACACAAGTTGTTATTTTCAATCCTGTATTAGGAACTTATCTATCAAAGATGCAGATCAAACACATTCTATACATAGTCAAAAATGTTGAAGTGATAAAATTGTGATAAGGTACAGATCTCGGTAAGGACGTTATTTCTATGTGTTGTGCTAAGTATGTTTTTTAAAATATAAGGCTCTTAAGTGACTTTGACATTTTTAACAGAGTTTCTCCAAAGACACTGTTAACGTTTTGTACCAATGGTGTATTACTTCGTACACTAATGGCAGGAGATAGTGCACTGTCAACTGTAACTCACGTTATTGTGGTAAGTTTGACCAATTATTTCATATGAAAATAACTCATCATTTTTGAAGCTGTGAAACCTGGCTTAGTATTTCATCTTGGCCCTAGATGAAACTTTATTCAAATGTTAACATAAGAGGAAGCATGATCTAATTAACTGTCTTGGACCTGGCTGACATACAAAGGCTTGTATCCCCCCATGTCCTTCCACCAGTGGAACAGACACTGATAACAGAACAAATTAGCACCTGCACACCCTTCCAAATCTTCTAAGGAGGATTGGGGGACAAGGGAAAGGGAAACTCTCATTGTGCAAGCAGATGTCTGCTCCCCTAACATGGGTTTAGGTGGAAGAAACCTGAAGCTTAGTTAAATATGTATTTAACTAAGTATTACTTTAAGGTACTTGTATGCAGATGTATTTATTCCAGCTGAGCAAGAGGCTATGCATAACTATGGTAGGTCCATATACCTTGAATACCTTTGATTGGAATTTTTAAAATCTACAGTTGATTCTAAAGGTTGAAAAACTAGAGTCACTTTCTGGAAATGAAATATTTTGACTAATTTTATAAACTAGAATGATAAAAGACTGATGATTAAATTTGCTTTCAACTAATTTCAAATTGTTTTAAATTACTCTGAAATTGTGACCAAATTGGCTTTTAAGTGCTACTGGTATTGGATAAAAACATAGGCTTCCAAAGTGAACACAGATCATACCTGGGAATATATCAGTTGCCACTCCTTAATAGAGCATCTAATTTCAATGTTCTACATAATTCTAAAACATGACCAGAGTATGAACACTATTTTGCAAATAAGGCACACAATCACAATTAGGACATTCTTATTTCAGGCTGACGGGTTTTTAAGTTAGAGGCTGAGCATATTAAAAGCAAAACAATGGATGAAGTGGCAATATGTTTGTTAAAGGAATGCCTCAGTATAATAGCAGCTAAGAGAAGAAAGCAGGAAGGATGGTATGTTGATCTGCAGCAATACCTTAACACTGGAAAGGGAAATGTGATGGTTGTAGCAAAAATCATGTGTTTGTGAGAACAGAAAGGGGTAATGAGAAAATAAAATGGTGGAGGAATGGATTAGGAGTTAGATATAGGACAATATCTAACACGACCTTAAGCTAGTAAAATTTTAAACATTTATGACTATCTTAATAATTCTATGAAAAAGGTTAGAGCATCTGGTTTAAAATCATGCTAATTCTGTATGGATAATAAGCTACCGTATGTATAACTGAAATGTTTGCAAGGGATATATGTACAACTATGGCCAACAAATGGCAACATTTATAAAACAGAGGTGTTACGTTGTATGATGTGTCAAAATGCTCAGGTTTTTTTTATGAAGAGGCCCGTCTTGTTTATGTTGCAGGATGAAGTACATGAGAGGGATCGGTTCAGCGACTTCTTGTTAACAAAGTTAAGAGATACGTTACAAAAACACTCATCTTTGAAACTCATACTTTCTAGTGCTGCTCTGGATGTGAATCTCTTTGTCAGATATTTTGGAGGTTGTCCAGTGATATATAGTAAGTTCAAATATTAATAGGAACTGAAATTGAGGCAGCAGTCCAGTGAGAGACTTTATGCATGTTCAAGAGTGTGCACATGCCTATTTGGTTTTGTTTTTACATATTTCTTTGAAATTCAGACTTATGTCATATCTCAAGCTGCTTTATAAAACCTCTTTTTAAAAATATGTGTTTTGCCATGGCGTGGGAAAATTTAAGTCTCCCTGCATGTGTTGAACTACTTGTGTAGTTTATAGATCGTGGTTTAAATATTTTAGGTTTTAGCCTATTGCCTGGCAGCACTTTATTTTTGCAAATGGTTGGGTATTTTGAACCTTGAGGGAACTTCAAAGGCCATTTGGCATATAACATGGGCAGCAGCTGTTCAGAGTAAAAGCCCCACTGAACATCTTTAACCACTGGACCTGTCTAATGGAACTCTCTTACTGGTGGCCTTAGTTTCTGGCATTTTATTCCATATGCCCCATTTTTGGTACTGAGGTTGAAATTTGCTTTATTCACTACTAGTTTTCTTGGCTTGCATGGTTATCAGTATTTTTATTTGACAATTTGAAATTTTTACTTCTCCACTTGCTACCCAACTGTTTTGTCTGGGATGCATCTCTCTCCTTGCTGAACTCAGGGTGGATTCAGTCACCCACTTTCCTCACAGCATGGTGATCTTTTGTAACTGCCACACAGTGGGTTCCACATGCAGCTAAATTGTGAAAGTTATCTGGTCTACAACCCCTGTGCTTTCAGCAAGACATATTTATTGGAAAGTGTGGTGGACGTGGAGTTGGTCCAAGTGTGTTAGGCTCTGCATGGATGCAGTAGTCCTACAAGCAGACTCAAGCTAGGGAACAATGAAAGGGAACTAACAGTGATGTGGATTTTAGCAAAAACATAAATGGTCATGGACTTTCCCCCTCTAAGCTTGGTTTTCTGTCACTTTCAAAACAAGCATAAAGGACAACGGTATTCAGTTAGTATTTTGACTTAGGTAAGTATATTTATTGGATATAGTGTATTCCACTATTAGCAAGATACCAAACTAGATTGGTTAAGCAGCGTGACAGCCTTTCACATGAAAAGGACAACAGTTCCTACATTATAAAATAGCACTAGAAAACAGACACGGCTTTGCACAGGTTGGAGTAACCCTTAGTTTGATACAGCAAAGCCTTCAAGCACACTTACGGAGCTGTCAGAGTTGGATGCATTGTGCCTGCCCCATCTGAGTGAAGGCACACCCGCTGGCACCCCTAGGTATGACCTCTGCCATGGTGCACCATGGGAGATTAGTACTCCCCTAAGGGAGGGGACTGCCCATTCAATTCCGCTGTCCACAGCAGTGGGTTGGGAGCAGGTGTATAACTCTGCCCCTCAGCCTACTAATCTCCCATGGCTTCAAACTGTATGGACTGCAAAACTGGTTAGGGAAGTCTGCATGGACACGTTTAAATTAATTAAAATTAAGCAATGTGTTTTAAAAACAAAATTCCCAAGGTGCACATCCCTAGGGTGCCATTAGTATGCATACCAAGTTTCAGGTGCCTAGGTTTTACAGTCTTGCTTCTATGGTGCTGACAGATGGACACACATCATCTTTTATTATTATAGATGAGGGTGCTATCAGAAAATCTGGGTGCTATTATATCTTCCCTATCAGCGCATGTGTATTGGTTAATAAATTAGAGTAAATCATGAATATTTATATTACTGATTATGTTTTCAGTACCAGGAAGACCATTTGAAGTAAAGGAGATGTTCCTGGAAGACCTGTTAAGAAGTACAGGCTATACAAATAAAGAGATGATCAAATACAAAAAGGAAAAACAGCAAGGTTGGTATCTATATTTGCAACTGTTGGAAGGTGTTTCTGTTAATATTTAAATATTTCCAAAAAAGGGTTAAATATACTGAAAAATACTAGTAAGAAGATATTATACATTTTATTTTTGACTCTTTTTTCTGTAAAACATAAAATATGTTATATAGAGGAGAAACAACAGACAACTCTGACTGAGTGGTATTCTGCACAAGACAACAGCAAGCCAGAATTGCAGCGACAGAGGGCAATTCCAAATGTACCTGAAGAATATGATCTGTTGGATGATGGTGGTGACACAGTTTTCAGTCAGTTGGTATGCACAGTTCTAAAGCTTCCAATACTTTGTGTAGATAGGAATCGTTATGAAACAGGAATAGTGTGGCCTGGATCCAAATCTCTACCAACACTCACGTGTGCACATGAAGCTCCTAGTCAACATAGCGTTCTCTTTTCACAGGCAGCCCCACAAGCACAGCAGAGATGCATATGTAGAGGTTTCCCTGACTTTACAGAAATGCTGGAGAATAGGGGAGGTCAGATCCCTGCTTCACTTGTTTTTCAAATCTTAAGTCACCGTGATATTACCATATGTGTTCATATGATTATTATTTTTTTACTGTACCTCATGTGGAATCAAATATTTTTCAGTAGGGGAGCAATTTGTATTGCACCACTCTACTTAAGATTTTCATGGGTTTGGGGCTTTGTATCTTCTGGAACAGACCTTCTCTTTGGCATAGTGAAAGCTGCTTTAAACTTGGGAGAGAGGGGCTTCCATTGCAATTAGAAAGTTAAAGCAACAACAAAAAGCTCCACTACATGTATAGACCTCCTTGCATGTTTCTCTGGATTGATTTTGACTTTATAGAAGAGATTTCTTCCAGGTTGCTTTTCATGAATAGTTATGTACGATGTGAAAAGCAGCAATATTAAGAAGTTTTGAGATTTTGAAGCATTCTGCCAGTTTCGAGGTATATGAGGGAACAGTTGCTCTTAGATAGGCTTCAAACTTGGAAGATGATGTTAAAATGTACTCTTATTCACAGGCTGAAAAAGATGTTAATTGCCTTGAACCTTGGTTAATTAAAGAGATGGATGCATGTCTTTCTGATATTTGGCTTCGTAAAGATATTGATGCCTTTGCACAAGTGTTCCACCTTATTTTAACAGAAAATGTCAGTGGTAAGTTCACACTGGTAACTTCCCCTTACTGAACTGTGCACCTTAAATGTCTAGGCCATAAATGCCACTGTAATTTGACTATAAAATATTAACAGGTTCATACTTTTTACAAATAAGGCATGATTTCTTTAACGTTTCCAGTTTCCTGGAATTCTTTAGAATAATTTTTGGAATGTTTTAGTATTCCACAACATTAACTTGAATAAGTGGG
Organism: Shinisaurus crocodilurus; assembly: GCA_021292165.1. Lineage (NCBI taxonomy): Eukaryota > Metazoa > Chordata > Lepidosauria > Squamata > Shinisauridae > Shinisaurus > Shinisaurus crocodilurus. Next base: position 59,648,691 of record CM037877.1, read on the forward strand.
CTGTGAACTCATAAATAGTCACAGTATTTTTTTTTGGTGTTCATATTTTCTCAAAGCGTGCAGCTTGGTCCGGGGGTATATTTACTTAGAAGTAAGTCTCAGGTAAGTGTGCGTAGAAATGCAGCCAAAGCAATAAGAATAATGGGTCTATTTAAATTGCTCTTTAAAGTTCTTTTAGAGTAGCAGAATGTTTTGACATCCTTGGAAGAATAGTTTAAATAGTTGGAACATTTTTTTTAACAAAACACACTAAAACTTTATTTTCCCCTCCTGTCCTAGTTGATTACAGGCACAGTGAAACAAGTGCAACAACTTTAATGGTAGCTTCTGGAAGAGGTTTCTTGAGTCAAGTAGAACAGTTGATTGGAATGGGAGCAAATGTTCACATCAAATCTTCCAATGGCTGGTAAAATAAGCACGGTGCAACTTTTTGACATTGATTTGTGTGTACATGTGTGTGTTTAAACTACTGTGAGGTTATGTTAAAGTTTATGCGGAAGTTTTCAACAGCATAACTACTACGGAATCTAGCTGAATGTTATAGAGCTGGTTCACATGTCATGACAAACCATGGCGTACCATTCCAGGGACACACTGCAGTGGGCTTGGCCATGCATTCCCCCTTCCCTCCTTCTCTGGTGTGTCCACAAGGAAGAAATTAGTAGTTTCCACTTTTGATGAACTGTGGCTTTGTCATGTCATTTGAACTTGACAAACAGTGGATAATCTTAGCTATGGTCAGTGGAAACAAGCCAACACCAAACCTTGATTTGAGAAACTGGCTTGTTTTTGCTAACCATATTTATTTATTTATTTATTATATTTATACCCCGCCTTTTTTCCTGCAAGGAACCCAAGGCGGCTTACATAATCCTCCTCCTCTCCATTTTATCCTCACAACAACAGGTTCCGACAACACAACAAGCCACATCTAATCAAAAGTGTAAGCAAAAACATTCAAACTCCTCCTCTGCAGCAACCCAAGCCTGAGGCTCACCTAGAGGCTCACTTGTTCTCGTAATACTAAACTGTTGGGTCTGAATCAGCCTACAGAATGGGGGACAGATGTCCGTAATGCACAAATATGACCTTTTCTTCTTGCTCTACAAGGCTGTTTATCTTTACAGTCTGCCCTGGACTACAGTACTTTAGCAGCTAGCCACTAGTCTCTCTGCTTCTTCACTGCCCTTGAAGTGGGCAGAGTACAGAAGCCAGGGAAAACACAGCTGAATGAGATGCCACAAGACTGTCCCAACTCAATACAAATTCTTCTCCTATACTGCTCCTGTGTGTTCACACTTCATTCAGTTTGGGATCAGTGAATTATATTGCCTGACAACTTTTATTTATTAGATGAGCTCTTTTTGGGAATTGATTACCCCAATTTGGCTTGGTTTTGTTTTTCTTCAGATTCAACGAGACCCTATTTACCTAAGGCTAAACGAGGTTAGGGGCTTTCATATAATAGTTCAGGACCTGTCTTGGCCTGGGACCAATTAAAACATCCAGTTCAGTTTTTGGTTAATGTTAAATCTGACTTGAGTTTGAACAGGAATCATTTGCAAGTTGCTTGTACTCTCTGCTTCAAGGACAGTTGAGGAAATTTTTTACGAAGTAGGCATAGCCTAACTTCAGCAATCCAGATTCAGAGATATTTCTGCTTTTGCTTTCTATGCAGTAAATACATTGAGCCAAAAAATCTTTAGATTACCTGAACAATAATATTTCATAGATTATAGAGTTGGAAGGAGCCTACAAGGCTATCGAGTCCAACCCCTGCTCAATGCAGGAAACTAGAGGAGTGGTCTCCCATCCAAGTAATAACCAGGCCTGACCCTGCTTAGCTTTCTACACTCAGACAAGCTGAGCCAGCGTGAGCCACAGGCCTGTCTATAGTATTTATTTAGCACTTTTCCTAATAGCTGAAAGCATTTCTCAGTAAATATATATCAACAGAAGAATGATTTAATTATCTCTTCACATGTCATAGATTAATGTGTCCTGTGTTTTTTTAAATATAAACTATAGCAGTGATTTCCAATGTGGTTCCCACTGGTGCCATAACGCCTGCAGGGACCTCTCATGGTGCTCACAAAACTCTCTACTCACTGCCTCCTTCAAAAAACTTTTTAAAATAAAAACCTTGGAAAACATTAGGTTACTCTTCTTTTTCTCCCTTTCTAGCCTCTAGCCTTCTCTTTCTCTCCCCTCTACCCCTTTGCCTTGCTATTTATCCCTCCCCCCCAGCCTCTAGCCTCAATATTTCTCTCCCTCTCGTCACCTCTTTAGCTCACTTTTGACTATCCGGGTCCCCATGGCAGCAATTACAGGAGCCATTTTGTGGTCGTTCCCACAAAAGTTTCTCAAATTCCCAAATGTGCCCATGGGTCCAAAAAGGCTGGAGACCGCTTAGCTCTACTTCAGTTTTTTACTTATTTTTAATTACTGGAAAATGTACTAGCAGCTAGAACCCAGTCTAATAAGTACCCAGTGGAATTACTCTTATCTAATCACATACAGCATAATGAGCATCGCATAAGAAGAATAAAGTAAGATCAGAATTGCTATCCCGACTGTACCTAAAAAGGATCGAAAATGTGCTTTGTTTCTAAGTTATATGTTTGTGCTTAAGTAAAATGCTTGGTTAAATGTCTTTACAATGATTACAGGACAGCTTTGGACTGGGCTAAGCACTTTGGGCAGACAGAAGTGGTTGACCTGTTGGAATCCTACTGGTAATGTATTTCCTAGTTCTGGAATGCACTAGAATACATGGTGGGAGCTGCCCCCACTAGTGGAGTAAGTGGGAAAGTCTATCAGAGCTCCTGCTCATGTCAGGGGCACCCCCAATACACTTCATTTATGGAGAACCTCATTCAGCATGATTCTTCCTGGCACCTGGAAATACTTCTTAATGTAGCCCAGTAAATTTTAAAGAAGAAAAATTCAGTGTAAAGTTAAAGCAGGTTAAGAAGTTTCTAAAGATAATTTGAAGGCACGTAATATTTAGTAAAAGTCTTAAATATTTTTTAGCCTACAGCCCCAAGCAGTTTTTATTCCAGAAACGGCATTTCATTGCAGCCAAAATACTTTAGAGTTCTCTAGAGTCTAGATCATGAGATATTAGTGGTTCTTGCAAAATTAGCAAGTGATTTGTTTTCATCATTTAGACTGTACTTGAGAGACATGAAATTGGGATGAATGGGAACATACCGAACTACTTTTGTAGTAATGCAGTATGTGCAAATGTGTATTTAAAAATGAGATCGTGTAATGTGAGCACCCATTTTTCTTTAAAAGGTGATCCCTGTACTTTACACTTTTTGGCTGGGATCCAAAAAGCTACTTTAAGGGTGATCAATGGCATGCATCTATCAAGTGAGATTTTAGTTTTCATTTCTTTTAAGAGCACACCCTTTGCCATACCACAAGTTGCTTTTGAAGCTTTCCTCCATTTCAAAAGTGGCTTGACACAATGCATAGGCAGTTGCTGTTTGAGAAACACAAGTCCAGAAACTTGCAGACTGTGTAGAACTAGTTGTGCTTTTCTTTGGATCTAGTCCTGTGTCTATTTATGATATACTGAAGAAAGCACTTAAGACATATTGCTTAAACATGACGCATTTTATTAATTTAATAAAATTAATCCTGTATCCATGTTCTCAAGATTGCTTACAACAAGAGAATTATTTTTAAAAAACATACAAACATACAAAAAAATTATTACAGTAAAACACATAAAATGAGCACAAAAAACCGTAGCCCAGATAAAATGAATTTAAAAGTATGTGAGTAGTCCTATGGATCAGTTAATCCTTAGTGGATCTCATCCTGCTAGTAAACTACTGTAAATATTTGGGGTTGGATCGAAAGCTCCTGTGAGTTGTGAAGGGGAAATCCACCACCACCCTGTTGGCAGGCACCTCTGCTGGATCAAAGGCCCTTGGATTCATGGAAGGACCCCTTTGTAGTTTTCCAATATTATTGGAAATCGATTAGGGAACCTTGAAACTTCTGATCTTTGAATTCAACACTTAAGTATATTTAACCTGTTTCCATATTGCAGAAGTATGGTCTCATTTTATTTAACTCTATATGTTATGTATTTCAGTGCTTCACTGGAGTCTGGTAATCTAGATGAAAGTTCCCTGGTCTATGCTAATGCTAGTGAACTTAGTGCAGAAGATAGAGAGCTCCTGAAGGCTTATCATCACAGTTTTGATGATGAAAAGGTGGATCTTGACCTGATCATGCACCTACTGTACAATATTTGTCATAGCTGCGATGCAGGTAAATATGTATGTAGTTCTTGTTTCCATTTTAATAAATTATGTACACAAGTTCAGGGATCAGTCACTGGAGGACAACTTGCTGTAGTCTAGCATATATGTTCCACTGCACATAGGACACACAGGCTTGCTTCACACATAAAGACAACCGAGAGTACAGGTTGAGTACAGATGGTTGTTGAATTGTGGGTTGTTGTTGATTCGTGAGTTGTCGTTAGGTGCAAGCCCTGCGCTACTGCTTAACTATGGATTGTTTAACCACGAACAACCCAACAACAAGCCATGGGTTTTCTTCCTGGGTTTTTTGTGGTTAACATCCCATAGGTAAACCATATTGCAGGGTTCATACATAACGGCAACCCACGATTCAACGACTACCCGTACTCACAACCCAGCGTACAGGTTGAGTTACATATGAACCAGGCCTTAGTGTGAACCAACGCCTATTATGTCCTGCTTGTGAGCTTGCCGGAAGTAGAATACTGGACTAAACTGACCTTTTGGTGTGTTGGCAGGGCTGGTCTTACGTTCTTACAACTGCATTTGACTGTGAATATACCCAATCCCTCTTCTGTAGTTGACTGATTTTATGAGCAGGGCCTAGATGAATATGAATGTAGGCAGGCAGGCTTTGCTTCACACTAAAATGTGCTACATGGCCATGGGAGCATGAGCCATAGACTCACTCTCTTATTTTATTTATTTATTTATTTATTTATTTAATACATTTTTATACCGCCCAATAGCTGAAGCTCTCTGGGCGGTTTACAACAGTTAAAATCATAAAATACAATATAAAATACTAAGAATGCCTCTACAGGTACGTGATCTTTCTTCTGCCATGTGTAGCACATCCCCATCCAGGCTTAGTCTCAACATGTCCTTAATGAAAGAAGAGATACTCGGCATAGAGTTCTCTGATTCCTTTTCCTTTAATTTTGGAACTTTGTCTTACAGGAGCTGTTTTAATTTTCCTTCCTGGATATGATGAGATTGTTGGCTTGAGAGATCGCATACTATTTGATGACAAGAGGTTTGCTGATAATGCTCACAGGTAAAAGTGTGCACATCTCTTACTTTGAGTTTTTGTTCTGCTTTTACTCTTACAAAACTATACTTTATTTCAATTATACTTCTTTGCTACTAGATTCCAAGTTTTTATGCTGCATTCAAATATGCAAACATCTGATCAGAAGAAGGTTCTAAAGACCTCACCTCCAGGCATCCGCAAAATAGCAAGTATCAAATGACTTTTCAACTGTTTGTGAATCTTCTTTTTTTATCACATTAGCTGTTACTACAGCATAATGTTACTTTTTTGCTGCAGATTCTTTCTACAAATATTGCCGAAACCAGCATCACGGTTAACGATGTTGTCTTTGTGATTGACTCTGGAAAAATGAAAGAGGTGTGTTAACTCATATGTTTTAAACTAAAAATTATGAACTCGTATGGTAGAGGAATATAGAGTCTTCTGTATGTAAGCAAAACATGTTGGTGTTCCCTAATTAAAGGAGATTTTAAGTACAATTTGTAAATTAAAATATGTGACAAAATCACTTCATATGGAACTGCTGTTAATATAGATTCTTTGATAATGTAAATGTTATCTCAGTCTTCTAAATCTAACTCATAATACAGGTATTTTCTTAACATTTTAGAAGTCCTTCGATGCTTTGAACTGTGTAACTATGCTAAAGATGGTATGGATTTCTAAAGCCAGTGCTGTTCAGAGAAAGGGCAGGTAATGCAAATATCATCAGTTTCCCCCCCTAAACCCAGGTTAGAAACAATCCATTCTTATTTTTTTCAAAAAGAAGGTATAATACCTCTGAAATAATAGACCATTTCTGAAAAGATTTTCATCTTTCTTTGATAGCTTGGGAGACACGTGTCATGCTTCTCACAGTATGTCCACTTTGAATCACCCCAGCATTGGATTGACAATTTTTTTATACTGTTGTCCTCAAGCTTATGTCATATTGCCTTTGAGACAGAAGTTTTAATGAACAACACTTTTGAGAGTGCTTGTTTGTAGATCTCAATATTTCCAAAGTAAATAATAAGATCTGCTTGGATGCTTTGCTTAATTAATTCTACTTTTCTATGTTTTGATTTACCTTAAATAATACTTTGTTTTCAAGGGCAGGACGTTGTCGGCCTGGAATTTGTTTCCGACTTTTCAGTAGACTAAGATTTCAAAATATGCTGGAATTTCAGACTCCAGAACTTCTAAGAATGCCTCTACAGGTACGTGATCTTTCTCTTTTGTTTCATTAAGTCTGTATAGGCTTTAACACAATGCTCAATTCAGCCATCACACCAAACCACAGTTTGCACTAACCATAGCCTAGAAGTGCTAGTCTGTCTTTATTTTCTGTTCCCTCAGCATTCAGGTTCATAAGTTCACATCCATATACATGGTATAGTAGTCTCTAGAGTCAGAGCAATGGGTGTAACAATGGTTTGCTAGTTCAGAGGTCATGCCAAACTATAGTTATGCTTCCTTAACCATGGTTTAGTATGATGTTTGAACTGAACCCGTCTGTAGAAAGCTGCTTATTTGGGGTACTTTGTATGGAACACCTCAGAATATTTTGACACCCTACAAATAATCCAGTGCTTTTCTGCTAAATACAATGAATGAGGTATTTATACAACGTTTTATCAGATGATGCATGAAGGAATTGTTCTGCATCTCCCTATTGTGTGCTGAGCAAGAGCTTTACACAATGCTGCACTGTTTAATTAATTAATTAATTAATCTTTATTGTACGGTCATAGACCCGAATCAAGCAAGATAAAATCATACAGATCACAGCACAATATAAATATTATAATACAAGAACATTAAAAACATGGGAAATTATAAAAGTAAGAACGTCATAATAAAATATAATAAAATATAAAATATCTAAAATAGATATAATATAATATAGAAGACAAGTTATTAAATGTACACACTAAATGTAATTAACATAAGATAACATAAGTAAGTTAATTGGTGATGGAATAAAACATTATAATATAAATAACCCTAGAGGGAGAATTATTTTAGTTAGAGGAAGTTCCCTTCCGTGTTTTTATGACCCGAAAGAGAAATCTAGCCACCAACTCTGTGACTGATTTATTCTTATCTGCTAAAAGATAAGTCAAATACCATTCAGATGACCGGTCTGGAAATTTAGAAAGTGCAGGTGTTATTAACTTCACCCAGTCATTTTATAAAAATTACAAGCAAAAAGCATATGGACCAGAGATTCTATAGCCCCATCACCACAAGGACATAGATCGTCCATCCAGTACAGCAGATGGTAAACAATTGAACCTAGCTCTCGTAAAAATCAAACAATATTTAGGGATAGATAAATTCTCCAGATATCTAGCATAACTTTCAGGGGGGGGGGGAGGATAAACCAAAATATAGAGGAGAGCAGGTCTTCTGGGCATTAGCAGTGGACTGCTGGATATCAATATCTTTGACACAAGAATCCATAATGGCTTTTGCCTGTTGGTAGCCTATGGAGAGAAGAAAATGTATAGACAAACCTAAGAGTTGTAATTTGTTGGTCAGGGTTTTGTGCCACACACTAACATAAGTCAAGTGTCCCGGTAGAGAAGGTATATAAGTCCCAAGGATTCCTCAGCAAAAATCAGTCTTAGCCAAAACCTGAGAGCCCGTAGCCATGCGGTACTTTCAACAGAAAGGCAACCAGCTTCCAGTTGTAAAACTGCCTCCGATACACATTTGGGAACACCAAATAGTGTATATAAAAAAGAGGAAAGGACTCGTTCAACACTGGGATCGAATCCTCTTATCCAGATTGGAATACCGTATAGTAGTTGTGCCAAAGATTTAGCTCTGAACACCTGAAGAGCAGCTGGTAAAAATTGACCTCCGTTGGTAAAAAAGAAACGAGTTGTTGCTTTAGTGGTGTATGGATGGCAACAGATTTCTGGGGTGACCACGATAGAGAAGAGTGAAAAGTAACTCCTAAATATTTAAACTGTCTTACTTGCTCTATATACTCACCTCTAATAACCCATTTACACAAGGATTTACGATTAGAGAAGTACATGATCTTTGTTTTGTTAAAATTAATTGACAACAAATTCTCAACACAATAATCCAAAAAAACCCATAGTAGACGTTTCAATCCTACTTTCGAAAGGGACAGAAGAACTGCATCGTCTGCATAAAGAAGTAAAGGCACTCTTCTCTCTGCCAGTTTGGGACAGTGAAAATCTGGCGAGAGGCAAATTAAAGACAGATCGTTCAATTTATTCTTAAACAGGGTAGGGGCCAATATACAGCCATGTTGGACTCCCTTAGTAACAGGGACAGGCTCAGTTAAATTGCCCTTAATGCCACACTTCACCCTAAGAGAAGTGTTCTGGTGAAGACATAATTAGATAGAGCAACCTTTTATCGATAGTTGTGCACTGTTGAATCTTGTGGTGGCCACTGATGCTGGTGTTGCAAGCTTGGTTTGTGTTGCTCCGCAGCCATAGCACAATTGATAAGCTAATTTATTTTAGTTGCTCTTTATATTGTAGCTTAAGCAGAAATGTACAATTGATTAACAGTGATTATTAAGCTGCAATCCAGGAATGATTACTTGGGAGTGAGTCCCACTGAATTTGGAGGGACTTTTAATAGAATTGAGATAAAAATCTGCTTTAGTGACACAATGGATATTCTTGTTTTTTCTTTCATTACACATTTTGCCATATCTGCTGGAGAGAAGGGTTGTTAAAATTGTATATTTGATCTTATGTGTATTTAATTTCACTGATTCCCAAATGTCAGGGCATACGGGTGGCTTTTATAAGGGTTTGTTAAGTCACCAGGGGGCCAGCATTATTTTTTAGGAGATGTTGGGTTGATGGATAGAACACTTAGGAGTATTCAGCTGGGCCTGTAGGATTACTGTTCTAATGTCTAAACATTTGGGGATAATTATTGGATTGGATCCAGTGGTTCCTTCTGCTGGTGGTAGCATGCCCTGAGGAATGTTCCACTCAGAGTGTTCCCATTGATGGGAGAGGAGAAGGAGGAAGAGGTGATTTTTCACCAATTTTCCCGCTCCTCCTGCAGCCCCCAGTCCCACCACCCTCACTTTTTTGGAGGGTACCAACCCTCTGGGGCAGATTTCCGGGGGCACGGGATGGGGGAATCGATTAAAAAATACCTTTCCCCCCCATACCGCTAGTGGAAATACTCTGCTGGATCAGGAGCCTTCTACATACAGAAACAGCTCTTTAAGGCAAATGCTGGATCCAGTCCTATTTTATATTCTCTTACCTGGGCGTAAGCCCCATTGAACTCAGTGGGATTTACTTTTGAGTAGACATGGATAGGCTACTATCCAATGGATAGGCTATTATCCGTGCAGTAATTTAAGGAAATTTGTACTGTATTTTTGGGCTTTCTGAAACAGGTGTCTTTAATTTCTAGGAGCTATGTTTGCATACAAAATTGCTGGCTCCCATCAACTGTCCAATTGCTGACTTTTTAATGAAAGCTCCAGAACCACCTCCTGCTTTAATTGTGAGAAATGCTGTGCAGATGCTTAAGGTGAGTAAACAAAATCAATCTATGTTCTTGTATTGTTGCTATTAGTGGCTTTTATCATGTCTCCTAGAGTCTGAAGCACTACATTTCAACACAAATGTTTAGTTACCAACTCTGCAAATCTCTCTTTAGCTTTCCCAGTTTCATTTGATCCTGGCCTAATACTTTGCCCTTTAAGGATTTGCCTCTGCAAATGTCTATCAAAAGTAACTATTCTTTAAGTCCAGCAGGGACCTAATATTCCCTGTACCAACAGGGAATGTCAAATGAGAATAACTGAGTATGTTTTTTAATTGCTCATGAAGAATACTTCCCTCACATAGCTGAATGAAGTCATGACAGAAGAAATACATGTTAACCTAATTTAATCATGAAGCTTAATTGTCCCTAGTAAACTATTTGGATTGTGCATTTCTTTGTATGCTGACCTGGGTTACTGTTCTTTTAATAGACAATAGATGCTATGGATACCTGGGAGGATCTAACAGAACTTGGATATCATCTGGCTGACTTACCAGTAGAACCCCATCTTGGTAAAATGGTGCTGTGCGCTGTTGTTCTCAAGTGCCTGGATCCTATTCTGACCATCGCATGCACTCTTGCATATCGTGATCCTTTTGTGCTGCCTACACAGGCCTCGCAAAAACGTGCAGCCATGCTGTGCAGAAAACGATTTACTGCAGGAACATTTAGTGACCATATGGCCCTTCTCCGGGCTTTCCAGGTATTGCCAGTCTACTAAAAGAGCACTTATGATTTATGTATCTGAAAGAGATGAGGCACTTTAGCTAGATCAACTCATCTAGAAAAGCTATCTAGTGCAAACTTGGGGCAGAAGCAGTTACCAAGCCCTTGTATATCTTAACTGTGCTGCTGCTACTTCCTATCTTACATCCTTGCTGCTGCCAGCTATCTTCTGCTTGCCACCTGCCACTTGTTTTCCTTCTCCACTGCTGCCAATTAGAGAAGCAATGTAGTGCTATGTGAGCCATGGTATTAATGATGTGGTTGATCTCCAAATCCTTTCATGGATCGGATGGGAATAAGTTAAATTATCATAAGCAGATAATGTTTGAGACTGTCCTGTGGGAAAAGCTGTCCCATCCCCTCTGTGTGTGCTAAAGTGGATTGCTGTAATGCTATACTCATGGGATGGTGAATAGTTAAAGTTACTTTGGCCTTTGGTGTTGAGTGAAAAGGTTAGCAGCTTAGCACCAAGGTCTCCTTAGGCTCCCAATCTGCTCATTGGTGTGAAAAGAGTGGACTCCCAGTTGTTTATCTCCCTGTAGAGTAGTGTAGCTGCTTCTACCATAATTTTGGTAGTTGCAGGTCAATGTAGAGAAGCTTTTGGCCTTTCCCAGTTGTGCTTCCTTTCTTACTGGCTGCAAGACCACTTGGGGCTTAAGCTATATCTACAACTTCTTATTACTTTCCTGCCCTCATGGTGCAGTGATTTTGGAACACTTCTGCAACCCCTGATAGTTGCCGTAGAGGCAGAGGTGCTCTAAGGACCTGCTCATGGGTGGGAATCATTGTTCTTGCCCCATGCCCAAGTGTCTGTGGAAGCCAGCAGCATAGTAGGTAACAGGCACAAGCTAGACTTGGCTTGCCACTGGCAATATGTTTAAGAGGCAGAGAGAAATCAATTGCATAACTCTTGCTAAGCTAGGAATCAAGACTTTCTATAATAATAATTTAAGATTTAGAAAGTATTTGTTTATAATGCACTAATTTAAAAGGGCCACTGGGGGGCGTATTGCCTGCTTATAAAAATAATGATACTCAAAGGCATTTTAAACCAACTTGTTTGACAGGCGTGGCAGAAGGCACGAAGCGATGGCTGGGAAAGAGCTTTCTGTGAGAAGAACTTCCTTTCTCAGGCAACAATGGAGATTATCATAGGAATGAGGACACAGTTACTTGGGCAGCTCCGAGCATCAGGTATATATACACATATTTTTAGTAACCTGAACTAAACCTGAACACCCTTGTCCCCACAAAAAGTCTTTAGACATTCATCCTGGATTTCACTGTATTGATTCCTTTCTTAATGATCATGGATATAGTGGCTGTCTTTTGAGGTATGTGTTTGGAGCATTTCGCCTGATGACCAAGCCTTGGGTTGACTTCCATAAAGAAGTGTATCCCAAGGAAATTAGCTACACCTATTATTGTTGTTGTTCTTGGATCTGCTACTGCAGTGATGGCGAACCTATGGCACGGGTGCCACAGCTGGCACGCAGGGACCTCTCTGTGGGCACTCGAGCCATTGGTCACCAGATCGCAAAAAGACTGTCCCCTTCTGCAAAACACTAAGGATTTTGTTCTTTCTCACAATGTGGAACAGAATGATTTTATTCTAGAATTCCTCTTACAGAATTCTTTTCTACATTGTTATCACATTTAAAAGATTTTGAAGAATGATGCACAGAGCATGGCTTGGATGTAAAGCCCTAACAGTTGGCCTGAGTGCTGCATGTGTTGCTCTCAAACTAACGGAGTATGAGCCAAGGTTTGACAAATTATCAGCATGCATGCAATAGCAAAAATCACATTAATTGTGCAAAAGCATGCCCAATGAAAACTTTTACCTAATGCAGTGTTTGCAGTCCAAGACATAAAGTGTTTAAAATGTGTTAAGCACGTTTAGTTTTCTTGTTTATCTTGCTCATCCTAGTACAGATTGACTTTTACTTTTACTAATCTGACACCTGTAGAACCAGTGAAAGGACCCGGGGTAAAGCTTGCCCCATACAATTTCAGTCTGGCATATAATCATATTACAAGTTGAGAATCCCTTATCCAAAAATACATGTGCCTAATTATTTAAAAAGTTTGTATAAATTCCCTTCAGGCTATGTGTACAATGTAGTACTATAATAATTTTTTGAGTTGATTTTTTTTTCAACAAAAAACTATCATTGAAAGCTCTGTTATTGTGTTTTTCTTTTAAGACAAAAGATGTTAATTAGTTCGGACAACTGTATGAGTTGTTTTTCTAAAACTAAAACCTCGGTATTCAGGTTTAATTGCAATGTTGGCACTTTGAAATAAATAAGTTGGTTTTGTGTTGCAGTTTGGGCACTCGGGCTCAAAAGGTTCGCCATCATTGTGCTACTGTATGTGGTTGCCATGGTTTGTGAATTGGTCACAGTTATATGTACTTGAGTTTACACTAGCAGTGTAAACTTGTGCAGCTTGTGAGTTCGCACGACATGGCAACCCACCCTGCAAGCAAGCTATGCGGTGTGGGTTGTTCACGAAACAACTCACAGTGTGCCTGACAGACAATCAGGCTCACCGTGGGTTGTTCTGCCCCTGCTTCCCCCTTGGTCCTCCAGCTGGTATCCCAGGGTCCCTCGTGGCACAACCTGTCTCATCTCCCCTGTCCCTGCTCTGATTGCAACACCTTTTCTTCCACCTCCATTCTGATCATGACCCATTTTCTTTCTCTGCCCCCCCCTCCTCCCCAGCAGAGATTTCAAAAAGCTCAATTGGGGTTGTATTTTTTTTCCTGGCCCCTGAAATGTGCAAAAATATCTTCATAATTTTTTAAAAAAAAATTTGGTCAGTCTTTCAGAGTTGCACAAGTGCTCTCTTTTGCCTTCCCAATATATGCAGTCTTGCCTGGTCTATTCCTTGTCAGCTACAGATGTCAAATGGTAACAGAGTAATTAGGTGAGACTGTATATAGGCTACATTGCGAACAGTTGACAGCTGACAAGTGCCTACTTGTCAACTGGAATGCACTGGCTTATTGGGAAAAAACTGTGAAGGTAAGTGCGCCCAAAGGGGGTGAGCTGTAGATCTCCCCCTTAGCAAGGTGGTCCTCTGGGTTTTAAGTGTTGAACTGACACTTCTCAGTGCCCTTCACCTTTGGGACACTTCCTGAGTCTCCAGATAGTCCAGGAAGGGGAGATGTTAAGGCCACCCCCTTTTCGCTGCTTCTGCCGTTACTGCGGTTTGACAGCTGTCAACCCCACCTCTCCCCCCGAGAATGGGACAGAGTGAATGGGCCACATTAGGGAGGCAACCCATTCATTCCATTCCATTCTGCAACCTCTCAGGGTTTGTTTTTTTCAAAGTGTTTGGGAAATTTGTGTATTTTTTTTTTACAGGGAAATATACGTAGATTTCATGGCTGGGCAGTAACTGAGGGGAAATATATGCAGATTTCATGGCTGGGAAGTAAATGGAAGGGAAATTTGCAGGGGTAAAAATGTTGATGAACTAGTGATGGTTGCTCCAAAGTGCCATGTAGGCATCGGTGGAGGGGTTCTTGCTGGCAGCGGCACAGGCAAGATTTCCAAGAGTGGCAAGGGGTTTTTGCTGCTCATGCTGAGCGGCTCACTCATCCCTCAACCCACAATGGGATTGGTCTCCTAGATTTGGATGACACAACAGCCCATCGTAGGTTCAACAACCCCTAGAACAAGCCATGGGTTGTCAGGGTGGCTTGTTGCCCCAAAACAAGCCACCCTGCGGGAAGTGGTCTGGGTTCACATGACACAACAACCCACCATGGCTAGTTATCCACGATGGGTTGCCATGTCATATGAATCCAGTCAGTGAACACTACTTATTGGTCTGTTATCCTAACATAAAAACAAAGGCACACTTATGGCTCTACATAGATTAGTAGTAGACATAATATTCTTACACTGGCAGAAAGTGATGGAAGCATATTAGTCTTTTTAAAAAGTCACAAGCAATTAATACCAACAGGTAACAACTTCAAATGAATTATACTAATAGGTTTGAGCCATTAGAATCTGATATTTAGCCATCTGCTATTAATCTGTTGCTATTTTTCATTAACCAGTTTTGCTCTAATTTTGATTACCATTCCTCACAATTTTGGATATTTCCCCCAACAAATATTCTGAAGGGTAGACAAAAAGGAATTTCTTTCAAGGATGAACATTAACATTTCCCTCTAATCTTCAAGTTAAAAGGCCACACAAGCCCTCAAACTTGCCACATACAGAATCTGTTTGTAACATTACAGAAGGTCCCCATTCATTATCTGAGTAGATATTGATATTTAAGGGCAGTAATATCTTTCCCTATGGATAGGTCTGGCAGTTTTTAAATTTGTACAAATCTTTTGAATACTTTTATCATGTAGAAAAAAAACAGGGAGATCAAACCATCCCTCTATCTTGTTCTGTAGCCAAATTTCTTATTCTTAAATTTAATTTAGATTAAGCAGAATGTAAGTGCATTAACACCTTGAGGAAAAACTCCTTCCAGTATCAAATTTCTGATGGTTGAGACCCACTAGGTTAAGTTTTACAGACTGCTTTAGCTAACACAGTCTTCCACATTGCACATATAAATTTAGAGCTAATACATAATAACCCCCTTCTGTGATTTAGATAGGATTATAGCCACCTCAGATTTTAATGCTGCTAAGGTGCTTCATGGAAGATACAGCAAGGTTCAAAGGATGATTTTAAAAGAATTTACTTTATATTACTTTCAGATTCATGTATCTGCCCAAGCTTGATCACCTATCATGACCATAGATCACCAAGAAATACATTGAATCCAAAATGGGCTAATATTTTAAGTTTGACTCAGGAGCACAAAGAAGTCAATTGAAGGATTCTTTTTTTTGGGGGGGGGACTATCCCCCTAAGGTTCAACAAAACTGGCAGCTGGGCTGAATTTAAAACTTTGTAAATTAGTGTCCTGAGTTAAATAAGGAAATAATGTACAGGCAGTGCCTGGGTTACGAACGTCCAACTTATGGACAACTCATACTGTACTTACGAACGGACCGCCATAAGGCCTGTTTACTTCTTCCAGGTAAACGTGACTTTGAAGCTGAGCACCTGGGCGAAATCCAGCCCCCTGAGGTAGCACCCCCCCACTGGCCTCCCTCAGCCCTGCCTCATACCATGCAGGAAATCTTTAAGCCACCCTTCACGGAGCGCAGGAAATCCTGGTTCACCACCATGGTTGCTTCTGAGGGGAGGTGGCCGTGGAGGCGACAGGCTTCACAGGCGGGTGATGTCGGAAGGCTGCACCCATTACTCCGCAGTGGCCGAGGTGCCTGCCAACCCAAGCAGGGCTCCCGTTTCCCCTCAGACATGCGGCTGGCGAGCAACGGACAGGAGGCAAAGCGTCCGTTGGGACGAAAGCAGCCTCGCCTGCAGGGGCTTCAGCCATTGTCCCCTGGCACTGGGTGAGGCCTGGCAAGGGGCCGTCCTCACGCCATGCTCAAGCTCGCTGGGTGACTTTGGGTCCCCCCTCCACCTAGCCTACCTCACAGGTTTTTGTGAAGATAAAAATGGAGGAAGGCGGGCATGTATGCCTCCCTGAGCTCCTTGGACAGAGGGCGGGATATCCATATAATAAATGAATAATATGGGATAAGCATTTTCTTTTACATCTTTTATTTATATTTATATCCTGCCTTTTTTCCTGCAAGGAACTTAAGGCGGTTTACTTAATTCTCCTCTCCATTTTATCCTCACAACAACCCTGTGAGGTGGTTAGGCTGAGAGTCAGTGACTGGCCTGAAGTCACCCAGTGAGCTTCATAGCCGAGTGGGGACTTGAACCCGGATCTCCTAGTCCAACCCCTATGCCACACTGCCTCTTGATTATTTATTTATTTGTTACATTTATATCCCACCTTTGCTCCCAGGAGCACAAGGCAACATGTGGGGGGACTAGGAAATCACCATATTGATTTCCCTAGCCCAGCAGCTAGTCATATGTCTCTGCTGATCCCACCCTCAACCATCTTCTGTTTACATGTTTTAAGTCAGGAATGCATCATCCAATTATTAATGTTACCTCACAAATGAATGTTAACCTTTAATCATGATCCTTTTTCTTTTTTTTTCTATCTAAACTGTTTTAAGAACTGTTTCTTTAATTTTTTTTTACAATACAGTGTGTATGTTGTACATGGTTACTTTTATTATTACTGTACTGTATTATTATTAATATTATTATTATTACAGTATTATTATGTACTGTATGTTATGTTAAAGATGTTTCATTGTATTTGGAAGTGTTAAGTGTTTTATATGCACAGAAAGGTAAAATAAATACTATACTAAGACAAACATTTGACAAAGTGACATTTAATAAGAACGGTATGTACCTGTTCTGACTTACGTACAAATTAGACTTAAAGACAGACTTTAAAAACGGGTCTCATTCGTAACCTGGGGACTGCCTGTATTTGGGTGTAATGTCTTATAGTGCAAAAAACTTTGAAGATCCCCATCCTGCAACCCAAGGCAGGATCCATCACAACTGAATCCACAATTCCCATCATGCAAATTAGTATACCATAAAAACAAAGTGGGAGCTAAGAAGCTAACCCTTACCAGGCATGTCTGCCTGAAAATGGGAACTGTTTCTTAAATAACAGAATATAAATTTCTTTCTTTTAGGTTTTGTTAGAGCCAGAGGTGGTGGTGATATAAGAGATGTTAACACAAACTCTGAGAACTGGGCTGTGGTTAAAGGTGCCTTGGTAGCTGGAATGTATCCAAATATAGTTCACGTTGATAGAGAGAACATTGTCTTGACTGGGACAAAAGAAAAAAAAGTCCGATTTCATCCTACCTCAGTTCTTAGCCAGCCCCAGTATAAAAAGGTAAGACATTTGGTATTCGGATGGCAGTCTTGTGCAGTGGGAAGAAAGGGCAGCACATTTGTTCAGTGAGCAGTCTTAGGGCGCAGTGCTGGGAGTTGTAGGACTTTTTCCTGTCTAAACATGCATAGGATTGCACCTTTAATGTATTTGAATACTTTGCTTATTTAGATCTGTATTTTAATACAATCCATGTCCAAAAAGAGTTGCCATTAATAAGAGAACCATCATGGAAAGCAAGGAGCTGGTTGAATGGTGTGGCAAATGACTTTGCTAAATCCTTTTGCTAAACTTGTTTTAGCACCCAACAGTGTTTCCTGGTTTTAACTCGGAACATCTGTGTTGTGTAGGGTTTACACAATATTTCTGCATGTATGGGCTATGTGTTCCTCCATGTCTGTTGTGTGTACTAGAAGCCAATTTCCGTACAGATTCCTATGGTGTGGCTTGTGGCCACTGGACATGCCAAATTGACTTTATGCAGACACATCCATGCATTATATGAAAGAGACACATATAATGTCCATACTTATTTTGCATGTGGATATAGGTTGAGCTATTTAATTTGGGGGTGTGAGAAGAATCAGTGCAGTGAGCAGTTCACAAAGTGTTTGGAGTATTTAGCTTGGTCATGATCTCTCTTCATAATTTAATAGAATAAAACATGACAAAATATGGAAAGTGTAAACCAATTTGCTGCTTGAAGAATTTAGAACAAGGGTAGGAACCATTTTTCAGCTTGGGGGCTGCGTGCTAGAAGTGGGCAGGGCAATGCTCAAAGTGAGCAGAGCCACTGCTGGCATGTGCCCTCCCATTCTCTTATACATCCCATTCACACAGAAAGGCATGCACACACACATGCTTGCCTCATTCATACAGAGACTTCCCTCCTTCCCATACCCCCTCCTCAGCTAATCGTTGCAGACCAGCTGAAGAAAGAGCGCATTTTCATTCTCATAGTGGCACTTCGTGTGGGGAGGATTAAGCCAGAGTGCTCCTTGAGGTTGCAGCTCAGACAGGAGCTCCTCTCCCACCCCTCTTCCGACTCTGAGCAGGAGGGCCCTCACTGGAGTCCTTTGCAGGCCAGATGGGGAGGTCTGGCATGCCAGATTCAGCCCATTGGCTGGAAATTCCCCATCCCTGGTTTAGAGGGTGCTTTCATTTGGTAAGTTCACCTCTTTCGTTTTTTCAGTTCTCTGTCTTTGAAAGAGAGATGGAAGTTTAACGGAACGTTTGAGGCATTAGCTTATGAAATGAAGTGATGCCCTCTCCACCACATTTCCTCCCATACCATAATTGAGGTGTGTGTGTGCATACGGGTACATACACAAACATATGTACATAAACACATGCATGCTTACATAGGTTTTATATGAAGCAGTAATTTCTTAAACTTTTCTTATTTATTAAACATTTAAACTTTCCTTAGTATGTCTGCTTATGTATTATTTTTGCTCTAAGATACTAGAGTTATGTCCAGAGTTTGTTATCCTGCTTTTCCATTAGAAAGATCAGAGTATGGAGCTCCAGTAGTCTCACATCCAGGCAAAAATGAGCTCATCAGCTGCTTTGATTAAAAAATGCTACAGCATTGGGTGCTCCTAACCCATTTTTGGCAAATAAATGAAAGTTGACTTGCAAACTGATGTTTTAGGTTGTCCCCTTTATTGTACTGAAAGAAGAAAATCTGTTAAACTGTCCCATTGTGTTACTGCTAACAGATTCCCCCAGCAAATGGTCAAGTGGCAGCTATTCAGGCACTCCCCACAGACTGGCTGATATATGATGAAATGACAAGAGCCCACCGAATAGCCAATATCAGGTGCTGCTCAGTTGTGACTCCAGTCACTGTGGCTCTCTTCTGTGGATCAGCTAGATTGCCAAGTAATGCTTTACAGGAGCCTTCATCCTTCAGAGGTATGTTCTGATTTTAATATGTGAGTGTGATTTATATAATGGATCCTTACAGGTAAATGTGTAAACTATTGTTCCAAAGTGGATTGGTTAATGTCAGCAGATGGTAGAAGTGTTTTTCCCCCCATGTACTACTTAGAGTAAATCTAAAAATGATTTTTGTTTAAATGGGATGGGGAATGAAAAACACATGTTCACTTGCTTTCCCCCTATTAAATATAGCATCCATAGTTATTTCCCGTGAGGTTGTTGTTATATTCTATTCTCTCAATATATCTTAAAGTTTGAAAGCTGCTTCATGCACAATGGCTGGATTCACACATGGCAGCCCATAATCAAGGTTGCGTATGGGTCAAGTGTTGGTTGTTGTTGAACCATGGGTTCTTCTTCATGGTCTCTGTGCATCACACATATGGATTCTGTGCCTGCGTGGAGCCTATTTCGGGAAGCTTCCATAGCTGAGGATTTTAGGTGGGAACCTCTCCCCCACCATCCTACTGTGCATGCTGCTAGTGGGTTCCCACCTATTCCCTCAGTTCCTCTTCGACCGCCTTTGTGGGTGCCTCGGGGGAGCTTTCTCTGCATCTTTTGACCACAGTTCTGATGTCTATTTAATATTTTTATTCTTCTCCTTCTATTTTCTCAGTCTTTCCTCCTTTTGCCTTATTTTTATGTTTTATTTTTGCCTATCTCCTCTTCACGACTTTTTGTGAGGAGCTCTTGCTAAGCGGATGGCCGTGAAGGCCCCGTTTCGCAAGTGTGTCCATTGCGGTAGTAAATTACCGCCTATGGACGGCCACTCCTTGTGCCTGTTTTGTTTAGGTGAGGGGCACCGAGTCGATATGTGCCCCCACTGTCAACCCTTTACAAAACAGGCTAGGAGAAACTGCTCTGACCATCTCCGAGTGGTTCTGTGGAGGAAAGTGTTGGAGGCCGTAGAGCAACCTGCAGCTGCTGCTCCCATGTTGGCATCATCTTCTCTTGCTCTCCAGATCATCACTGTATCTTCTCCTGGTCAGACCCTGGCGACAGGGAGAGACCCTCTGACTCTGGGTCGTTCACTGTCTATTCAGACAGCTAAAAAGCTGGCTAAGAAAGCCCGATCATCAAAGTCTGACCCGGAGCAGAAGAAGAAGAAGAAGAAAGAGTTTAGGAGGTCTCCTTCTACGAAGGGAAAGTCCTTTCCGCGGCGAAAAGCCAGAACACCAACTGCCTCTCCTCCAGCGCCTGAAATTCAAGCTTCATCGGTACTAACAGTCTCAGTACTGATCTCGCAGTCTCAGAAGGGGAGATTCGAGACTTATCTCCTCCAGACCAGCCTCGGGACTGAGCCCACTCGGGACCGAGATACGCCCCAGCGGGAACAACATTCCTCTTCTTGGATTCATGGGATGGAGGCATGACAGAGAAAGAGGAGCCCCTGCTCCTCTCACAATTCCAGATATCACTCTAGATCCCCAATGTCTGACTCGTCGTTTCCACCTTGACCCTGATACTATTGGGATGATTGGCAGCTGCATCGACCTCAGGATCCCTACTACGATCCTTGCCTTTTCCAGCTGCTGTGTTTTCGACAGGAGCCCTCTGCATCTTTGGCTAGACCATCTAGCCCACAGCAGTTCCTGCTGCCTCCACCTCCTCCGCGAGAGGCGAGGCCGTCTCGACGAGAGCCAAATCCCTTGGTACCGGAGCCCACTGTACCATCAGCATGAAGTGCCGTCTACCTCGGCACCTCCTCCAGTCACTTTGCTGTGACGTGATCCGGTGGTGGCCACGAGATCCACGAGAGTCTCTTCACCAGAAGACTACTACTCATAGTTGTCTTCCACGTCCTCACTTGCACCCTCCATCTCCTCGCCAGATGCGATGGTCAGCTCCAAATATAGATGTGCTAAAAAACTCGCGAGTTTTTTTTTTCTGTTCGCTGTTCTATTAGCATGTTAAAGATTATTGTGAACTTGACAGCAGGCTCATTTCCCACCACTCAAGAGATGCACTCAGAGATGCGAGCTGTTAAACAGGTTTTACCTGTGTCTTAGCAATTACTATTGAGATGCAGAGATGCAGCCAGACTACTATCGAAATGCAGAAAAAACAGTCTGGAGCCTTGAAGGAAGAAGAGCCAACAAGTTTGCATATGAGAGAGAGGTTTTTACACAGGCTTTCCTCAGTCAGAGTTGAAGAAATGAATTATATTTCACCACACAACAAAAAATTCTTTCCTCTGGAAAAAAGGTATGCTTCTCACAAGAATGCACCTTACAATTACCACTAGCACATTATACATTATTATGTCTATCTGTAACAAAATGTAGGAATGTAGGAATTTCTAAAATGTAGGAATGTAAGTCTATATTTTCAATCTAGCTAGCCTTTCAATCTACGGTAGTAGCCAGAGATGCTGTTAAATTAGCATTACAAATCCTGGTGTTTGTTAGTAGGATTAGCATAAGTGCATAGAGGTTTTGGTTTTCCTCAGTTGGAGTTAGAAGAAGAAAGTTTATGTAGATGTACCACCAATTAAGAAACAAAAGCTTGAGTTCCTGGCAGCTATCTCTCAACTTCAACTTGAAGCAAAGATTTTGCTGTTCGTGACTCAGCGAGCAGGGAGGGGGGAGGGAGAAGGGAAATCGAATAGCTCGAAGTGATTCGTGAGCCAGCTACTGAAGACTCGCTCCACATGCCTAGCTCCAAAGACCCTGACTCGCCATCTGAGGACATGGGACACTTCTCTGAGCAAGTTTGTCAGATGGCTGAATCATTGGGGATCCCCGTACATCAGCAGGAAAAGAGGATAAGGGACTCTGTGTACGACGCCATGTACTCGGAGGCAGCGGCACCGATCACAATCCCTTTCCTCCCGACCTTGCTCCAAATGGTCAAGGTGGCCTGGAAGAATCTCTCTTTAATGCCCCCAACCTCGAAGAGGCTTGAAGGGGTGTATTGGGTGTAGGAACAAGACACCACCTTTCTGTTTTCACACCCGAAACTGAGCTCCGTCATTGTGGAGTCAGCACAGGGTCGCTCTCGCGCTGTCAACATTCTGCCCCTGTGGATAAAGAGGGCAGACGATTGGACCTTATGGGCCACAGAGCCTACTCCTCAGCTACCCTCGGGTTGAAGGTTGCCAACTACCAAGCCACCATGGCCCGCTATCAACTTTTTCTTTGGGAAAAGATAAGAGCCATGTGTGATTACCTCCCCGAGGACCATAGGGAACTGGCCTGCATCTTCCAGTCGGAAGCCACAAAGCTCGCTAGGCAACAAATTAATGTGGCCTATCACCAGGCCGATTGCCATGCCAAGGCAATGGTGGGCTCCATCACACTTCGACGACACGCTTGACTGTGCTTGGCTGCTTTGAACCAAGAGGCTTGCTCCCATATAGAAGACCTTCCCTTTGATGGCAAAGGCCTCTTTAACTCTAAGAACGACAAGGCTATGAATTCGGTACTGAAAGCCAGAACCACCACCAAGAAGATGGGTTTTACCCAGTACCCTGCCGCACCAGCTCCAAAGCTGGTGCTACTGGCTGCAGTCTTCATTTCCACCTCTCCAGCAAAGTGACTGTCCTTCTCGTGCTCAGCAGCCTCCACCACCGAGATGATCTTACACCCAACCTTGGATCCAGGGATCCCAAAAGAGAGGGGACTACTCGGGCAAACGACGCCTTTGACCTCCTGCCTGTCTCTCGCTCAACGTCCCCAGCTCCTTTGTCACCGCCTCTCGACCATGTGCCTCCAGTTCAGCGACCGCTTGAGGCCATACCTACCGATATTAAAGTGGATGACATCTGACTCTTGGGTCCTGAAGATCGTCCAGCACGGTTACAGGATCGAGTTTGATGCCCTACCTCCCTTTTTCAGTATCTGCACTACTCAACCTTCGCCAACCCTGCAGGAAGAAGTGGCTACTCTCGACAAAGGAGCCATTCGTCTGATTCCAACATACGATCTGCACAAAGGTCTCTACTCAAGATACTTTATGGTACTGAAGAAGGATGGAGGGCTCCACCCAATCCTGGACCTGCGGGAGGTCAACTCCTACATAACACCAAGGAAGTTCAGGATGACCACGCTCCAGTCTATCTTGCCCCTCCTTTGCAAGGGAGACTGGTTTGTGTCTGTCAACCTCAAGGACACCTATTTCCACATTGGTATCCATCTTGACAGTCAGCACTTCCTCCAATTCTGTGTGGGGACTGCAGCCTACCAGTTTCAGTTTCAATATTGAAATGTCAAAGCTAAGTAAACTGAACTTTTTGTGCAGACTTTCGATACATCTTCATTCTGTTCCTTTTTTAGATACATAAGATCCAGCAGGCCGGCAGTGTCATAAGATAACTGATTTGATTGGAGAAATGATGAGGAAGAACGAAATGTTTTGGATACTTTTTCCAGGTCCCAACAGTTGAATCGAGGGTAATTTGTCAGATAGAAACAGCTTTATGACACTGCTGGTATGTTGCATCTTGCATCTGAAATGCTTAGAGATGTACTCCATGGTAGGCTTCCATTAATTGGATCTTACACACTCTCCAGCCATCTTGAATCATAAAAGTGCTCTGTTGATACAAGTGTTTTATTTCAGTGTAGTATCAACTACATTGTATCAACTAGTACTTCAAAGATTTAAGAAACTTTGCTGCAAAAAAGTATCAAGGTGATTAGTTTTAGGTGTATTGAGTGGAAAGTTACAGTTCTATTACCACTTGCATTTGGGATTTATAAATTATGTACCAAACATCAAAAAGAACTTGACTTTAATGTAGTTATTGCTGCCAGAATAGAGATTGCTATTAAATAGGGAAGGATGAAAGGCCAACTTCTCTAAGATTACTTGGAAAGAATGCAGAATAACTTGGAACAGGTGAAAGTCTGTTCCAGACTTTTGACGGATCTCCCCAAACTTGGCACGGTCACTCTTCATCACCTGTAGACTCTCAGGATTAACCTGATTTTTCTTTAAGATCAGATATTTCTGTCAGAAAAGTTTTCTGCTGCCAGCACTCAGCCTAAACGTTACACTTTC
Organism: Shinisaurus crocodilurus; assembly: GCA_021292165.1. Lineage (NCBI taxonomy): Eukaryota > Metazoa > Chordata > Lepidosauria > Squamata > Shinisauridae > Shinisaurus > Shinisaurus crocodilurus. Next base: position 59,673,117 of record CM037877.1, read on the forward strand.
AGTCAGAGAACTGTTATGTGTGTGGCGTCCCAAATCCTGTGTGTCTGTGTGTACGGGCGTTTGCGTGCGTCGCATAGTCTCCTACACAGTTGGACAGATCCGTCCCAAACCTGGCACACAGGTTACTTTCCATCACCCAAGGACAAAGACTGGCGGGTTCAAATCTCTGAAAAACCCTCACCGCGCCTGTACGGCTCAAAATAGATGATAGCCAATGGCGTCACTTGGAATGTTCGCAGGGGCCATTCAGGAGCGGTTATGCAAATCACTCCAACTACATTTAGAATGTTCGTATGAACTGCTGCCACAGGGGCCCAATCAGGAGCGGATATGCAAATCTCTCCTACGTCAAAACAGAATGTTCATATGCACTGCAGCTGGGGCCTACATCGGGGGGGGGGATTTCATTGTTGTGTAGTCCTGGGGGGGGGCAAGCTGGGATCTCATTGTTGGGTAGTCCTGTTCATTGTTGGGACAGACACAGAGATTTGATTGTGTAGTCCCCGGCGGGGGGGAGGAAAGCAGGGATTTTCATTGTACAGTCCCGGAGCGGGGAGCAGGGAATTCATTGTTGTGTGGACCCGAGGGAGCTGGGATTTCACTGTCACTATTGCGAAAAGTGATCTAAAAAAAGAAGGTAAAATGGGGGGGGAAGCCATGGCGAACATAAAAGGGCCACAGTGATGGAGCCTATGCGACGACGCCCCACACACAACAGTCATTTAAAAAGTTTCCCTCCCTTTTCACCCCCTCAGAGAACATTCTAAATGACCGAGGGGGGATTTGCATACCCACCCCTATTGGCCCCTGCAGGAATTCATACGAACATTCTAAGTGTCGTACGGGCTATTTGCATAACTGCTCCTATTGGCTCCTGCAGCAATTATGAGGTGAGGCCGATTTGCATAACTGCTCCCCTGTTGTTTTGCCCATAGAAGATATGAGAGTGGGGCGATTTTGCCCCCTTTTTTCAACCCCTTAGGGACGGAATTTCCAAAAATCCTTCCTTAGTGGGTGTCTCCGTCATAAAAACTATGTTCCTTCAAAAGTTCACGTTCCTAGATTAAACGGTTTGAGCTGGGCATTGATGAGTCAGGCCACTTTCTTTTATATATATATAGATTAGAATGAATGCTTTAATCAAAATACATTTATAGATATGTAGGGTTGGAAGGCAACCTTTGAATCTAGCTGAACATATCTATAAAAAATGCTAGGGGTGCTGAAATGGGTCCTATTCTCGCCGTGGCTGATGAGCAGACTGGCCACACCAGTCAGGATCCTCCCTTGCAAGGAGGTACTATACTTGCATGGGTCGGTACATATAAGAACATAAGAGCCTTCTGGATCAAACCAAAGGCTTATTTAGTCCAACATCTCGGACTAACCAGATGCCCATGGGAAGCCCACAAACAGGCCACAAGGGCAACAGACCTCTCCCACTGTTCCTCAGCAACTGGTATTCAGAGGCATGCTGCCTGTGATTCTGGACTAGGAGCCACTGATAGCCTTATCTTCCATGAATGTGTCTAATCCTACTTTAAAACTTTCCAAGTTGGTGGCCAACACCACATCCGTTGAAACCAAATTCCATAGTTTAACTAAGCGCTTGTGTACTTTCTTTTGTCTGTCTTGAATCTTCCACTATTCAGTTTCATTGGATGACCTTGGGTTCTAGCATTTCTTCACACCATGATGGTAGTGCTGATTCACATCCTGTCTGAACTCATGGCCAGTGGGATGTGTGGCTGCTTGGTGCACTGGTAGTGGGTGTGCAGTATCCACCCTTGCATGGAGGTGATCTACCTGCATTGGCTGGTACAAGTGGTCACTGGGCTTGACTCTGCTCCCTGTCAAATGCCTGAGGAGTGTTTGTATTTACAACCCTAATGTGTTTTTTTTAATTAACACCATAATAGGAGGTATGATTAGAATAAATGTATAATATTACTATAGTAAATAGAATAACTTTATAGGCTTGTTAGGTCATACATTTATCTGAAAAGTATGTATTTTATATAAATTATTTTGATACTGAATTTTTCTTACTAATTGAAACAGTGTATTCTTGTAAGGCGCAAATGTTTTCAGAACTTTCAAACAGTGTTTGCTTAATACATATTTTTTAAATCTCAGGTGTAATATATATATCTATATCTATAAATCAGTGTAATGTGGCTACTACTACCATATAACCTAACTTCTTAAGTAAATAACATGGATCTACAAGGTTGCAATGATTGGATCACTCACAGATTCCAGAAGAACAAAGCAGTGTCTTTCTGGCTTGGAAGCAGGAATTATTCTAGAGAATTGTTTTAATATGGATTAAAAATGCTAATTTCAAATTGTTGTTAAAGTGCTCTAACAGAGTTAATGTATAGGATCTATATTTTCTAATGTAGTGGATGGTGTTCCTAATGACAGCAGTGATAGTGAGATGGAAGATAGAACAACTGCTAACTTGGCTGCACTGAAACTGGATGAATGGCTTAATTTCAAACTAGATCCAGAGGTGGGTACTTCATTATTAAAAACATCTTTGCAAAAGAAAAAAATTAGGTCTTGAGGATTGTTTTAATATTTTGATATTAAAACATTTTTAAAAATTAGGATTCCAAACTTGAGATTTGACTGTTGAGTGAAATGGGTAATTCTCTGCTCCCCTACTCTCTCAGTATTACTGACAGAATTAAGATTGGTAGTGGCGTTGCATATATATATATATATATATATATATGGTGTGGCCACTCTTAGAATACTTTATACAGTTCTAGTTGGCACATGTCAAAAAAAACAACAAAAAACCTCTTGTAAAGTTGGAATGGTGCAGAAAAATGTAGCCAAAATAATTAATCAATGAATTGGAGCAAATTCCATATGAGGGATTGGATCTAGATTTACACTAGATCAACTGCACTGGTGGAAGTGGATTTCCCCTCCCACTGCTTCCCATGGCAGTCCCTCTAGCTCCCTGAATTTTTTTTTTAAATTAATTTATTATATTTATACCCCGCCTTTTTTCCTGCAAGGAACCCAAGGCGGCTTACACAATCCTCTCCATTTTATCCTCACAACAACCCTGTGAGGTAGGTTAGGCTGAGAGTCAGTGACTGGCCCAAAGTCACCCAGTGAGTTTCATGGCCAAGCGGGGACTAGAACCCAGATCTCCTGAGTCCCAGTCCAACACTCTCACTGGGGTTAGCTGTGGTGCGGGGAGGAGGCGGGTGTTATGAGGCTGGGAGCAGGGCCTGATTTTACATGGGGTCCCCAGGAAAAATCATTCTGGATAGGGTGTCACCAGTCAGGATAAACCTTCTGATACACCCTAGTCCAGGGTTCCCCAACCATTTTGGATCAGTGGACACATTTGGAAATTTGAGAAACTGCTGTGGGCACCACCACAAAATGGCTTCAATGGAGGATGCAGCTAGTCACGTAATGGCTGCTGTGTGGCCCTGGCTAGTCAAAAGTGAGCTAAAGCGAGGGGGGGGGATAGAGAGGCTAAAGGCTGGGAGGGAGGGGGAAATGGCAAGGCAAAGGGGTAGAGGGGAGAGAAAGAGCTAGAGGCTAGAAAGGGAGATAATCTGCCAGACTAATCTGATCTCATTTTTTGATCGGGTAACCTCCCTTGTGGACTGTGGGAATGCGATGGACATAATATATCTGGACTTCAGCAAAGCTTTCGACAAAGTGCCTCATAATCATGATATCCTGATTAGCAAGCTAGCTAAAAGTGGGCTAGATGGAACAACTATCAGGTAGATCCACAATTGGCTACAGAATCGAACTCAAAGAGTGCTTATCAGTGGTTCCTTCTCAAACTGGGGAGAGGTAACGAGTGGGGTACCACAGGGCTCGGTCCTGGGCCCAGTGGTCTTCAACATTTTTATTAATGACTTGGATGAGGAGGTATAGGGAATGCTTATCAAATTTGCAGATGACACAAAGTTGGGTGGAACAGCTAATACTCTGGAAGACAGAAACAAAATTCAAAGTGACCTCGATAGGCTGGAGCGCTGGGCTGAAAACAACAGAATGAAATTTAATAGGGATAAATGCCAAGTGCTGCACCTAGGGAGAGGAAACCAAATGCAGAGTTACAGAATGGGGGACACTTGGCTCAACAATACTACAAGTGAGAAGGATCTTGGAATTGTGGTAGATCACAAACTGACTATGAGCCAGCAATGCGATGTGGCTGCAAAGAAGGCCAATGCTATTTTGGGCTGCATTAATAGAAGTATAACTTCCAAATCGCGGGAAGTGATAATTCCCCTTTACTCAGCACTGGTTAGGCCTCATCTTGAGTACTGCGTCCAGTTCTGGGCACCACACTTTCAGAAGGACGTAGACAAACTGGAGAGGGTTCAGAGGAGGATGTCCTCTGAACAAGGATGATAAAGGGACTGGAAACAAGGCCCTATGAGGAGAGACTGAAAGAACTGGGCATGTTTAGCCTTCAGAAGAGGAGACTGAGGGGAGATATGATCGCACTCTTCCAGTACTTGAAGGGATGTCACACAGAGGAGGGCCAGGATGTCTTCTCGATCATCCCAGTTTGCAGGACACGGAATAATGGGCTCAAGTTACAGGAACCCAGATTCCACCTAAACATCAGGAAAAATTTCCTGACTGTTAGAGCAATAAGACAATGGAATCAACTACCTAGGGAGATGGTGGGCTCTCCCAATCTGGAGGCATTCAAGGTGCAGCTGGACAGCCATCTGTCAGGGATCCTTTGACCTGGATTCCTGCATTGAGCAGGGGGTTGGACTTGATGGCCTTGTAGGCCCCTTCCAACTCTACTTTTCTGATTCTATGATCAAGGGATGGGGAAGGGAGAAAAGGGGATGGGGGTACGGTGAAGTGGGGGGGGAGAGAGTAAAGCAGAAAGGTATGTGTGGGCGGAAGATTGGCTAGGGTCAGAAAGCAGCTCTTTCTCTGCCTGCTTGCCAACAGCTGATCTGCAGCAGGTGCACGAACAGGAAGGAGAATCTGGAGCCTTAATGTTTTCCAAGGTTTTTATTAAAAATACATTTTTGAAGGGGTCGGGGAATGGAGAGCTTCATGGGTGCCATTGGATGTCCTCACAGGCACCATAGTACCCATGGATGCTGCATTGGGGACCCATGCTAGTCTGTCCAGCTGCTTGGAGAGTTTCTGAGAGTTCACTTCTCACTTGACAGCTCGCAAATGAGGAGTAAAGCAACAACTTAACCTTTTTATAGCCTTGCTTTGTCAGTTTCCATGGATGGTGCCTCCTGCACTTTGACAGGAAACACCATGCAGGGCATTGATGAGGCAAGGCTGTGCATTTAGGATAGCTGGAGTTGCGTACCTCTGAAAATCTGACAAAAAATAATGAAAACATTTGCATAAATCTTGGGCACAATTTATTTATTTTTTTTAAGGGTAGCAAACCAGTGACAGCTGTTCCAATGTGTTGCTTGGGCATTTTGAAGGGCTGTTACTGGCTGTCACTATTGCGAAAAGTGATCTAAAAAAAGAAGGTAAAATGGGGGGGAAAGCCATGGCGAACATAAAAGGGCCACAGTCGCAGCAGGGAAAGGAGACAAGATGTGTCCTGCCACGGAGTCCCGCGAGAGGACCAAGGGTGAAGGAGGGTGAGGACAACCTACAGTGAGCCTAATCGTCTGTTTCACGAACAACCCACACTGTGTAGCTTATTCACAGGGTGGGGTATCATGCGAACGCAACCAGTATTTCCAAGACTCATGTCACTGATCCTGTAATTCTTTATGCAGTCCAGTTATCAAAGTGCTGGATTTATAGAAACCCTTATTTATACCATTATTTGTACCTTTTCTTTCAGCCCTCAAAAGGGCCCCCAAAGTGAATGTGTGTTACAATAAAAACTGCATTTATTACAGGCTGCTAGCCTCCTCCTGCAACTGAGACAGAAGTGGCATAGTTTATTTTTACGGCGCATGAGAGCTCCTTCAAAGCCCTGGTCTCAAGTTGATGAAGCAACTATACGAGCAATCATTGCAGTGTTGAGCACTGAAGAACAATCTGCGGGTCTACAGCAGCCTTCAGGGATTGGACAGAGACCAAGACCCATGTCGTCTGAAGAACTTCCTTTGGCATCATCATGGAGAACAAACACCAGCCGAAAAAGCTCAGCAGAAGCAGAATTTGTGGATGATGCTTTTAATGCTGAAAGGTCAGTATCTTGAATTGTGACCAAACACATGCCATTATTCTGTCCTATGTGCTCAGAGGCTCTGTATGCAGAGGAAGCACATTGTATGTGTCCTAACCCAGTGAGGTATCTGTTTTTAAACAGGTTTACAATAGAAAAAAGGAATGCAGCTCACTGTGGCTTTATTTTCACAAGTGACAGGACCATTGAAGCAGCAGGGGCAGCCTAAGCTCTCCTTACTACCCCCTCCCCCCTTTACATAAGTTGTTTCAGACTAAAGCCTAATGTTTTTTACATGGTGCTTACTCCTGTTTCTGAGTGGTGTTTAGCCTGTACACTGGAGGAAGAATAAAGGGTACAGAAGTACATTGCTGCACTTCTGGCATGGCCACAGCATGACAGCATGTGAATATGAAGATGTGGATTGTGGTCATGAGTTCTTTGCAACAGAAGTCAGACCTGAGGTTCTGTTGCTACCTAAATCTTTTGTTTTAGGCCTGAGTTGTTGCTTTCCCTGACTAAATATGGAATTTTACTGAAGAGTGTTAGGAAAATTTGGGGATAGTTGGACTATATTATGTTTGACTTCCCTCCTTCTGAACTTCTCAATAGTACCTTTTCTAGCTAGGCTAGAAAAACAATTCTCCTTTCTCTCTCTCCCCCTCTCCCTCCCTCCCTCCGTCCCCCTCAGAGAGACAGACAGACAGACACACACACACACACACACACACGAGCGTGCACACATACACACACAAGAGTATTTTACTCTTTCACAATATACTCCTTCCATGAGTCCTGCTAACAGTCACGTAAAAATGGTCATAATATGTAATGCACAAATGTTTTATGTTAAAGCTTACATAATTTCAGCATAATTGAAAAGGTAACTTGATATCACTGGAACATATTCAAGCCAAACATTTTAAATAATTTTGAAATTAGTTTCTACATAACAGTACTTCAGTTATATCCAACAGTGTCATTCCACTAGCACAAATTATGCTGTGCTAGCAGAAACGAAGTTCTGAATGAATGAATATTTATTACAGTCATTGACCAGAACCAGCAATAACATTAAAACAAGGAAACAATCAATCAATGAAACATACATTACTACTATACACCAGCATACATCTTAGGTGCACAACAAAATTTTATATCAAAATTATAACAGACAAGCAAGGCCAGAGTCAGAGGTTAAAAAGGTGCAGCATGTTATGGCAGTTGCACAAAATTTAGCCACTTTGTTAGTGATATGAGGAACCATATCAGTGAGTAGCAGGGAAATATAGAATGTTTCAGTTCTACCCAGGCAGTTATATAAAATAGGAAGAATAAGCTCTTCACGAAGATCCTGGTAGAAGGGGCAAGTTCTGAACTATACAGAACTCAACCCAACTCAAGTTCTGCTTGTGCAATCAGTTTACAATTTGGTCTGCTCACACTTGCACAATGGGAAAAAGGAGCAGAGCTCCCCTAGCACAGCAATGTCTTCCACTAATAGTACATTGGATTTAGGTCATTGCTAGCCGAGTAATTCACATGAACTGCAAACAATTTAAACAACATTAACCAAAAAAAGGGCTTTGACATTCAAATCTCCTATCAATTTCCCTGCAGAATTTTAAAGAACTGGCAACTCATGACCTGAGCTGAGCATAATATGAGCTTAGTCTTAACATGTTTGTAAAACATCTTTCCAAATAACTTGAAATTATTTAGCCTTTTTTCTCTTTCAGAAATCCCCCCAAATCAACTTTAAGCTATGATATAAACAAAGAACAGAACAATACAGTATTAAGGTAACGTTCCAATGTTAAAGCTTTTTAAAAGCACAGTTTTCAAAGAGTGTGAGACAATTTGACAAAGGAAAATAAATAGAATAGTTTATTTTTATGTTTCCAAAATAAGCAAAGTAGTACAGTAATATCTTGGATTGAGAGCATAATTCGTTCTGGAACCGTGCTTGTAATCCAAAACACTCTTATATCAAAGCTAGTCTCTGGCGGGCGTGAGTGGGGCCGATTTCGGCCCGCTACACCCGCTCGAGGTGAGCGGTTACATCCCTACTTGCAAGACGTCGCTTGTTTATCAAATCAAAATTTATATTAAAAAATTGCTTGTCTTGCAAAATGCTCTCAGACCAAGTTACTTGCAATCCAAGGTATTACTGTACCAGTGATCACAACTGTCTCTTCTCCAGAAGGTTAGAGTTGCTTCATCATAGGAACTATAGGGGAGGGAAATTGCAATGCTGTTTCGAATAGGCTTTGGGGCTTTTGGACACTAGCAACCATTACACCAGGGCTGGGCAACTTATGGCCTTCCAGATGTTCTGGCCTACACCTCCCATCAGCCCTAACCAATAGCCAGTGGCGAGAGAATGAGAGTTGTAGGCCAAAACATCTGGAGGGCTACAAGTTGCCCACTCCCGCATTATGCCAATCTCCCTTCTTATACCTTGTTTCATGTTAAATCCCAGCACTAACTTGCAAACAGTGAGCTTCGGCTATTGGTATAAAAATGTATTAAATAAATAAATAAACAGCTGCTGTGCACTCTTTGCTTCTGAATAACTTGCCTAGCAAATAGCTAGCCTTGCTTACTTGGCTCATTTTGTTCCTAGGCTACATTTCAATGCACATTGGCTTGCTGTTTACATAAAATATGCTTCAGCCTGTGGACCTGAAAGACCAGATTTTTAACCCCATAATTGCCAGCACCTGACATCTTCAGGAATCCTTTTAGAATGTTCAAACGTTCTGCTATGATGATAGTTTGAACCTGACTTTTGTTAAACAGTGTGTTCTGCTTTCAACTTAGAGTCCTAATGAAGTCTGCATCTCCAGCGTTTCACCAACCACTGAAATACAAAGAGAGAAGCATTCTGCATTCCAAACGAAGCACAGATGACAGGTCAGACCAGTCGTCTGTTAAGTCTGCAGACAGTAGCAGTTATCCTAGCCCCTGTGCCAGTCCTTCTCCTCCATCATCTGCGAAGGTATGGTACTTGTTCATCTATTATAAATAATTGAACATTGATTAATGCTTCCTGAAATAATAACCTTGTAAAATATTTTTATTGTGTCAGGACACAATCATACACAGCACTCAGAACTCAGGGACTGACAACATTTTGTCAGCTTGGTCTAATTTTTTTTTTGTTTAATTTTTTTTCTTCTGGAGTACATACTTTAAGCTCTTTCAGATAAATATGTGTTGCCTTTTCCTTGTTGCCACCTTGAAACAGGACCATGCTCTCTTTCTTATGTAGAACAAAAATACCAAGACCTAGAGAATTATTGAAGAAAATAATTTAACTAGGAGATCTTAGGCTAAAGCAATATCTGTGGAAATAATTATCTGAGAAGAGGTCATGTCTGACTACTAACTCTTGTATAATCCTATGCTCACCCTATTCCAGTTTTGACTGGCTACAGTGACTTTTGCATTTTTCCAAAAGCCAAAAGATTAACTCTGCTTAAGTACTTAAGCGGTCTCTCCATCATTTTTAGTTGACTAGAGCTCTCTTTGTGTGTTCCAGAGAACACATGAAGAGGGTTTAGGACTGGCAATGCTTATACCCAATAAGAATTCTTCTGGTTCAGTAAAATCTCCTGCTCCCAAATCTACATCCTACTTTTAGAGACCTATTGTCAGTCAGGGGTTACTTGGTTGGCCCTATGCTGTGGTTGTCATGGAGTTCCCAAGGCACTAGTTAAAATGCAATGTGAATGACTGATTGCAACATCTGGTTCTTTCCTTAATTTGTAACATACAGTATCCAAAATTACATTTGCCTTTGTACCAAAGATGTCAGGTATTGAATTATTTTTTGCAAGAATGAAATGGCCTTGTTTGAAGGTTTCTTTCTTTCTAAATAAGTGGCTGATCTTGGTGTTTTCCATGTGCCTGAACATTATGAAAGGAATCTGTTTTTGCAGGGCTCCAAGTCTCCTTCTCCAAGGCCAAATATGCCAGTTCGGTACTTTATTATGAAAAGCAGCAACTTGAGGAACCTTGAGATTTCACAGCAAAAGGGGATTTGGTCTACAACCCCAAGTAACGAGCGAAAACTGAATCGAGCCTTTTGGGAGAGCAGTGTTGTTTACTTGGTATTTTCTGTTCAGGGATCAGGACATTTTCAGGTGAGAACTCCACAAACTGAAGCTTGTCAGTCTGTTAGTTTTGCAGCAGAAAATTCACCATACTATTACCAGTATATAACATCCGATAAATCCACAATCAATGCTTTATTAAATTTGTCTCTTGCCCTTTCTCCAATGAGCTCTGACCTTCTTTTGAATGTACCCCCATGTTCTAAGCGCCTTCAAGTGCAAAGCTAACATACCAGTAAGAAGGTTTTAGCCTCACCTATATCTCATGCATGGTGACTTTCATGTGGGAGCTCATATGATCTTCCCCAGCTGCATTCTGAGGTGGTACAGTCCTGTTGAAGACAAAAGAGAGAAAAAACTCCAAGTGCCAATAGAGATCTTTGTGTATTTTTATTTGTGCCCGACACGTTTCGGCTTAAGCCTTTTTCAAGGGCGCTTATTTTCTAATATTGTTCAAGGGAAACAGCTTCATCTATCTCCTGAATGATGGAAGCTTTTAATATGGAAAATAAAGGGACAAGCAATTGAAGCAGAAGAGAATTAAAGCTAAAAACAGATTTTATCATAACTTTTTTTTATTGTCTAAGGATAATCCTCTCTGTAAGAGGGGTTGTACTTCCAAATTAGTAGCACGTTGTGCCTGCACCAGGGATAAAGGATGAGAATCAGCACAGGATAGACCAAAACTGGATACAGCTTTATTGTTTACAGTTTCCATGAATTTGGCTTTCCACTAGTAGGGATGCCTGAATGTTGCTGATAGCCCATCTGCTGCCATTGTAACTGCCCACCTTTGATGTGGGGTGACACAGGAGGAACAATGATTTAAGGCAGCAGAGTGAGCCGCTTGTTTGCCACCACCAAACTGGGGGTGCAGCTGGCAGCCAGTCCCTGTGGTGGATTGGCCCATGAGGCCAAACTAAAAATATCCCTTCCATTGGGTATTTGTGGAGAGCTCACTATCACTTATCCTCTGACTATGGTCCCCACCTGATGCCCAAGTGCCAGTTCTGATCGCAAGAGCCTGAGAATAAATTCCTGTGACCCAACAGCTATGCACCAGAAGAAGAAGGATTTTACTATGAGGAAGGTACTGACCTTCCTTCTAGTTAGGAAGTCTAGTGAAATTCCTTACTTGCTTCATCAAATGAAGCTGAGGTCCACAGCAAACTGACCATCCCCAAATAACACAATTTCTGGATTGATAGGAGAATTAGGCCCTTGTTTATCCACTCCAGTTCACCCTGGCTATGATGCCCCTAAGCCAGTGAATTGGTCACAGAACAGAGTTTCCTCTTGGTAATATAGCCATCCTGCAGTCCGCCGGCCAAGCAATTGCAGCTATTCTGTCCATGTCTTTTCCCCACCCTGCATCCGGCACAAAGTTGTGTCCCTGCCAAAGAGCAGGAAAATGGTTCTATACAATGTCTTGTGCAAATGCATTTGTGGAATTGGATCAATAATAATAATAAAGTAAGTAAATAAATATATTTTAAATAATTATTATATTAAAAGTATTGAAATACCTTGGAATTGCTTACAAATAAAAGCTCAGGACTATGAGGAGTAATTGTAATATACTCACTTTAGTTAAAAAGAAATCTTGGTTTTCCAAAGACTTAAGCAGTGTTTTATCTCTCTCTCTCTCTCTCTCTCTCTCTCTCACACACACACACACACACACACACACACACACACACACACAGCTTCCATTTCCTCCTCTGAAAAACAGAAATGTTGTAAGGAACTGACATTTTGATAAAACACTAGAACCTACTTGAAACAAGCAACTTAAAAGTGATGATGTGTCCTAATAGGTAAAGATTGATAACTTGATTTTATTTAGATGTTCAATCTTACTAACATTTGTCACAGGGTTTTGCTCGAATGTCTTCAGAGATAGGACGTGAGAAAAGTCAAGACTGGGGTTCTACTGGTTTAGGGGGAGTGTTCAAAGTGGAATGGATCCGGAAAGAAAGTCTTCCCTTTCAATTTGCTCATCACTTGCTCAACCCTTGGAATGATAACAAGAAAGTGCAAATAAGCCGAGATGGCCAGGTATGCTGGTTTTTACAGACAGAGTACAAGGATATGATCAAGGTCAGATTTCTTGGTTGCTTTAGTCTTCAATGTCAAGGATATCTTGATATAATCAATTTTAAAACTAATATTGGGCAGTTTTATCCCACTATTGAAAATATCAAGAGGGAAGTAACGTCCTTTTAGAGTGAAGGAGGACATGTCTCCTGCTCTGTAATGAAGATAATCCCGACTGAGGCTGGTTGCCTCAACTATTAACACCATTTTCATATATTGGTCCACTTTTTATAACCTGTCCTGTAACTTCCGCAGCTCCAGAAGTGTTTATTATTACTTATGACTTTTTTCTCCCTCTCTGGTATAGGAACTGGAACCTCAGGTTGGTGAACAATTGCTACAGCTGTGGGACCGTATTCCTTTAGGGGAGAGAAACACAGCTGATTGAAAATACAATGGCAGATTTTGAAGTATGTATTCTCACCTGATGGTATGTAAACAAACTTATTTTAAGATTTCCTTCCCTATTAATCTTTTTATTCTTTTTCATGCAAGTCTTTTAGATGAAGCGGTACAATAGTTTGGGGAAAGTAACTGCCACTTCCAAATGGCAATTTAATGTTGGCTGGCTCCACACGTGGCACTAGACTTTGGCTAAATGGAGAAGTAGAGCTTCACATACAACAACTTGTGGCCTTCTAGATGTTTTGGCCTACAACTCCTATCATCCCTAGCCAGCATAGCTAATGGTGAGGAATGATGGGAGTTACAGCCCAAAATATCTAGAAGGCCACAAGTTGTCCACCCCTGCATTATACCAATTTCTCATACCTGTGGATGAGGAGTGGAGGGAGGAACAGAGCCGGCAATTGAAGCAGGAAGTAGATTTGAAAGTAGTCATCCATTTGTTAGTCAATGTAGCAGTTTCCTGTGCCTCAACATGCTCTTCCAGAACAAGCTTAATTTGTATAGAAGGCACTTGGGAAGCACTTGAGAAAATTGCATTGTCACTTACCAGAGTAAAGGAAGATGTCTTTGGATGAATAAAGACCATGTTTTAATGCTGTCATTCTCCTCCACAGTTGCAGTTCATGTGAGATCAATCAATCTGCTGAAATCACCAATGCACCTACAATAAAGAAATACCATAATGAAACAGGCTGAAAGAATTCAGTGGTGTTCCTTTAGTACAGACTGGATTTGATGTTGTGTCCTGGTTTGAAGGAAATGATACAAGCTGCGCTCATTTTCACTGAAAAGTTTGTTCCGAATGAGACCCACTTTGAAGTTTCAAATGTTAGGACACCAAAGCAGCCTGAAACCTCTGGTGAACTTTGAATAGTACTGTAATTACATTTCATATGTTTTTCAGAAGAAGAAATGGGTCTGGGAACAATGAATCCTGTTCAGACAATCTTCAAGGGAAAATAAGTGCAGGTACAGCTTAGAAGTTGAAAAGTCTGTGAACAACATCTGCTACTGGAGTAAACACTAAGTTGATACATTCGTGAAGAGAGCCTCCTCCCCTCAGATTTAAATCCATTTAAAACTAACATGATGGATACTTTTTGTTAATAAGCTGGCTGTAGGCTCTTTAAATTTTGACTATATTCTGTGTTCCAGTATGCACTCACAGAAATGGGCATGGATTTTTAAATTCCCTTCTAGTAGCTGGTGGGCAAGCCTTTTCAATGTTGAAGGAAAGGACACTTTAACAAACCATTTGGCATTGGCCATACCATAATCTTCTTCTCAAAACAATCACCAGCAGCTTTTATTCTTCTTTCCCATATTACCTATAAAACATTTCTTGTGTGCTCCTTATTCTTTTTCACTTCCGCATTTCTTGCAACTTGATTTTTCTAAATAGGTCCCTCCTGCTTTATGTATGCATCTGATCTGTTGTGCTTTGTTCAATACCACTGTCCCTGTTACCTGTAGTCTTTAGAGAAGTATGGGCAAAATCAGAAATTCGCCAAGAGGAAAGGAGAAATGTCACATTTAACTGGAAAGACACTGGATACTGTGTATTTCTACAGAACATTTGAACAGAATTTGCTTAAGAGGCAACCATTTAATTATTGGGCAGTCTTCTAAGCTAATGATGTAAAAAGAATGCCGATTCTTTCCCTCAAACTAAGTGAAAGTAGAAGTGAGAAAAAGTAAAAGCTTTCATTCTCAGTGGAACACTATTAACATATTAACGAAGATTCTGAAATGGAATTTGTTGACATTTGCATTTCAATGTTTTGTTTTTTACATTTTTATGTATAGGTTAACTTATGTATAGAAACCTTTTATGTATAGGTTTCTGACTGCATGTAATTGAGTTCCTCTGTACATCTGTGTAGCATTCTATTGTTAAATATTACTAATTGTGAACTAAGTCACTTAAACTGTTTACAGGTTTTCAGTTGGAAATAAGGTGTCTTTAGAATAAAGATGTTTTGTTTTAGCTGTGTGGTGTGTGGGAGCCATTTGTAATTCTACAGCAGAGGATCACCTGAAATTAAGAGTGCTATATTGACCTGGATCTTCATGTTTTGATTGTTAAATTGCATTCGTTGCCAGTAGTTTGTATATAGCAACATTAATTATTCTGTTCTAGTTATTCTGCAGTTGTGGACAAACACACTGCAGTGAACTGTATTGCAGCTTGACATGGATAGAAGTCAGCAAGATGCTGTCTTTTATGTTTCCTCTAAATGTCTTAAAGATCAGGATTCAGGTACAGCTGTTCTGGGGTATGAAGAAATGTACTTGATGCCTTGTTTTTTGCTATTGGTTGGTAGTTTCTAAAGCACAAAGTAATAGAAAATTGTTTGAAAATGTAATGTCAACAAGATTGGATGTATTTTCCCACCCTCAAATAAAGCTACATGTACACAGGCTTATTAATCCTGTTTAGTGAACTTTATATAATTTTTGAAATTAAATAACTTTTCCAGTGGAACATAGACTGAATAAACTTAAATAGGATTGAGCTGGCTATATAGCAGAGTGAGAAGGAAATCGCTGATAAAAACATAGAGGATAAAGGCAGAGGTGTGTGTGTGTGTATGAGACAAGAATTGTAGTGATCTTAGTCCCTGTATACAAATCTATGGTGCCACCACACTTAGAATACTGTGTACAGTTCTTGTCACCGCATCTAAAAAAGGATATTGTAGAGTTGAAAAAAGTGCAGAAAAGGGCAACTAAATGATCAAGGGGCTGGAGCAACTCCCCTATGAAGAAAGGTTACAATGTCTGTGGTTGTTTAGCTTAGAAAAAGGGTGAGTAAGGGGAGAGATGACAGAGGTATACAAAATTATGCATGGTGTAGAGAAAGGGGATAGGGAGACATTTTACTCCCTCTCATAATACTAGAACCCAGGGTCATCCCATGACGCTGATTGGTGCAAGACTCAGGACAGATAAAAGAAAGTACTTCACACAGCACCTAATTAAACTATGGAATTCACTTCCACAAAATGTAGTGATGGCCACCAACTTAGATGGGTTTAAAAAGGGATTGAACAAATTAATGTAGGATAAGGCTATCAATGGCTACTAGTCCTGATGGCTATATGTTACCTCCAGTATCAGAGGCAGTATGCCTGTGCTGTGTACAACAGTTGCTGGGGGACATGGGCAGGAGGGTGCTTTTGCAGTCATGTCCTGTATGTGGGTTTTCATTGGACAGCTGGTTGGCCACTGTGGGAATAGAATGCTGGACTTAGATGGACCCTTAGTTTGATCCAGCATGGCTCTTCTTACATTCTTCTGATACAAGATATGAACTTAGAATAGACATTGTGAATAATTGGGGAGGGAAAGCCTGTAAGAAGGAGATCCAGACAAGAAAAGAAATGCTCAGAACTTGGAGCATATAAATAAAACCTTTATGTTGAAAAAGAAAAGTGGAAGGACCTTTTCTTTTTCAGCAATTCTTGCCTGAGTTGGAAGAAGAGCACTTGGCTACACAATTTTTCTATGCCTTGGATGATGACAGCCCAACACTTATTGAGACCACTTATTGATACGTGGTTACAATTAATTTCTATTTGACTTGCTCATTAATTATTTTCATATTAAGGGAAGCAATTTCATAGATTTCATAGATCATAGAGTTGGAAGGAGCCTACAAGGCTATCAAGTCCAACCCCCTGCTCAATGCAGGAAACTAGAGGAGGGGTCTCCCATCCAAGTAACAACCAGGCTTGACCCTGCTTAGCTTTCCACACTCAGACAAGCTGAGCCAGCGTAAGCCACAGGCCTGTATCATTCTATCAATTTGTGAACATATCCCTTAGAGCAGGGATGGGCAACTTGTAGGGCAAAGAAGCTGGAGGGACACAACACCTATCATCCCTCACCATTAACTATGCTGACTAGGATTGATGGGAGTTGTAGGCCAAAACATCTGGAGGGCCATGACTGTTAAACAATTGGTGGAAAGTAGATCATAGTGTTCCAAGTGGTTCCTTTCTGGTGGTATGCAACATATTCTTGTACGGTATACAAGCATATATGCTGGAGCTACAGTATTAATGCAAAATGAATTCTGAAATACATTGCACTGAAAAAAAGACAAAAGTGAGAAAAGATACAATTAGTATATAATAGATTCTGGAATGCTTTGGTTGTTAAGAGTAGAGGTTTATGACATCTGTGAAGCCGCTAGAGCAGGGATGAGAAACTCGTGGCCCTCCTGATGTTTCAGCCTACAAAACCCATCATCCCTCATCATTGGCTATGCTGACTAGGGCTGATGGGAGTTGTAGGCCAAAATATCTGGAAGGCCACAAGTTGCCCACCCCTGTTTTGAAGCAAACAGAGTAAGAACAGCCACCCAGAATCACAGGAGTCCTCCAAGAATTACTCATGTTGGATTTCTTTCTATGACCACAATGACTGTCTTTTACCTCAGGAGATAACAAATTACAAAACACCTGTGATGTTTCTCTGTACAACCGCAGTTCAGTGTGTCCTGTTTTTTTAGCATCTTAATGAATTCTGTGTGTTCAATGCAAATTTGCAAAAATTCAAGAGTAATACTTTGGAGTTGAAGCACTTGGAAGTTGAGCCTCAGTTATTCTTGCTTCATGGAGAAGGAAGTGCTTCCTTTGATAGTCAGCCACTTACCGTAATTTTTATAATACTTTTTTGTACACATTACATTCAAAGCAGTTCACAACAATGCATAACAAAAATAATATAAATACAATCACTATGCAGTGTAGGCCTATATAAAGGACAATAAACAGCTTAATAATAAAAATACATAATTGCTTTTAGGCATAGGTAGTAAGTGGCAGCAAGCAGTTCTCTAGTGGTGAAGGCAGCAGCAGCACCTCGATCCCTTTTGAAGAGCTGCAGAAAGAGGAGGGTCCAGTCCTTAGTTCCAGGTATTAGTGGGAACTTAGTGATGCATCCTCAGACCTAAGACGTAAGTGGCAGCTAGCAGCAGAGTTGTTGCTGTTGTTCTCTGTTCTTGCTTGGGTGGTTGGTTGCGTTAGTTTCAGCGTGTCTGATTTCTGAGATTTGTCAGAGAGGTGGCTGACTTCTTTGACAAATCCCTCAGGTGCCCTCCTTCCCATGTATAGAACACTTTCGTAAATCAGTTTTTGTTATTTCTAATCTGAAAATCTGAAGCGTCCTACCTACTCAAAAGCAGTCTGCAAGCTGTCTTTTCATGGCCAAACTGTTCATACAGGAAAACTTGTTTTTTTTTAAAAAAAAAATCCAGCAAGTCATTCTGGAAGCACTCTTAGTGTTAATACCAGGTGGCTACTCCTCTTGGAAGTAATTCACAACTACTTCTTCGTGGTCTCTGTGCATCACACATATGGGATCTGTGCCTGCGCTGAGCTTCTTTCGGAAATTCTTTAGCTGAGGTGAATTGGGCGGGAGGCCCTCCCCCATTGTGCCTGCTCCTCAGCACGGCTCCCGCCCATTCCCTCAGTTCCTCTTCAACCGCCTATTGCTGTAGTCTGGTTTCGGAGGTTCTCCATTATCTCGGCTGAGTACAGGATAAATCTTCTACTTTCTCCACACAACTTTGATCCTTTTTCCTTCACCACTCTTTGCCTATATTAAAAAAAAAAAAAGTTAATTCTCTGTTATCTGTCTCCCCTTTTCGTCCTAATCCCTCCTTCAAAGCTTCCCTTAACTACTTTATAATGGCTCTTAAAGCCCCTTTTAGGAAATGCTCTGGCTGCAAGGCTAAGTTGCCTCCAGCCGATGGACATTCTTTATGTCTCATATGTCTAGGACAAGAGCATATAGTGGAAAAATGTAAGCATTGTCAGGCAGGCCTTTACAAAGCCGACAAGAAAACAGAGGGCCTTAAAGCTAAAGACTTCGCTGTGGCAATGAACTCTATCTGCAGCAGGTCCCTCTATGCCTCGAGGAAGCACAACAAAGGCGGCTACTTCTGGGACTCAAGAGGAAACCACCTCCAAGAAAAAGAACAAGAGAGCCAAAAAACGCTCCAAAGAGGAGAGGAAAGAGAAAGAGGCCCCCAAGGCAAAAAACCCAAAACATGGCCGACCTCTCTCTGAGCCCGCAACTCCTCCCATTTGGCCATGAGTCGCGCGGCATCGATATCGCCTCCTCGAGTTGAGAGACCAGCTTCGAGCTCGTCTCACCGATCGAAGCTGCTTTCGCCGGCCAGGCAACAGACCTCTGCACCTCCGACTCCCAAAAGATCCAAGAAATCTTCGGTGCATGTCGCTTCAATTTCTGAAGGGGAAATACTGGACTCCCCAACGCCGGTCCCAACTGTCTCTCCGAGGCCCAAGCGTGCACAACCGCCACGAAGAAGTCGCTCCATCTCGACGACTCCTTCTCGGCATCGAAGCGGGAAGTCACGCTCAACATCGATGGCATCGTCGCACTCCTCTTCGCATCGGTATGTGCGTACTTATCGAAGGGACGATGTACGCCGCCGACAGCGCTGCACTCCTCCTCGAGATCGAAGGGAGAGAGGAAGCGCCGACATCGATGCAGGTCGGGATCGACACTATCGATCTCGATCTCGACAACGCTTGGCTGGCCGTTTGACTCGACACCGTAGTGCTTCCGATGTTGACCACCACCATCGAGATCGGAGCAGTTCTATCGACGATGACCATCGCTCTCGATCTCGACAGCGATCCTTCGCCACCGAGCGCTCCAATCGCCATCGAAGCCCTCTCGATATCGAGCACCGCCATCGCCGCCGAGTGAGTTCTGTCGACAACGAACGTTGGTCTCGATCTCGCCACCGATCCATCGATGGCGAGCGCTCAACACAACATCGAAGTCCACTCGATGGCGAGCGCGGCTCTCGGCACCGTGCAAGCCCCGTTCCGGCAACTAAAATGGGGAAATCAGTGGCAAAGACAAAGCACTTAAGTGCCACTACTAAATTGAAAGCACCACCAGCAGAATCCTCTTCAGAGATGCCTTACTCCGAGAGTGACTCTGAATTTTCAGCTCTGCATGATTCTTCTCCTGACCTGCAGATAGAATCCCAAATGTCCACTTCTCCAACAGAGGACTTGGGTACTTTCTCAGATCACGTGATGAGGATGACAGCGGCACTAGGGATTGAGACACAAACTGAAGAGCCAGAGGTGGAAGACCCAGTGTACAGTTTCATCCTGGCTACACAGACGTCTCCCACGCTGGTCCCATATCTGCCCTATTTGTTAAAAACGGTAAAAAAACACGTGGAAGACCCCAACAGCAATTCCACCAGTGGGCAAGAGACTGGAGTCGCTCTACAAGGTGCAGCCTGAGGGGGCAAAATTCCTATTTTCTCATCCTGCGCCAAATTCCATCATTGTAGAGTCAGCCCAGTCTTCGTCATCCAAGCAACACACTACCCCTACAGACCAGGAGGGGAAGAACTTGGATACCTGTGGCAGGCGTATTTACGCATCCGGTTCCCTGGGGCTACCCAGGGAACCGGGTAAAGTGAGCAACTACCAGGCAATCATGGCTCGCTACCAACACTTCCTGATAGAAAAGTTGGGAAACATCTGCGACGACCTGCCAACAGAAAGACCTGGCAAGAACTCTGCAAGCGGAAGCAATGAGCATCTCAACGCTGCAGATGAACAACGCCAGGCACCAAACGGACTGCCATGCCAGGTCTCTTATTGGTGCTGTCGCCTTGAGGCGCCATGCATGGCTCCGGTCAACAGCGCTAAATAATGATGTCAAAGCCAGGATAGAGAACCTTTCTTTTGATGGCGAAGGTCTTTTCAATAAGAGAACGGACGACTCATTAGATGCTGCTCAAAAGGCCAAAGTTTCTGCACAGAAGATGGGCCTTGGGACTCTGCCACGACAAAAGCAATTCAAACCGCTGCAGTGGACCAGGTTCCCTTCTTCTTCAGCTCCTTTTCGGCCAAGGTACCCACAAAGAGGGCACGTGCCCTCAAGACAAACAGCCTGCTGGAACAAGAAGACCCTTCCAGCAGACAAGGTACCAGGGCCCTAGGAGGGGCGGAGCAGTAGGCAAACGTCACCTTTGACTCCCCCACCATACTAAAAGGAAAAAATCAACCGGACATGACAAAGACACTGACTATGACAAACATACTGGACATGACAAAACCACCAAATTTGACAAACCCAAAGGATATGACAACAAGCCCAGAGCCAGCAATCTCTTATACAGACAGACTGGCCGCGTACCTCCCGTCGTGGCACTCCATCACGACGGACCGCTGGGTTCTCAAGATCATCCAGCACGGGTACCAGATCGAATTCGACGTCCTCCCTCCTTTCCTCGGCATCAATACCACACAGTCCGCTCCACCATTGTTGGAGGAGGTGGACACTCTGTTGCAGAAAGGCGCCATCCAGCCTGTCCACTCATATCACCTCCAGGAGGGGCTCTATTCTCGGTACTTCACGGTGTCGAAAAAGGGAGGAGGACTTCGACCGATCTTGGACCTCCGACTTGTCAACTTCTTCATAACAACGAAGAAGTTCAGAATGGTCACCATCCAGTCGATATTGCCTCTACTTCGCAAGACGGATCGGTTTGCGTCGATAGACCTGCAAGACGCATACTTTCACATCGCCATTCATCAAGACAGTCGGAAGTACCTGCGGTTCAAAATAGGAAACAAGGCATATCAATTCGTGGTTCTTCCCTTCGGCCTCTCCACCGCTCCAAGGGTGTTCACAAAGTGCATGGCGGCAGTCTGCGTGAGTCTACACGCCAGGGGGATTCGGATCTTCCCGTATCTTGACGATTGGCTAGTTGTGGACTCGTCAAGACTTCGCCTCAAGTCAGCTCTTCGCACAACACTGAACCTGCTCGAGGACCTGGGCTTGTGTCTCAACGCCAAAAAATCAATACTGACTTCTACCAGAAAAATCCAGTTTATAGGAGCGCAACTGGACGCTGCTCACAAACGAACGTACTTACCTCTAGACAGAGTGGAAAAAGTACTCGCCATGGCAAAATCAGTGTATCGCACCACGACCAGCTCAGCAAAGACGATCCAACGTCTTCTTGGACACATGGCATCAATAGTACAAGTTGTGTGTCATGCCCGTCTATGCATGAGAACGATCCAAAACTAGTTTATCCATGCATACAACTCTCAAAGACAGTGTCCTTCAGTTCGCCTCTCCATCCCAAGGACCATCAAGGCGACACTCCTGTGATGGTCAGACAAAAGAAATCTTGTACAAGGTGTACCGCTCCATCCGTTAAAACCGACAAGAATTCTGACAACGGATGCCTTCCTCTTGGGCTGGGGAGCAAATTGTGCAGGAAACACAGCTCAAGGCACTTGGGACCATATACAACGCAAAATGCATATCAACATGCTGGAGCTGTTAGCAGTGTGGAAGGCCATGAAGGCACTGGAGTCACACCTGGACAATCAACATATCCAGGTGGTGACAGACAACACGACCGTCGTTGCGTACCTCAACGAACACGGTCGTTGAGATTGTCGAGGCTGACCCTCAGAATTTTCAATTGGACAATTCGAAGATCCATCTCTCTCGTGGCGATTCACATTGCAGGCAAGGACAACACCTTGGCAGACACTCTCAGCAGAGTCTCCTTGCAATCCCATGAGTGGCAGCTGGATCCAGAGATACGCCATTGGATCTTCTCAATATGGGGTCACCCACAGGTGGACCTTTTCGCCACGTCACAGAACACAGCATGCCATTTTTTTCTGCAGCAGAGCAGCGTCAGATCCAGACTCCATTACAGACGCCTTTATGATGCAGTGGTCGGGGCATCTGTTCTACATCTTCCCGCCTCTTCCTCTGTTGACACAGGTCGTCTCGAGAGTCTGGACCGACAGGACGGACTGCATCCTGATAGCGCCGTGGTGGCCCAGGCAGCCGTGGTTCCCTCAGCTGCTGCATCTCTCCAGAGGGGAATACCAGTCGCTTCCCATTATACCAACCCTGCTAACGCAAGCTCAGGGCAATATACGGCACCCAGACCTAAAGAGCCTCTCCCTTATGGCGTGGAGGACTCGACGCTGATGATACAAGACCTACCAATTGCCATCCGCGATATTCTGCAAGCCGCCCGGAAGCCATCTACAAGGGCATCTTACGCTAGGAAATGGATAGGCTTTACAAACTTTGTGACCCAATATGGGCAAGACCCAAAGACTTGCCCAATACAAACAATCTTAGAGTACTTGCACATGCTAATGCGGAGAGGCTTAAAATGATCATCAATAAGAGTTTATTTGGCAGCAATTTCAGCCAATAGACCTTATACTGCCACAGGAACAGTCTTCACTCACCCACTAACAAAACAGTTCCTGAAAGGCCTGTGGAACATCATTCCTCCAGTCAAAAACTTAATACCCGGTTGGGACCTGCCACTAGTATTGTGTGCACTCCAACAAAAACCGTTTGAGCCGCTCGCCACCATAGACCACCGGTTACTGACGTGGAAAACAGCTTTCCTGGTCGCCATCACGTCAGCAAGGAGGTCCAGTGAGCTATGTGCACTAAGAGAAGACTCTCCCTACATGGTCTTCCATAAGGACAAGGTCATTGTAAGACCTGATTCTTCTTTTGTGCCAAAAGTGGTGTCTGAGTTCCATACTAGCCAAGACATAGTCCTTCCAGCGTGCTTCCCGAACCCATCTACCGACTTGGAAAGGAAAATGCACGCTCTAGACGTGCGATGTGCCCTGGCTTTTTATAAAGATCGAACGGCTTCGTTCAGACAAACATCGCAGCTGTTCATTTGTTATGGAGGCAAATCAAAAGGCCAACCTGTGTCCAGCCAAAGATTTGCCACATGGATTGTAGAAACAATTACTCTTGCATACCAGATAGCGCACAAGGAGTTACCTGGTTCAGTGAGAGCGCACTCGACCCGAGCGCAGTCTACGTCAGTGGCGTTTGGAAAAGGCATCCTTCTACCAGAGCTATGTAGGGCAGCCACCTGGTCCACGCCATCGACATTCATAAGGCATTATAGACTTGACCTTTGAGCTTGGGAAGCAAACGCCTTTGGCCAGGCTGTCCTCTCATCGGTGTTGCAGTGACATATGCCGCCGTCCCACCGCCGGTAAGTCAGCTTGTTACTCTGCCCATATGTGTGATGCACAGAGACCACGAAGAAGAAGGTTGCTTACCTGTAACTGTAGTTCTTCGAGTGGTCATCTGTGCAGTCACACAACCCACCCATCCATCCCCGCTCGGCGTCATTAGAGACTGGGTGCGTCGCTCCAGATCATTTTTTATGAATATGTTTTTAGTGTGATTCCACAACAATGAATGGTAACACCAACATATATATCTCGGTTCATGGGGCCGCAATAGGCGGTCTCAGGGAACTGAGGGAATGGGCGGGAGCTATGCTGAGGAGCAGGCATGACGGGGGAGGGGCTCCTGCCCAATTCACCTCAGCTAAAGAATTTCCGAAAGAAGCTCAGCGCAGGCGCAGAGCCCATATGTGTGACTGCACAGATGACCACTTGAAGAACTACAGTTACAGGTAAGCAACCTGTCCTTTTTTTGTCCCTGTTGCATGAGGAGAATATTTTTTAAAAAATTGGAAACTCAGATTATGTGTTCTGTAATGTGGGATACAAATGTCCCTTATTATAGCAATATTAGACATTCGAGGAAGCCTATTTGTCTTCAAAACAGTATCAGTTAAGTGCATTTCATCTCACAATAGCATCTGTTGCCATTCTTGGAATCCATTTGCTTTTGAGTGATTCAGTTGCCACTTTTGTGGCCTTCTCTAATTTTGCATTCAAATAGGGGATTATTGAAGGGTTCTCTAATGTGATACATTTCTTGAGCAGAAACAATAATGCAATAATTTCCTGGTCTTGAGATGCCATATTTGGGAACATATTTACTCCAGACCATTTGAGAGTGAGAGGATGGTACCAGTTTCAGTCATGTACGTTACGATGTAATTATCCTTTTTTGGCCAGAAATGGGGTATGCCCCAACAAAGTCAGATTCAACAGTCTGGAATTATATATGCTGTTCCCCAACAGATGCTGCTTATTCCATTCATTTAGCTTATGATGTAATTATTGGCCCTAAAAAGGGGGTTTAGGGCGTGGCCATACCCTAAACACCCCAGCATTTGCGCAAAAGGCTGGCAGTTTTGGAGATGGCACAACTTTTGTAAAATGTTAAGATAGTCAACCTTTTTTACCTTATCACATACATTTTTTGACACGGGCTCTTGGAATATAGGTGAAGATTTGCAGCTAAGATCTAAACCTCAAGGAGCTTTTTCACGCTAGCTATGCTATAAAGTACTTAAAACGTTTGAGTCTTCGTTTTACAAAAACAGCACAGTTATGCTCTCGATATGTTGCAGAATAGCAGTGTTGTGCTAGGTGGTGCTATTGTATAAATTTTTAAAATGGGAATTACCCTTTCCAAATAAACGGATCTCCATGGTTATTTGACATATTCCCAGGCACAAGTGATCTTTATATATAACTAGCAAAATGCCCATCATAACAGCAAGGTGAGTGTGGAAGGATGACCAATATAATGCAAGGACTCCTGTCCTGGAGAATGTAGCATGTTACATCCTTCTGCAGGATCCCCATCACTGAGGGCTGGGCCATCCAGTGGCAGAGGTAGGCAGCAGACTGCCCTTTTCTGTACAATATCTCTAAATGTATGTAGCATTTTCCTCCAGTCAGTAAGAATCCAGCTTGCTCCAGACTCTCCATGTATGCATGTCCCCAGCCTTGGTTCTGTTTCTTGGTCCTATTTATTGATCCCTTTTATTTTAACACTTCCTACTCTGCTCTTCAGTG
Organism: Shinisaurus crocodilurus; assembly: GCA_021292165.1. Lineage (NCBI taxonomy): Eukaryota > Metazoa > Chordata > Lepidosauria > Squamata > Shinisauridae > Shinisaurus > Shinisaurus crocodilurus. Next base: position 59,698,712 of record CM037877.1, read on the forward strand.
CAGAGGTTTCTCTGTGTGGTTTACAAGATTTAAAACCCAAAGCAAAGATAAAAACAGGAAAGTGAAGGAAACCAGTGAGTATTTGCAAATCGCGGCAGTCTTAAAGTAGTTTACGCAGTTTTTTACGTAAAAAAAACACAGCGCCGGGGACCTGGAAGTCCACCAAGTGCCTTGGCGAGCACCTCAGCTGGCACTTGGGGGTGCGAGGCAGATTGCGCGGTGGGGGTGCTCGCTGAGCACCCGGCAAGGCGAGCGCAATGGTAAGAGCATAACCCTATAAGAAGCGGACAAAGTATAGACAGAATGAGACGTTCGGGGTCAGAGCCTTCCATAGCATCGGTGGAAAACCCGGTGGCCGGAAATTCTTGGGGCCTGCAGGCATGGGCAGGGCTAGCCACCCCCACATATGGCCGGCCAATGGGTGGAGAAGCTGCAGGCGACTCCCGAGACGTCAGTCCGGTTGCCTTCCCAGTGGATGGGAACGGTGGTGGAGATGCGGGCAGGGATGAGTGGCACCGAAAGGCGCAGGACATCCTGCAGCACCAGCAGGAGTTGTTCAAGATGCAGTTAGAAATGTCTAGGCTGGGGCCGGCCGGAGACTGGCTGCAGTCCTTCACAAAGACTATGTGCAATCCAGCTACAGTTAAGTACTTCTGTGTTCTACTGAGTGTTTGCTTAATTTGCTCCCAATGAAGTTAGTGGGATGCATATGTGCTCAGTTGTGACTAGATTGGCCGCAGTGCTTTCACTCCTGTAGCTTATGGTATATTAGCACGATCTAAATTTAAGATGATGAAATATTTTGTTTGTTTTTAGTTGATTTGTTTTTATGTATTAACTGAGATTGTTTTTGTTGGAATATGGCATCTCGTATTCTGGTTTGCCTTCGGGCAAGAAGCACATTACCACAGAACCGGCAGACATGATCAAGGTCATGCCTGAGCTAATTGTCACCTTTGGCCCAGTGTAGTTGGGTGTAGTTTTTTCACTGTCTTCAAGGTAATTTGGAACAGGGGTCATGATAGATTGATTTCAGCTGGGGTTACATCATGCTATGGGTGCAGCTGGCATTACATCATTCTATGAGTGTGTCTGTACAGAAAGGTATATAAGGTGTGCAATGTCTCTGTGTTCTTGTTGGGGGAAAAGGAGTTATTTGTATTAAGGATTAATTGAGTAAAAGCATTCTGTGAGTATAGAGATAGTTTATGTATGTCTAGACTGTACTTGTTTTTGTCTGACATACTGTTCTCTTTCACTTTTGTAAAATAGCACTCTGTGTATGTTCTGTTCCTGTTTTGCAAGTCTTAGTCTTTCAGTAAACCTTTGTGTTTAAAGAAACAACTTGTGTTTTGTTTTTTAACCTACTGGCCTAGCATCAGCTACCCACGCCACAATCTCTCCGCTGCGGATTCTGCAGCTGCTGGGTACAAGGTTGTTTAACTTTGTTTTTCCCCCCGGCGGCTCAGATTTCCAACAGGTTATGGGCCCAGGATTGAGAACGTGGTAATGTTGGGTAGTGGTAATATTTTGTTTTTGCTAAGGTCCAGTAAGGTTTTTGTTGGGGTGCAGAGAAGTTTTTGATCGCTGCAAAGTACCTGGCTAGGGCTTTGTATTGCTGGTCCTTCTCTAGCAGAATACCCTGCAAAGCTGGAGGAACAGCCGGCTGAGGAGGTGAAGTCTGAGCCGGAGCTACAGAGTGATCCTCTGAAGGAGGAGGAAGGAAGAATTCCTGTGCCAACTCCCACTGTGCAGCCTGTGGACAGCGTTCCGATGGTGGTGATGCAGCAGTATCCGGGAGTGGTGGTGGACAAGCTTACGGGAGAGAATTACCTAGCTTGGGAATTCAAGACAAGAATGCTACTCATGCGGGAGGATCTGTGGGACATTGCTATTGTCGATCCCCTGAACGACCCAACCCCTGAGGAGAGCCGGCGGCTGCAGAGAGCTCATGCTATGATTGTTTTGTCTCTGGCAGACTCACAGCTTATGCATGTGCGGTCTCTGGAGAATGCCGCTGAGTGCTGGCAAGCTCTCAGGAAAATACATGTGCGGGACACTGCTAGCTCGAAAATATTGTTGGCGCAGCAACTGTATAAGAAACAGCTGCTGCCCGGTGAGAAGGTGTCTGACCACTTGCAAGTGATCCAGGAGTTGCTGATGAAACTTGCTGAGCGGGGTCAGGAGTACCAACAAATTCACCAAGTCCAGATTGTCTTGTCATCTCTGGATGAAAGCTGGGACTTGCTGGTGAACAGTGTTGCTTTGCTACCAGAGGATGACCTAACGATGGAATATCTGTCTGGCCGGCTTCTCGAGGAAGAGGAACGGAGAAAAGCAAAGCAGCAGGAGAAACAGACGACAGCTCCCTCCATCCGAAGGAATTCGAGCCGAGGAGGGGACGGAGTGTCGAGTTACGGAGCAGCAGAAAAGCCTAGGTTTGTAGGAGAAGGAACGGAGAGAGCTTTGTATGTGAAAAAATGCTACAAATGCGGAAAACTGGGTCACATTAAGAGACACTGTAAAGAGAACTTACAGAAGAGCTTTCAGAAGAAGAGGCATCAGGAAGATGGACAATTCAGTAATTCTGTGTCAGCTACTGTAAGGGTGAATGTGAGTCAAGCCACGTCAAGATGGATTCTTGACAGTGGGAGTTCTAAGACCGTATCCAATTCTTCTTTACCGTTTGTGTCATTTGGGCAAGTGTCTAAGCAAAATAGTAGTCATACTGTTACATTGGCAGATGGGAGTACATGTCCTATTGTGGGTGAGGGGAAATGTAGAGTACCCTGTCTAGATACAGAATTTGATAATGTTCTGTGTGTCCCTAATTTGGATTACAGCCTGTTGTCTGTGTCATGTCTTACCGGTGAAGGGTATGAAGTGTTGTTCACAAAATCTGGCTGTGAAATCCAGAAAGGGGGAAGCTTGCAGCAAAAGCCTCCCTGGTTAATGGGCTATACGTGTTATCTCCAAGCATTGCCATGGTTAAAAATACACCATTACACGAAAATTGCTTACACAAATTTCACAGGAGGATGGGGCATTCCGGGTTCAGTGTAATACAGAAGACTGCTGAGTCTTGTACTGGTGTAACATTGAAAGGGTGCAGTAAATTTCTCAACTGTGCTGTGTGTAAACAAGCAAAGTCTCTGGTGCAGCCTATAAGCAGGAAATCAAACAGACAAGTGAGTGAACTGTTTGAGCTGGTGCATTCTGATGTATGTGGTCCCTTCAAGCCCAGTGAAGGTGGTGCAAAATATGTTTTGCTGGTTATGGATCAATTTTCAAAATTTACTTGGGTATTTCTTTTGAAGAATAAGTCTCAGTGTTTTTCTGTCTTTTGAGATTGGGTTGCGTATGCAGAGAGGCAATTTAAACACAAGGTACAAACTCTACAAACAGACCGGGGTGGAGAGTACTTGAGCAGGGAGTTCCAAAGGTACATGGAACAAAATGAAATAATGCACAAGGTCACAAATACTGGGGTTACATCTGAGAAATTCAGTGTGTTGCAACAGATAATGAGGTGTTTGTTGACTGATGCTGGTCTGGGTACAAACTCACATTTTTGGGGTGAGGCAATCCTGGCAGCCAATTATTTGTGCAACAGGACCTGGTCTGCAGTGATTGACGATATACCGTATGCAAAACTGTTTGGGAGGACGCCTGATCTTGGCCACCTCCGAGTCTGGGGCAGTTTTGCATACGTGCATATTCCGAAATCCCTGAGAAGGAAGGGAGACCCAAAATCACAAAAGTTGCATTTTGTTGGGTACGCAGGATCTGGAAAATCCTGGTGGTTTTCATGTGGGAATGCAAAGGTGGTAATTTCCCAGAACGCTGTTTTTGTTGAGGAAGGCTGGCAACAAATTCACGCAAACCCAGAAGTGTTAATTCCACTAGAAGCCTCTCCACCAGCTCAGTCAGAGCAGCCGGCAAGAGAGGGGGGTGAGAGAAGCCCAAGGAATTCTAAACAATCTTCTTCGGAAGGGGCCGACACAACTGGGGAGGAGAAAAGGCCAGGGCAAGCTAAGCAAAGTACTGAACCTGAGATACGCAGATCTCAAAGAAGTACTAAAGGTATTCCACCACAGAGATATGTTGTGGGCGGGATAAGAGTCTGCAATGTGAATTATGTTGAGCCAGAGAACTTGGAACAAGTTAACAGTTTGCCAAACGCAGAGAAACAAATGTGGTTTGAAGCAATGAAAAATGAAATGGATTCTTTCAAAGAGAATGATGTATATTCTGAGGTTGTTGCACCAGCAGGGGTGAAAGTAACTGGCAGTAGGTGGATATTCAAATGAAAGGTTTCAATTTCGGGTGAACCTATTTACAAATCAAGATTTGTGGCCAGGGGTTTTTCACAAAGAAAGGGGGAGAGCTATGATGAAACTTTCTCTCCAACTGCTAAGGCTGAGACAGTGAGACTGCTGCTGTCTTTGGCTGCAAAGCGTAATGTATTGGTGCACCATTTAGATTTCACCACGGCATATTTAAATGCTCCTCTGGAAGAGGAAATATACATGGAGCCGGCTCCAGGTTTTGAGTGTGAGCAGGGAAAGGTCTGGCTTCTAAAGAAAGCAGTATATGGTTTGAAACAGTCTGCCAGAGCATGGAACATGTGTCTTAATGAAACACTGGTGCAAAGTGGGTTCAAACGTGGTGTAGCTGACCCGTGTGTGTGTATACAAAGGGTTCAGGGAATGTTTTCATGGTGCTGATCACGTTTGTGGATGATATTTTGTGTGCTGGGTCAAACAGCAGTCAGATATCACAATTTGCACAACAACTGGGACAAAAGTTCAAAGTCAAATCTTTGGGTGAGGTATCACAATATCTGGGTGTACAGGTTGTGAGAACAAAAGAGTCTATTTGTCTCAACCAAAAGCACAAGGTATTGGCATTGCTGGAGAAATATCGTATGCTGGATTGTGCACCTGTGTACAGAAGCCAATGGCAACGGAGTTTACACGGTCTGAAAGTGAAACAAAGGGGCACATTGGAAATGGCAATGTTAGAGACCACATACAAACAGGAGAAATCAAAACACTGGTGTACTGTCCATCAGAAGGGAATTTGGCAGATGTGATGACAAAGGCTCTGCCCAGCCAAAATTCCAAGAAATGATTTCAAAGTTGGGTATGGTGTCCTAATAATGAATAAATGTTTAGTGAATGTTAATAAAGCTTCTAGCCACTCAGGCAAGGAGGGGTGTTGGAATATGGGGTCTCATATTCTGGTTTGCCTTCGGGCAAGAAGCACATTACCACAGAACCGGCAGACATGATCAAGGTCATGCCTGAGCTAATTGTCACCTTTGGCCCAGTGTAGTTGGGTGTACAGTTTTTTCACTGTCTTCAAGGTAATCTGGAGCAGGGGTCATGATAGATTGATTTCAGCTGGGGTTACATCATGCTATGGGTGCAGCTGGCATTACATCATTCTATGAGAGTGTCTGTACAGAAAGGTATATAAGGTGTGCAATGTCTCTGTGTTCTTGTTGGGGGGAAAGGAGTTATTTGTATTAAGGATTAATTGAGTAAAAGCATTCTGTGAGTATAGAGATAGTTTATGTATGTCTAGACTGTACTTGTTTTTGTCTGACATACTGTTCTCTTTCACTTTTGTAAAATAGCACTCTGTGTATGTTCTGTTCCTGTTTTGCAAGTCTTAGACTTTCAGTGAACATTTGTGTTTAAAGAAACAGACGTGTGTTTTGTTTTTTAACCTACTGGCCTAGTATCAGCTACCCACACCACAATCTCTCCGCTGCGGATTCTGCAGCTGCTGGATACAAGGTTGTTTAACTTTGTTTTTCCCCCCGGTGGCTCAGATTTCCGACAGTTTTTATATCTTATTATTGTTTGCTGCTTTAAGTGCCATTATGGTGGAAAGGCAGGATATAAATGGAATAAAGAAATAAATCCGAATATAATCTGAAATAATAGAACTAATTGATTATAGGAGTGCAAAGAGAAACATCAGTAGCAGTCACTTTAGAAAGAAAGTGCACATGGCTTTCTAAAGCATGCCCTTCATTTCAGTTAACTGCAGAATAAGATGCCATGTTTCACTCCTAAGGGTACTGGTATGTTTCTCAGATGTTTGAGCAACATACAACATGGGGAACAATATACAGCCTTCTCACCGCAGCTGCATAGAGCAAGTAAAGTCTGGCTTGGTGCATCTTTGCATAGCTATTGACATCAGCACTGTCAATAATCATTGCTAGGTAGTGGCGGCTATATCTGTGGGTGGATCAAGTTAAATGCCACTTCCTCCGTGTGGCTACATCCAAAGAGCTCTTCATGTAGTAGAGCAACTTACGTCTGGGCCAGCATCTAAAATCTTAAGTCAGTGGCACAATTTCAGCACATTGGGCAGCTCACCTGTCTCCCTTCCCCCATCTTCAGCAGCAGCAGCAGCTAGAACAACAACACTGGAAGACCACCTTCTCCCCTATGAGCCTGCCTGGTCCTTAAGATCTTTTGGAGAGGCCCTTCTTTTGAGACTGCTGCCATTGGAGGCACATTTGGTGCCAACACAAGAGAGGGCTTTTCCGTTGTCTGCTTCCAGGCTGTGGAACTCCCTCCCAAGGGAGGCTGGGTTTGCTCCCTCTCTGCTGTCCTTCTGCCAGCAAGCAAAGGCCATTTGCTTGAACCCAGCTGTGCTAACAAGCCATGGCTTGTTAACCACAAACAACCCATGAAGAGAACCCATGGTTTGTTGTTGGGTTATGAACAACTGTGGGTTTTTCACCATGGTTTGTTATCTTGGCTGGGTTCAGACAACACAATAACCCACATTTAAACAACAACCCATGGTTCAACAGCAACCCATACGCAACCCATATACATGTCCAGATAATACTATTGTTATATATGTGAGCAAAGACATTAATGGGCATTTGATCAACCAATATCCTTTCTGCAGGTTATCCTGTCTGTGCAGGGGTGTTTTCAAATTTCAATAGTCCTTAAACGGGCAGTATTGTTAGGTAAAGAAATGACCGAAGAAGGTGAAGGAGAATCCAATCCAGGTTTGAAGAAGCATTCAAACACTTGGCATGTTTCCGCTTTTCTGTGACGTTGGAGGCTTAATCCTTACCAAAATAGGTCTGTATCAGTAAAGAAGCTCTGCTCTGCAAATTCTCTTCAATTTGCAGTTCAGCTGAGGCAGCAGATAGTTTGAAAGTCAAAGGCAGCCCCTTGGCTTCGCAGTGCCATTTATCTCTGAAAATCAGCAATGTGAAAATTGACTATTTCAATGGGGCAATCTTCTGTCAGTTATTTGGACAAAAAGCTTTTTGTCTGAGCTTGTTGTTGGGCATTCAAAAGCAGAAATGGCAGGGGTAGAAGCCAACGCTAAAGAGAGCAGCATGCAAACTAGTTTTACTATATCTAAGGACAAAAATAGCGTGTCAGCATTCTGCAACAATTAAAATGTGATCTACTGTTTATGGAAAATATGTTATAGTTAGAAATGCACAAAATGTCCACTGATCATAAAGATTAACTGCCTTTGTCAGGTATCTGATCTATCGGAACATGTCTGCTTTTTAAAAAATACATTAGATATTCATTTATACAGTGATCTTAATAATTTTTTCTTCTTTGGAGAGAGTGCGTGTATATAAAATAGTAATTGTGGCAGGGTTTAGTATGAGACTGACACAAATAAATTGAATCCATTATCCTGTTATTAATTGCATGTAAGTGAACCTTTCTGATTGGCTCTCTGTGATGTCATATTCAGTTCTACGCAGCAACTATGTGGGTGTAGCAGCTTGATGTTATTGAAATTCTCCTTTAATTCTTTCTCCTGTCAGCTCACATTTTTAAGGGGGGTTCAGGTTCTTGCCTGCTGCTTTTCAATGCTCTCCTGCAAGGGTCTATAATTAGAAAAGCATTGCATTTTGTGGGAAGAAACCATATTAGCGCTGGGTGTTTGATTAGACAAAAAGAAAAAGAGAGAGAGAAGGCATTTCCAGCATTTCATATTCTTGCTTTACTGAAGATAGAAATAAAAGGGTTCTGGCAGATAAATAAGGGAAGTGACAACTGAGTCCTCCGTGTGGAGACTCTTAACTTGCCATGTTCTGTCATATCTTATGTGGTGGTGTTGACTTTCAGAAATTTCTCCCCTTCCTTTCAGTACCTTGCTGGAAGGGAACTTGATGTTGGTGTGTGTGGTGGTGGTGGTGGTGGTGGTGTGTGTGTGTGTGAGAGAGAGAGAGAGTGGGGAGGAGGGTCTGGCCTTTGATGAATATTCAGAATGACACCATCTGTCACCCTGGCTTTGCAGAGGATAGAGGCAGTCGACTCTCTTACAACTGTGCTTCTTTAAAAGTGAAAAGCAATTGCTATCATCTGGGGAAGACTCCGGCATGACATCTGTAGAATAATAAAAGCGGTGTCATGAAATCTTCTGGAACTGAAAGGAAAGTCTGACTGCTACAGGATGGTGGGGGGAGCAGAAATATGTATTTGTGCGGACGTAATATAGCTTGCTCTGCAGCTGATGAGCTGTCACCTGTCACTCTGGATATACAACGACTGAGTTCAGACAACACGGTTCATTGAACCGTGGGTTGTTGTTGAAACGTGTTGTCTGAACCCAGCCGAGATAACAAACCATGGTGAACAACCTACAGTTGTTCACAACAACCACAAACCATGGGTTCTCTTCATGGGTAGTTCATGGTAAACAACATGGTAGACCTTAGATATAATTCGCTATTTATTAATATTGCAGAGCCTCCTAAGTCACAGGGAGGTGATAAAGAGTCCCCCCACATAGCATTGCTCCAAGGCATTGTGGGAAATGTAAATGGCAGCTCCGAGAGACCCAGCTGCTCAGTGTGGGGATACCAGAGTAGGTGCCAGTGCCAGTGGGCCCTGCCAGATTGAGGGGACCCCGGCAGCAGCCCAAGGGTGTTGCGTGCTGACATCAGGCCTGCCAGCACCTTACCTACCCAGGCTGGCACGCTAATTCTAACAACATGAGTTGGCCTATTCCTCTGCAATGCATTTATATGACAGGGCATGCAGGATGCTTACACGAGTTTGTTCTTCTCAGGAAACAAAACCATATACTTTCCTCTCCCACCCTCCTTTCAAAACAAAGCAAAGTTAAAAGAGTTGGTGTTTATATAGCTGAGTGGAAGAGCTCCAGTTTCAATTCTGTCTAACCAGTACTTTCTGTGAGTTTTTTTTAGAGCAGGGAAAATGCGGCATTTAATTGTGAAAGTGAAAGAAAGTGTGATTTTCTCTTGTGTATCTGCACTGTTCTGCTATACTATACCATGGTGACAACTAGAGGTTATCTAGTGGAAAAGCAGGAAAGGAAATGCTCCTCATGTAGTGCTCTGATCTCAATTCTACAACAAAACCAAATGTAGTTACAGAACATTGACGATTAAGAGCCTCATGTAGAAAAGCTGCATGTTAGGTTGCAGAATTCTGAGGTTGTAGAGTTCCATGTCAGATGGAAGGTGTGGGAATTATAATTTTGAATACTCACCTATGTTTGTTTGTTTTTTAAAGAAAGAAAACATCAACAACTCCCTGCAAATAAAAATACTAGCACCCTGGAAAGTAGGTTCTGGCTAAGTCTGCTTCTTGTTGTGCTTGTTTTCTTCTTGCAGGAAGTCGTGGAAGGGGGTATTGAAAAAAACTGGCCTTCCCCACTGGAGTCTGAAGGAAATACAGCCCATTCTACTACTCAGCTGCAATTTGTCAACCAAACCTATCTTCAGTAGGAAGAGGTGGTTGAATTCTGGAGAATAACTGCCCAGAATGCAGGTGTAAATAAGGGAGTCATAGTATAGTTATGAGTATTCTTCCATGTTAAAAGGTTCCCTGCATACAGTAAGCACACACATGAGGGATAAGACTATGCCAAGTCTCTCTCTGATGCAATAGCTTGCAGCGTGAAGGGTACTGTCTTCTAACTGAGGAGCATTCAAAAATATTATCCCCTTTCCACCTGCAGTCTGGGGCAGTATGGTCCAGAATTCTTCTGCCTCATTTTCTGAAACAAGTAGATTAGCTTAGTATTCCTGTCTCTTCTCGCAAGGTACACAGATTTTGATCTTCACATCTCTATTTGATAAGGGATGTCTCAAGCTAAAATCCACAATTCTCTAAGCCTGCAGCTGTCACCTCAGCTTCTCCAACCCTCCTGTTGTTTGCCTTTAATGTGTCCCCTAAACATAGAAATGTCATAATAAAGAAATAGATGCGTCCTGGCCGCCAGGTGCTGAGCAAGTGTTATCGGGTGCTGCTTTCCTCATTGCTCCCCTTTCTTATTTCAGCCAGTTCCACCATCCCAGTAGTCTGTGCTGACAGAACCCATCATATAAAACTAGAAAAATAATGCAGTTTTGTACATACACTTGTAATGGCCTGTATGAAACATTGGGATGGCTGGGCTCTGAGCACCTTCTTTCTGCTACAAGGAAGGATGATTTCCTCAGCCATTTCCCCCCTCTCAATTCTAACAGGGTGAAATCCCCTTGAATTCATTCCCATGTGGGGCACATTCTCAGTATTGGAAATGGCTTGCATTTTCCTGAATGTCAGTTGTGATTTTGCCATACTGAGGTAATTTCACAAGACCAACTTCCCAACCTACCCACCCCAGCATGATTTCTCTCTCTCTCTCTCTCTCTCTCTCTCTCTCTCTCTCTCTCTCTCTCTCTCTCTCGCACACACACTTCACCCTTATGAGGAGAGAGACTTTTATTTAGGCACCTATCAGCAACAGCTCAAAACCAACCACGAAGCAAAAAGCATGATAGCAAGGGACAAGAGACAAGGCCCTATTGTAGCCACTGACACAGCCACCGATGCCACGGCGGTCCTTCACAGGTCAGGCTTTAACCTGGCTTTGCAAGGGACTACTGCAGCGTTGCCTGGTCCCCCTCCCTGACTTGCCCCCTTTTCTTGCAGGAGAAGGGGGGCGAGCCAGGGAGGAGGAGCCGCCGCCACATTGGCGGTCCCTTGCAAGGCCGGGTTAAACATGGCCTTGTGAGGGACTGCCGCGACAGCTCCTCCTCACCCAGTGGGGCTCAGTGAGGATGATGAGGCACACAGAGGCGATGGCGAACGGCTGTAGCAGGCAACGGCAGAGGTGAGTGGGGCTCAGGGGGGAGGGGGGAAGCATATGGTGGCAGTGGACACCAGCAGCTTCCCCACGTGCTCCTGCCAATGCAGTACATCAGCAGGAGCATGTGGGGAAGCCGATGACAGCCGGCTAAGTGTCGCTTGGGCACTTGACCGGCTGTCATTGGCCAGAGCCCCTTGTCCAGAGCAGCAGCCCTTTTTGCCACTCAGGGCAAGGGGCTCTGTGCCTTTTTGGCTTGCGGGTGGGTTAGCGTGTTGTCCAGGTTCAGATGACACGCTAAACCTACTAGGGTTAACTTACCCCTACTGCAAGCCACGGCTTAGCAGGGTGGTTTAGAAGCCACAGCAGGTTGGCTTCTAAAGCACCCTCCTGGGTCAGATGACATGCTAAACCTCAGGAGCACTTAGAATAATAGAAAAGTAGAGTTGGAAGGGGCCTACAAGCCCATCGAGTCCAACCCCCTGCTCAATGCAGGAATCCAGGTCAAAGCATCCCTGACAGATGGCTGTCCAACTACACCTTGAATGCCTCCAGAGTGGGAGAGCCCACCACCTCCCTAGATAGTTGGTTCCATTGTCTTATTGCTCTAACAGTGAGGAATTTTTTCCTGATGTTTAGGTGGAATCTGGGTTCCTGTAACTTGAGCCCATTATTCAGTGTCCTGCAAACTGGGATGATCGAGAAGAGATCCTGGCCCTCCTCTGTGTGACAACCCTTCAAGTACTGGAAGAGTGCTATCATATCCAGGGCCGGCACTACCTCTAGGCAAACTAGGCGGTTGCCTAGGGCGCGCGGCTGAAGAGGGCGCGGAAACGCTGTGCTCCTCTTTGCTGCCACTGCGCCGCCCCCGCCAGGCCTCCGCCTCCCCACCCTCCCGCCCGCTGCCGCCGCCGCCGCGCCTCCCCCCGCCCGCCCGCTCGCTCGCCGCTGCGCCTTCCCCCGCTCGCCCGCTCGCTCGCTGCCTCTGCGCCTCCCCCCGCCCTCCTGCCTCTGCGCCTCCCCCCGCCCTCCCGCTCGCTGCCGCTGCGCCTCCCCCCGCCCTCCCGCTCGCTGCCGCTGCGCCTCCCGCCGCCATCGCCACCCCCCCAACCCCCCCGTCACCTACCTTCTCCATGTCACGTCGCTTCCGGAGCCCCGCCCGCGTTGTTTAGGCAGGAGGAACCAGGGCAACAGGGCTTAAACAGCCCTGTTGCCATGGTTTCCCCCAGCAAAAAACAGCGCGGGGGTCCCGTCGCGTCGCGTCACTTCAGGAGGAGGAGGCGGAGGCGGCAGCAGCAGCAGCCGCCGCCGCCGCCGCCGCCGCCGCCGCAGCCAGGGCGGGGGGGGAAGGTAGGTTGGTGGTTTTTTTTTTTTGCTGCTTTGGAGGGGGGGCGCTAAATATTTTTTCGCCTGGGGCGCCAAACTGCCCTGCACCGGTCCTGATCATATCTCCCCTCAGTCTCCTCTTCTGAAGGCTAAACGTACTGAGGTTTAGCATGTCATGTGTGAACCCAGTAACTGAGTTTATGAAACTCCACACTGAGAATGAGTATGTGCTCATAGACTTTTTGTGTGTGTTGTAAGGAATGTTGCATTTTATTTTTTATCCAAGATGCTTTAGGCATACAGTCCATTAAGATAAACATCTTTAGCAGAGTGAATTGCATGACTGGTAACAGAAAAAAACTTTAAAAAGGTCAAGCAGATAAAATGATGTGAAAGGACAAAAGAAAAGCAGTTCTGCAAAGATGAATATCTATGATAATTAAACAAACTGAGATTATGGAATGTTCTCCCTGGTGATCTACACCTGACATTTTTCTTAGCCAAGGACCACTTTATACATTCTGCCAGTCACGTGAGGCTGGGTAAAATAGATTCAATGTGGCATCTTCCCCACACTGTGAACAGAATTTGGAGTGCAGCTTGAGCCTTTCTACTACTGCCAGCAGCTGCCATGACATTATGTTGGTAGGCATGGCCAGTCTCCATGCAACACAGGGGCTTGTCAATCAAGTCTCAGCAAGGGTCACGCTTCACAGTGTTAAGTTCCAGGGCCCAGGGATTTGGCTATCAGTCCAAGTGGGCCAGGAGCAAGGGTGTGTCCGAAACAGGCAGGGGTTAAGATCTGGAGCAGCGCACAAGGATTGGACGGACCCCACAGGCAGGTGTGTAGTCAAAACCAGGCAGGGGTCAAGATCCAAGGCAGCAAGAGAGGAGCAGGAGGGGCAGAAGCACATGGTTGGTCAAAACCAGGCAGGGATCAAGATCCAAGGCACTAATCAAGAGCTTGGCCAGTGTCTTCTTATGAGTTGTTTTGATTGAAGAGCAAGTTGTGATGCCAGGGCTATATAGGGCCTGTTACTAAACAGGGGTCAGTTGATAATGCTCGGGCAGGTACTGCAGAACCCAGGCAGGTACCAAAGAACCCATTTAGAGTTGAACCAAAGTGCTGGTGGTGCTAGTGGTAAGGCACTTGGAGTCCAACTGATGGAAGGAAGCCCTGGGTTGAGACACCCCTAGCATCTTATAGGGATCTATCAAGGCAAAGTGGCCTATTTCAGACACCTTTCTGAAATGGCCTCTCTGTAGGCATGATAGGGAACTGTGAATGCTTGAGTGCTCCAACCATACTTTATAATATAACCTGACATGATTAAATGAGCAGATGTTCAAAGTTTCTATACATGCAGCTAGATATGACAGCTGTGCATAAGTGTCCATGCTTCCCAACTATGCCTATGAATGGACAGCTTTAGGTTATTTATGCCTGCAATGTGAAGAAGCTGCCATACAGGAGCCATATACAGGACTCACATGGCTAGCATAAGATCAATTCTGGCTCTAAGTTAGCTAAGGCAGGATTTGTGTGTCATGGGTTGCAACCTCTTCTGTTTGCACATACTACACTCTTATCTCTTCGCAACTGAAATAATTCTCTGAACTGTGTTCAGTTTTTGTTTTTGGATAATCATCAGTCCGCTGTGTGGTTATCTGTGCAGATCTCTCACACCTAGTTGTTCTGGAGAAGATTCCATCCCTTGCCCCCTATACAAATTAGGACATTTGTAAACTTCATTTACTTAGATGTATAGGGTTGGATCCAGATTTAGGTGCATGCCAGTGGCCTGGCGGAATACGGAAGAAGACTTCCCCTGCCTCCCCTCCCCTCTGCAACCCCTACAGCCCCATGAAAATGCTACACAGAGAGTCAGGGGACCCTGCTGAATGAGGTGAGCTGTAGTGAGTGTGGGCGGGGGGAGGAGGGGGGAGGGATCCTCCAAATTGTGTGGAGACACCTTCCATGAAAGGCAGATCCTGGATCCAACCTATAGTCTCTTATTGTTAAGGAATTGGAGTGGGCAACATTTTCTTTTCATATTCAGCCTTACATGATCTATATTATATCAGTTACCTACTAACCGATTATGGAACTGCTTTCATGAGTTGCAAAAGCAGCCCAAATGAGCCCAAACTTTCAATCTGTTGTTCTGAATGAAGGTTATGCTCTCACCTTTGCAACTACAGTCAGGTGAATCTGGATACCTGGTACAAGTGTGAAATGTGTCAGATCTACCAGAGCTTATGGCTTACCAGTCTTTACCAGTTCAGAGAACCGTTTAGACACCCATCATGAAACCAAGCTGTTCTAAGCAGGCCTAAGACAAGAGCTGTAGATTCAGTCTTTTGAAACACAAAAGTGGAGTATCAGTTACTTTCTTCTTTTATAGTATTCTCTGACCCACAAATAGATAGAACAGACCAGGGTGCATTTACCTTCAAGTTACAGGAGGAGGAAAGTAAGGTTTCTGACGAGAAGTGTGGTCCTCCTACCTCAGAGACAGCTGCCACAAGAATGTCCCTAATCAAAATTCACGGCAAAGCCTAGAGCCAGGATGGGGACCATATGGCTTTCAAGATGGTGGACTGCAACTCCATCATCCCTCACCATTGGCTATGCTGGCTAAGGCTGATGGGAGTTGTAGTCCACCAATATCTGAAGGGCCACTCATTCCTCACTCCTGGCCCATACAAAAATAAAACATGTTTGAGTGAAATAGAGGCTAAATGTACATATGGGTGGGATGAAAGGAAGTAGAAGAAAGAAGAGTAACAAGAACTATTAATATTATCATTGGAGAAATCTCTGTTGCAGTTCTGGCCTGGCTCTCTGCAAATTAACCAAGTATAATGTCATGTTATGTGAACCTAATAAAATAAAATCCTGATGATTAAATGACTGGGTAAATCAGAATCCAATTTACCGACTACATACACACACACACATATATAATACTGTACTATTTCTGTACACCATTTGGTACAGCTGAGCATTTCGCTCTCTCATCTCATTCACATCTGCTAGTCATGTGTGAGAAAAGGATAGTTGGATGAAGCCTTGGGGATTATCAATAACTGACACACGGATGGCTTTATTCAATAAATAATAAATAAATAATAACGGCTCTCCTCCATCTACAGATGGCCTAGACAAGCAGAGCAGAGCAAGTCTACTCTCCAGAGTGCTACTGGTAGCTCGTTCTTTTTTCGAATGATTGCCTTAAACTGAGAGTCACAGTGGATTTTCCAGTTGGACTTAGCTTAGGTGGAAGGCAATGTTAAGACATATTATCTACTTTGAAAGCATGACATGCATCCCAGTGTATTGCGGCATCAATGACAGATGTGCGTATATGCAAGGTGAACACCACCAGCACCATAATTGTTCAGACACTCCTTTAACAGACAACACAAGTGCAGATAAAAGACAGAGAAGCTGTCGATCTGGGTTAAACTCACAAATTGTCCCCTGTTCCAAATTGTTTCTGTTACTTTGTGTCACTTTTCTCTTTTCTTTTCTTTTCTATAAATCTTTTCAGGCATATGCGATCCAAAATTAATTTATCGATCTTTCTAAGTACATACACAGTGCAATCCTATACAGGTCTAATCAGAAGTGAGTTCCATTGAGTTTAATGGGACTTAGTCCTAGGTATGAGTGTACAGGATTGCAGTCTCAGTGAAGGATTTGAAAGGGTCTGACTGCAGATGGGGAGAAGAAAAGTGGAAAGGAGCAATGGGACTTGAGAATACTGACCTCAAATAGCAGCAGGGAATATTAGCTAATATTTTAATTGGGAAAATATGTGGTGCTGATGTGATCAACCTTCCACTATATCAGGCTGAGTGGTCCCTCTAATGTACACTCCCTACTCTGATTGGCAGAAGTTTCCCAGAGTTTCAAAATACCAAACATTAACACTTTGTTTCCTTCCCAATTGGGAAAGCAACTTATTTATTAATTACATTTTAATATATTTATTACATTTATATCCCACCTTTTTTCCTCCTGCAAGGAACCCAAGGTGGCTTACATACGTAGTCCTCCTCCTCTCCATTTTATCATCACAACAGCCCTGTGAGGTAGGTTAGGCTGAGAGTCGACTGCCCCAAAGTCACCCAGTGAGCTTCATGGCCGAGTGGAGACTAGAACCTGGATTTCCCTAGTCCCACTCCATCACTCTAACCACCATGCTACACTGGTTCTTAGTGCCAGTGTAGCTTTACTACTAATGGAAAAAACAACAACCCCTGAGGATAAAAGTACTGCTTCAACATCCATCCTCAAGTTTTTTTGAAATGATTTAATCCCTTCAATACTGACATTTTTCAATACTGAAATGTATTAATACCTTCAATACCATTGGGTTTTCACTCTCAGATAACATATTTTAGAGATGGGATCTATACATTTACCTTTTCTTTTCATATAAAAAATGATGAAAAACAAATTGTAACAGAGCCTGTTTTTCAGGGCTGCAGTTGGTATGTCTGTATGTCTGTGTGCATGTATTTCATGTATGTTTAATCTAGGGTTAGAACAGTTTATTGTCTTTAGTTTGTTTATTTCAGTTTATTGTCTTTAGTTTGTATCTGAATAATAATCTCCAGATGAATATTTACTTACGTTTCTCTGCAGTAATATTTCACTCTTATATATAGCTGTCATTTATAAATCATACAGCACATAGTTAGACTATGGAATTTGCAACAACAAGATGTGGTGATGGCCATCAACTAGATCCGGGGTGGGCAGAAAGTAGATCTCCAGATGTTTAGGAGTTTAACTCCCAGCATACGATACAGGAAGTTTCACTTCCAAATCTCCTCCTTTGTGGTATTTGGTGCTAGATGGGCCTCTGAGCCAGTCTAGCTTGCTCACCTTCTTGGAGGAACAACTGAGAGGACTGTGGATCTGGTGGATCCATGTCTCTCCTCTTCTCTCCTCTCCCCATCCACTGGCATGAGCCCTTTCCTCCATCCCCATCCTCTTCCAAGGTCACAACACCTGCTCTTGAGACAAATCCTATGGGGTGGGGGAATCCAAGTGGGTATTTCCTCCTCCAAGGCCATGTCTAGGGTCTTGGAGGGGGAAATCAACAGGATCCTAAGGCCTCTCAGACACTGTCTAGGGGCTATAGGATTGTTCTCTAAAAGGATGCAATCCTATACATGTTTAGACGAAAAAAAAGCCTAACAACTCCCAACACTCCTGTGGGGAATGCTGGGAATTGTAGGACTTTCTTCTGTCTAAACATGCATAGGATTACACTCTAAATGTGTTTAAGAGTGTCATGGGCCCCTATTAGCTATTCTTTTGAAAAATGTAGGTTTGGTGCTTCCCTGTTAATCTAGCCTTTTTTAAATATGGAAAATACCAGAAGGGCTATTTCCCTTGTCTAGCAGCAATGCTTTTCCTTTTCTGTAGATCTTTGAAGGTCCTCCCTCTCAAAAGCGGCATGAGAAAAAACAATATGAGGGGAGAGGAAGAAGAGGCAAAGTAGATTTTGAAGAAGCAATGCTCTCTCTCACACATTAAATGTTCCCAGAGATATCTCTTGATTTCACACTGATGCTCCACTCCTAAGCATATTCAGAACTAAGTTACACATTGATTTCAATACTTATCAAAGTATGGATATTAGGATTTGTCTTGTGTGTGGCAAAAAATGGCTGCTTACAGACCCAGGACAAAAACAGAGGCAAAGATGTGGGCTGAAATATGGTCTTCTACCCTACTTGTATCTTCCTCAAACAAGAACAGAGAAATCTCTTTGAAAGTAATAGCAAGATGGCTATTACGCCAGCTAGCTACAAAATATAAACAATGTTCTGACTGTTGCTGAAGGAAGTGCGGAGCTAGAGGTACATACCACCACCTTGGGTAGTCATGGTCAAAACTCAGTGGATGCTGGGCAAGGATACTCCAATGTATGAAGTCAATTATCGGTTACATCAGGGGTCTCCAATGCATGGACCTCCAATGGCACCCATGAAGCTCTCCACTCCTTGCCCCCTGGAGCCCTAATGTTTTTCAAAGTTTGCATTAAAAATGTTAGAGCTCCAGGTTCTTCTTCCTGTTCCTGCACCTGCTGCATATCAGGTGTTGGCAGACAGGCAGAGAAGGAAAGAGTTGTTTTCTGATCCTGCCCAGTCTTCCACCCACACAGACCTTTCCCATTTGATCTCTCTCTCCCCACTCCCAGTCTCTAGCTCTTTCTCTCCCCTTTGTCTTGCTATTTCCCCCTCCCTCCCAGCCTTTAGCTTCACTGTTGCTTTCTCCCCCACCATCTTTTTAGCTCACTTTTGACTAGCCGGGTCCTCATGGCAGCCATTATGTGACTAGCCACATCCTCCATGGGAGCCATTTTGTGGTGGTGCCCACAGCAGTTTCTTAAATTCCCAAATGTGTCCACAGGACTAAAATGTTTGGGGACCCCTAGGCTACGTCATCGCATTAGAGCCTATCACAGTCTTGCTAGGTTGTTTGGATAGAGAGGCCATATCAAAAATTAGAACAGATCTAATATTATTGATCTCTGCTAAATTGCAAGTAGTGGCTAGATGGACAGGTAAACACTTATGACTTATTACTGGTTGGTTTGATAAAACATGGGAACTTTTAGACATGGGTGAGTTTTCAACCCAAATTGAAAAAACATGTAAGGGCATGATCCTATGGCTCCTAGACATTGTCTGAGGGGCTATAGGATTTTTAGGATCCCCAGATCTGAGGTTGGAGACAGTGCTCTGACTTTGGACCTGGAGATCAGAGCTCCGAACCTCCTCCGCAGCCTCCTCGCAGCTGGCATGGAAAGAACCGCACCAGCTGCTCCCAGAGGTCGGGAAAGTGACCTCAAGAGAGGGGTAGATGGGGGACGAGGAGGGGGTGGGGAGGGGAGGAGACTGGAGCAGCCAGCATATGAGGTATCCTGAAGCCGCTCCAGCCCCCTTCCCTCCCCCTCTGAAACACTCCAGCTAGATGGCCATCTAGTGAAATTGCAGAGTGGGAGGAGCAGGGAGGCAAAGATCGCCTCCATCGTTCCTTCCACTCTGTATTGGATACGTATGAGCCTTTGGGCTTGGGGGCTTATGCTCATCATCTCCATAGGATTGCACCCTAACCCATTTTTGGGTGGACTTTATAGTTGGAATGTTGGTTCTATGGGGCTAATTTAAAGTACCTGTTTTTGTATAGTTCTTTGTTTGAGTTGATGTTGTTTATGTTGATATACCAAACATATCTGACTGCTCTTATCTCTGCTCTGTTGACTGCAGCTAAAAAAAAGACTTTGACTTTGTGGACTTTCTAGAAATTGGCTTCCATTTATTATATACATAAACTCAGCAAAAACAATGCACAGAAGACCACTGAATCTGAGCTCAATCTTTATTTTGTAATATTAAAGGATGGTGGGGAAGAAAGAAAACACTCTGGAACTGTAATCTTTGCTGATCCAATACTAACTTGAAACGTACAAGAAACACTGGTTATTGCCTATTTTTTAATAAGATGAAAAGAGCTTTAAAAATACTAATTTAAAATTATATATAGTTCTTTCTAGTTGCGGTTAAAATACAAGTCTTTTCTGAATAGAGAATATGGAACACAGTTGAGTTGCATTATCTTTTTAAGGTGCTGATTCTACGACGGATGCTCATGCACTTAGGAAGATTTTCCCAGCATTTAACCTCCATCTACTTTTCTGCAGACTCAAGTGCTTGCTCCTTACTGTCCTTCCTTTTCTATCTGATGTCCTTTTAAATATTTGAAATCTGTCAGTATATGCCCCTTTCACCTTCTATTGCAAATAAAACCAGTTTCTTCAGCTTTGTGTTCTATAACTTGTTTTCTAAACAAGTTATATTTTTATTATTCTCATAGAGTTCCTCCTGAATGCTTTCCAATCTGTCTGCACCCTTTCTACTGGCTGATTTATATTTCATGAAGCACAAAATGCTGTGGCAAAGGGCCAGATTCAGGAACCATGGCCTACTCTCTCCATCTTCAAGCAGCAAGTGCTTTGATCCGAGTGGGGTGCCACCAAGAATAGGTTATTTTGTTGCTTCCAATGGTGAATAGAATTGTTTGCTGTTCACAATTTTTGGGGCATCTTTTCTGAGAAGATGACATTTCAAAACAAGAGAGGACTGTTTAATTAAGAAAGCAACTGGATTTGCTAAAGGAATGCACACCACTTTACAATTTTTTAACCACAGAAGAATGATATGCAACTCAAGAGTAGTATTTTCAATTCCAGTGACTCACATCTTACTAAAGGCTAATATGAAATGTATAAGTGGGGGAAATTAGACTAAGCACATATGCTAGGAATCAAAGTTCACCTCCACTTATGAGATTGACTCTATAAAAACTAATCCAGTTTCTTTAGTTGCATGTGGATTACTTGGCTTCTGGAAGCCTGGGATGATTGATGAGTTCGGAGAATGATTATACTGTGTTTGTGTGTTCATTATAGAAGCTGAATTAGAAGTGTTCCAAGAAGTTTTCAAGTCCAATCCATGGGCAAAGACAGAATGTCATAAGCGCAAGGCATCTCTTTCAGCCACTTATCTAGCCTTTTTGAATAATAATGCAGGTAGAGAATATAATATAAATAGACAGTTACTGGAGCAGCAAAGGTGTACATAATGACTGAAATTCATTAAGTTAGGTTGCAGTCCTATGGTCCCCAGGAAGGTGTCCCAGGGGCCATAGGATTTAGCATATTTCCCTTTCCTCCCATGGAGAGGGAGTTCCATGGGTGGAGGAGCTCTGCCCTTACAAGCCTCCCCATTGTGGGCACAGAAACCTCCACTGTCCTTGCTGCTCCACTCTCAGTGCTCCAAAGGTGGTCAAAGCAAAAAGGGGGTGTTCTGGGGGTGTTCCAGGGGCAGATGGGAGAGGCTTTGAATCTGCTGGATCCAAGGCCCTTTCCTTCTTTGACATGCCCCTGGAATGAAGTGGTGGTGGTGGTGGTGGTGGTGGTGGTGGTGGTGGTGGTAGTATGCCAGTCCTAGAGCTGACATACTGATTTCCCCTCCTATCAGGAAGTCTGACGGGTGGAGGAGGAGGGAGATAGATAAATTTTATTTCGGTCACAGACCAGAGATGAGGAGGAGGGAGGCCAGAAGACAAGAAACGAAACCTGGGAGTATCGCCCATCCTGCCCTGCTGGCATGAATCCAATATGGCTATGCATTTGACAGTTTCTTCACCTTAAATTCTCCCTCCCCTGCCTCTGTTGGATTGCTCTGCCCAGTTGCACTCTTATACCCACCTACCTGGGAGTATAAGAGTGCAACTTAACCCTTTGAACTCAATGTGGCTTACTTCTGAGTAGACATTATAGTATTGTGTTGTTAGTATGGAGACTACTACAGGAAGTGATTCCGCCAGAGGTTGCTGTTTCCTTGAGCACTAAAATATAGCTGAAATTAGAAAACAAATGCTTTGCTTTTATTTTTATTTTTTCACTATAATCTCTTATGGATTTTGTAGACTCTCATTAAAATCCACATAACAAAACAGACTATAAATCATCACAAAAGTCAACACTAAAGGCAAAATCCAGCATCATCATAACAGCAAAAAACCAACAGATTATCAGTCTTT
Organism: Shinisaurus crocodilurus; assembly: GCA_021292165.1. Lineage (NCBI taxonomy): Eukaryota > Metazoa > Chordata > Lepidosauria > Squamata > Shinisauridae > Shinisaurus > Shinisaurus crocodilurus. The sequence continues at coordinate 59,720,781 of CM037877.1, forward strand.
CAAACACTTTTTTTTTTTTTTTACATCTTAGCCTAGCTAACGGCTAAAGCATGTTTTCGCTAGAGTGTTGGGTTTTCAATGCAGAAAATCCAGGTTCAAATCCCTGCTCAGCTAACTTGGTTAAGCCACTCTTTTCCTCGGCCTAGATTATCTCACAGGAGACCAGAAGTGAGGGTAAAATGAGGTCATAGCAGGTATGCTGTCCTGAGCTCTTTAGATACAAATGTGATAAATAGGAACATAGGAAGCTGCCTTACACCCAGTCAAAACATTAGTCCATCTAGTCCAGTATTGTCACCACTGACTGGCAGTGGCTCTCCAGGGTTGCAGGCAGAATTCTTTTGTAGCCCTGCCTGGAGAAGACAGGAATTGAACCTGGGACCTTTTGCATGGAAAGCATGTGCTCGACCACTGAGCTACAGTCCTTCCCCCATGACATGACTGCCTCTTTGCTGGTAAACAATATCACCCCATACACTTGATAGTTAGAACTGGATAAGAACACTAGGGGCCGGTTTCGCACGACCCAGGCTGCGGGTGAGGGAGGCACCACGGGGCGATCCGCGGGGTCCGGTGGGGCGCCGCAGACGACCTGTGCCCCGCGCGTGTGGACGGACCCCGGTGGAGCCGGCAGTCCCCGCACCGCAGTGCCTCCCGGCGCTAGGGGGCGGGGCCCCGGGATGCCCAGAGGGGCCATTTGCCTCTACAGGCTGGAGCGGCAGCAGCTCTGGCCGCTCTGGGCTGCCGCCTCTGTGTGGCCCCCGCGGGACAGCTGCCTACTGTTCGCACGGCAGGGTGGCCACGCGTGGTAGGGGCTTACCCCTCTACCGCCCATGGTCACTTTGCATGCGTCCCGCGGGCAGCCGTCCCACGGGGGCACCCCGGTCAGCGTTCACACGACATGGGAACCGCGGGGGACTTCTGCTCCCCCGCAGTTCCCATGTCGTGCGAACACACCCTAGGTCTGAGTGTGTCTTTTGGACATTACTGAAGAAGTGCCATCAGCCCAAATGAGCAGGTGCTTCCACATTCTGTGGATGATGCACCTGGTAGTATCTGTACAGCAGAGGTGGGGCAACTGTGGCCTCCAGACGTTCTTGACCTATGACTCCTATCCTCCCTGGTCACTGGTCATGCTGGCAGGGGCTGATGGGGAGCGGGAATCTAGCAACATCTGGAAGGCCACATATTCCCCTGCTGTAGGGGAACATGTGCAAGCTACATTCATATTTTCAGCCCAAGCACTGAGCCTGTGCAAATTCCCATTTCAACAAGACCAAGAAGCACACCAGATACACATGAAAGCCATTTCTGCATTTAGCAGAGGGTGTCTGAGAAGACAGCTGAAGCTGCTTCTTCCCAGCATTACAGTTCTTCTTTTTATCATGGAAACTATTTTTCTCTCTGTACATGAAGGTATGTTGTCATTCCGTTAACTCAGGTTAGGATGTGCCTAATTTCCCACAATCATCCTGCCAACATCTCTACAGGATCATAACAATAAAAGAACAAACCTTTGAAAAAGAGAAGCACAGAAGACTAAGGCAGCATCCAGTTGGCAGCCTTCTTCCGTTGCTTGTAATTCTAAAGGCGATACACAATAGGAATTTCAACAGGCCCTACTGAAAAGGGATACCTGTTTATTTAGAGGAACTGTTAGGATTTGAGCTGTAGGACTGAGGAAATATTAGTGCCATTTACATATCACCTATGTTTTCTATGACTTTGGCTAAATTACTCCCACCTTACATGTTTGGAATGCAAGTTCTTGAAGTCTGGGGTCTTCACCATCTCATTCTTTGTAGCTGTCAGGACCCAATGGGGGCAGACATACCTGATTCTAGGCTTGGAGGATACAAAGAACCTGGAAGCACCAAGGAGCTGGGAGACTGACTGAATGCAATCTATAGTACCTCTATTCATCAGAAAAAGGTAGAAAGCAAGACACTTCATATTTGTACCAGGGCTGGCCAATCATGAGGCTTCATACTACCTGCCGGTTGTAGAGACTGATCTTGCAAACCCTTATTCCCTTTTGTACCTGTAAAAGACTCTGCAGCTCAAGCACACACACATTTTAGGCAGCTCACCAGGCCAGGTCTTGGCCGCAGTTATGAGGTTCCTGGTTCAAGTCCCAGAGTCCCCTGACAATAGTATCTCTTAGTTCAGCCTTCCCCAACCTGGTGGCCTCCAGATGTGTTGGACTACAACTCCCATCACCCTCAACCATGCTGGCTGGGATAATGGGACTTGTATAGCCTTTCCAACCTAGTGGCTTCTAGATGGGTTGGATTACATCTAAAGGCTACCAGATGGGAAAGGCTATACTTGATGACTGCAGTCACACCTTACAGTCAATTTCTGAATTCTGATACCAGATTTCCTCACTCTGCATTTAAGGAATATATACCCACTTTTGACTTAAAAGCCCTTAACATCTTAGCTTGCATTCTTAAGCACACCCACTGTTTCAGTGGGGCTTCCACAGGAGACATTTCAGTTGAGGTTTGCTCAAAGAGAACTGTAGACATATCAATTTGAAGTCAGCTTTTGTGTTGGAGTGTATTTGTGAGTTCAAAGCTGGCTCAAAGTGTGCCCATATCTTCACTATTTATTCAAGTTGTGGCTTAATAACATTCAGCGTTATTCTTCTGCTGACTCTTTTCAATGTATGCTCATTCTCTCTCTCTCCTTCTCCCTCTCCAGTGTTAGTTTCCCTTGGCCTGATATTTTCCAGTCTGGATAATCTTGCCGCTGCTTCAGCTTGCTTCAATGCAGCAGGAGCCAAGGGCAAAAGCATAACTATAAGAAGCTTCCTGCTGGGGCATTAAGAATTTGATCTGCTCACATGCAGGAAATTATATTCTACCACATCTGTTACATTCCAGGTGTTGCTAAATTAAACTTTAACAAATGAAAGCTTTTAAAAATAATAAAAAAAACAACCTAGTAATCTCCTTCTCTGTATAAATCTTGCAAAGTGAGTGAGTGTCCAAAAGCCTAGCAAAGATATTGAGAATTCTTTCCCCACCTATACAGGTTTATAATTCAAGTTATTGCTATATCTTGGATTTATAAAAGGACCATTACAATTAAACTCCCCCCCCCAAACCAGCCACCCAAACTAGATCATCTCTTGATTGATGAAGCCATTGATAGAAAGCAACAATGGATTCTAATATCAGCTATTTCCCTCACAGAAATCCTTAAAAAAAATCCATAATTTATATAGAACTTTTAAAGTAGAAGGTCCTTTGCAACCTTTATCTTATATTTCCTGCAGAACTACTCAATGAGGTACATCAACTAACAAAGCAATCCTATACATGTCTACTCAGAAGTAAGTCTAATTTAGTTCAAATGATGCTTACTTACAGGTAAGTGGGTATAGGATTGTAGTCTAAGGCTGCTACAGAGTCTTAGAATCATAGAATAGTAGAGTTGGAAGGTGTCTATAAGGCCATCGAGTCCAACCCCCTGCTCAATGCAGGAGAACAGATGTGGGCAGCCCAGGCAGTCACCCATCCAAGCACTGACCTGGCTCATACCTGCTTAGCTTCAGCATGTGGCCTGCATGTGCTCTCAACACCACCTGCAGGCCTAAGACCATAATAAGACTTCCAGCACTACACTTACGGTATATCCATTGGGCAAAGGTGGCGCTAAGAAACATCTTCAGGAGATACAACCACATATTATATTTCTTTTATATACATATTCTATACCTATTTATTTTTCTTATGTATTGGATCTCTGTAGCTACAGGCCTATGCACACTTACCTGGGAGTAAGCACCACTGAATACAGTGGGACTTCCTTCTGAATAAGTATGTGTGGGATTGCACTGTGTGTAGAATTTTGTATATATGTCTCTAGCATTCATGTCTTTTGCATTTTATTTGTGCTGTGAATAGAATTTTGTATTTGTGGTTTTGCCAGAAATGGTCGGTTTAGTGGTAAATTTTGAAGTGTAGGAGCTCATCATGACAATGCACACACACACACACACACACACACACCAAAGGGAAGCAGTACATAGCACAACACCCAAGATACTAGTATCAGCATGACTGCTTTCTTGGGATCCTGCAATTTTGGGAGTAAGCTCTATTGAACTCAGTGGGGCTTACATCTGACTGCATGGGTTCAACTTGTAAAACATATTAAGCTCAAACAAAAGATCTTCAGCCAGCTGAAATGCAACATTGAGCTTTTAACTAGACATGTAAACTATTTTCTAAAGAAGTGTAACAATTTAAACTACTTGAGTAAGGTAGGAACTCCATCAAACAAAAAGAAAAAAGAAAGTTCAGCTTCTGCTTAGTTTCCTCATTCTCCGATTTCCTACATGCAAATCTGTCACAATCAACAGTAAAAGGAGCCCCTTTATAAAAATATAAAGAAGTATATGTGTTTTCCCTAAGATGAAGCAACAGATGGATTTTATATTTTTGAAAATGGAGGGTCAAACTTATCTGCCTTTCTTGCTCCTAGCAGCCCAAGGGAAACCTGAAACCATCACATCACCTACTAGAGCCTTATTTGAATGTCTGCAGACCCTTCCTTCCCTATTCCATCTCAAGACTGTAATCATGTGGTCAGTATGACTTCCATGTCAGCTTCCCCCCCCCCCCGCCACCTCCTCCACCCCCACACTAGCCTGGTTTTTGTAACATCTTGCCTGATGAAGAGATCTGGAGATCTCAAAGATTGCATGTTTTTGTGACCTTTTGGTTGGCCTAATAAAGGTATTACACTCATATTGTTTCTGAAACAATAGGAAAACGTGAAAGCCTCATTATCACCTTACCAGAACAAAGAAAATCTGTCAATTACCTTGGTACTTTGACAGATGACATCACCGCTCCTGCAGGGAGGGGGGAGTCCTGAAGCTGCGTTCCCCCAGGTTCCCCCTCCCCTACGCCACTGTTTGGATATACATGTTTGCTTTCTGTGGAATAATAATAATAATAATAATCAGGGCTTTTTTTCTGGTGGAACTCACCGGAACTGAGTTCCAGCACCTTTTCTTCTATTAATTGCATTACAATTTAATCGCCATCTACTCCCGAGGAAATGTAATCCAAGAGTTCTGGTACCCTTTTCTCCAGAAAAAAAGCAATAATAATAATAATAATAATAATAATAATAATAATGCTGCAATAACAGATCACTGAGACTGGAACTCTTGTGTACATGATATCAAAGTCCTAGATTATCATTTTCATTACTTTTTGTTCTAGTAGATTCTAAATTAAGAACATAAGAAGAGCTGTGCTGGATCAGACCAAAAGCCTACTTAGTCCAGCATTCTGTTCCCACAGTGGCCAAGCAAATGCCTATGAAAGCCCACAAGCAGGACACGAGGCCAACAGCACCCTCCCACTTGTGTTCCCCAGCAGCAACTGGCATTTAGAGCCAAGCTGCTGCCAATATGGGAGGTAATATATAGCTTTCATGACCAGTAGCCATGGATAACCTTATCCTTCATTAATTTGTCTAATCCCCTTTTAAAGCCGTCCAAATTAGTGGCCATCACTATACCTTGTGGTAGTGAATTCCATAGTTATAACTATGTGATACTGTGTGAAGAAGTACTTCCATGTATCTGTTCTGAATCTCCCACCATTCAGCTTCATTGGATGACCCTGGGGTTCTGATGAGAAAGAGAGAGAGAGTGCGACTAGAGAGTGCTTTTCTACATTAGGCCATTAATTGCTGTGCCTACTTATGTTTTTTGTCGCAGAATTAGATCCAAGCTCTACTCACAGAGCTTTTCCTTTCCTGCTTTTCCGCTACATAACCTCCAGGTGCCACTGTGCTATAGCAGAATAGTGCAGCTACAAAAGTAGTTATTTCACTTTCAGAAATAATTCCCTATTCCTCCCTTGCTCTAACCCCCCCCCAAACAGAAGCAAAACCGGAGGATCACAATGTCATCTAAAGAACCTGTAAGCAACCATGAATAAATGTAGCAAAGCTCAGAGAGACACCCCCCCCACACACACACATTGATAGCTGGCACAGTAGCAGTTCCAACAGTGGTGTTTCCTCCCTCCCCCCACCCCAAGAAAGACCATTAAAGTGCAATCAATTCTAAGTACAGTCATGCCTTGGATTGAGAGCATAATTTGTTCCGGAAACGTGCTTGTAATCCAAAACACTCTTATATCAAAACGAAATCCCCCCCAAAAAAATTTGTACAGAGATTTTTAATTTAAGCCGTACTACAGTACTTGTATTGCAAGACGTCGCTTGTATATCAAGTAAAAAAAAATATTAAATAAATATTTAAAAATTTGCTTGTCTTGCAAAACGCTCTCAAACCAAGTTACTTGCAATCCAAGGTATTACTGTATGTTTACTCAGACGTCAGGTCTTTTGAAGTTAGCTTGAACTTACTTTCCATTGAAGCAAAAATAACATTAATACAACAGCTGTTGTCATGGCATGTGGGTGATGCACAGTCAAGAATGGCTCTGAGGCGGGAACCTCTAGCCCTCTCTTCAGTGTGACTGGAGTTTCCTAGCAAGGTATCATAGGAAGAGAGAGTTAACCTAAAATAGAGACGGCCAACTTCTTCAAAGCTGCATTGGATTAACCTAGAAATTACCAGAGATCTCTCTTACACACAAAAGCTCAGAGCATTTTCTCTAGCCAATCAGAGGGCTTGGAGAAATTATCCATCCTTTCCCCCCCTCCCCCCTCCTACATATGCTAACGGAGCAAAGCTGCTTCATTAGCTTGAATGGGGAGAAGAAAGGAGGAGCTGATTGGCCGCTATGGGAACAGAATGCTGGACTAAATGGACCCTTGGTCTGATCCAGCAGGGCTCTTCTTATAGTCTTATGTTCAAAACACACACACACACACACACACACACACACCTCTGCAGGGACAAAATCCAAGGATGGCAGAGGAGGATCCACACCTTTCTGGTCTTCCGAGTGGGGCAGGGAGTCCGGGACCCCTCCCCAATCCTTAGAATTCACCCACGCAAGTCCCCTCCCGTGCAAACTAATGGAATGAAGCTGCTCCATGAGCTTGTATAGGGCTACCTGCAATTCTTCTTTTACTCAGATGAGCTGGAGCTGGAGAAGAATAAGGGGTGGGGGGCTTTTGAAGCTCACGTCTCCTTATATATGTGGCACTCATTCAGGGATGGGGACTCGGACTCGAGGACTCGACTCATGAATCGGACTGAGTCCCCCCTCTGACTCGACTCGGACTCAAGTCCCAATATTTTTAATGGGACTCGAGACTCGACTCGGGACTCGAGACCAAGGACTCTTCAACATCCCTGGGCTGTGCCAGAAGGAGTGGAGAGGAGCGTGATTGCCGGCGAAGAGCGCATGGAAGCGAGATGTGCCGCTGCTCGGCCACTATGGACGGCTACCAGGAGTGCAGCCCCAACAGTGTGTCAAGATTTATTTTGATTGATGTGTTGCGTACTTGGGAGAGGCAGAAGAAGGACCTGAGATTACTCTGTGTGGCTGCTCTGAGTGTGTTTCTGGTTCCAGCAAGTTCATCACCAGTGGAGCGGGTGTTCAGTGAGGGTGGAATTGTGATGAGATCTCACCGTTCCAGAATGGGGGCCAAACATTTAGAAAAAACCATGTTCCTCAAATGCAACATGGATAAGTTTTAGGAAGTACAGCAAGTTTATTTTTAAAAATCATTTTCCTAATGCAACCTTTCAGACATTTTGGGTTTGGCTGCCTCTGCCTGCCTGCCTGGGGTTCCCAGCCTCCTCTGCCTGCCTGGTCTCTTCTTAACCAGTTCCACAGTTTGAACTGTCCAAGACAAAGGCCTTTGCCTGCCTGGTTATTTGGGGTTTGTGTGCCTGGTCTGTTCTTGCCAAAATCAGTTGCAGAGTTTTGAAATAAAAAGGCAGACTTGTGCCTAGAATTTATTTAAGCCACACATCTGAAGTAGCCTTATTTTGTTGGGAAAAAAACCCATTGATTTTAATAGGGACTCGTGGAATCAGCTTTGGGAGTGACTCGGGAGTCACCATTTTGGACCAAGGACTCGGACTCGAGACTCGGGTCCAAAGACTTGTGACTCGACTCGTGACTTGAGACCAAGGACTCTTCAACATCCCTGGCACTCAAGGCAGCTTAAGGATGGGGAATCCCAAAACAGCCCAAGGAAAACTGGGCATGCTCAGTGGCCATGGGAATGCTGACTGGAAAACTGGGCGGGAGCGGAGGCGTAATGGAAGGAGTGGCTGGAATCCTGAACCGGGGTGGTGGTGGCACTGCACATTGCAACATTTTGTTACAGGTCCCACTTGTCTCTAGTCTAAAGACGAATGGTATTCATGTTGTGTATCTATTTCCAGGATCAGTCAAATAACAGTTCTTGAGGATGTGTTTTCTTCATAATATGAACCTTTACATTTCCCTGTTAAGTTCTCTTTATTGTGAAGCCCACAAATTTTACTTCAGACCAGATTTCTCAGAGCTAAATTTTAGAAATCCAGAGAATTACACAATGAAAGCCTATTCCTGCCAAGGGAGGCATGCAATTTTCGGACTTGCTTTTGTGTAAGCACATTGGAGATATTAAGCATCTGAAATCCGTATCGCCCAGAGGCAGAAGAAAGGCATCTGATGGGGGTTGCCTGGGAAACACGACTGCCCATCGATATTCACTTTTTTGCTGTTCTTTGCATTTAGAGCTGCAATCGTTTTTTAGTTATAGCGTTTCCTAGGGAGCATCACATTCACAGAGAAGACACAAATCCAATTGTTTTCAACGCAATCCGGTACCATTTTCTCATTTGATTTTCAGCTCCCTTCAACAGAAAAATCTTTTTTAAAAAGAAAGAAAGAAACCACGGAAAGCTCTCAGTTGATAAATTCTGCTTGAAATGGCATTATGGAAATATGACTGTCTTGTTTTAGATGCAACTCACGTATGATGTATTCGGGCTGCCGGTGGAAACCCCCCCCCCATTTCTCCGGAGAGCTCTCCTTTGATCAGCTGGAGTAGATTATTCCATCAGCGTTAATAATTCAGGCTCCCTGCCTGCTTTACAGGGTGTTTTCCTCTTACCAGGAAGACATATCCTGCAGGCTGGGGAGTCCCCCTATCTATTGCTTATATATATTTTTAAACAAAAGACTACTTCATGACCGTATCTGCTCAGAAACTCTCCCCACCCTCCTTTTTTAACAAGCAATTCAGCAGGGATGGGGGGAAAAGAGATGTATGTGTGTTTCTGTGCTTTAAATGTCTCCCCATGGTTAGATTTAAAAGAAGGAACATTAGGTTGCTTCTTATCCATGCATTTTAGAAAAAGAAATGAACTGAAGTAGGGTCTCTCCACACACTTAGTGCTATATCATCTGCTTGATATATTTACCTCTGTTCTTTTTATTCCTTAAAAGGGTGCTCAGTAAAAATGTTTCAGGCTTATGGCAACTTGAGACTCTTCCTTTCCTTTGAGATGGCTTATTTTCCTGTTAACAAACCTTGTAAAATAATCATGTTCCTTCTTAAGTGTTTGCGATGCCATGGTAACATATCTACTATCTTCTCACATATTTGGATTCCACATTTCCTAAAGAACTGTGTGTCTAGTTCTGTAGATCCATCCTACGGGCTTTGGACTTGTGTGTCTTGAAGAGCAGCCCTCCCTTCCTCCTAGAGGCATTCATAGCAAACCATTTTTGAAAGTGAAGAAGTATTTGTGCTCAGGATCTGTGCAAGGCAGTTTGGTGCCCTAGGCAAGATCAGATATTTAGTGCCCCCCCTTCCCACTTGAGAGCGCTGTATTTTTTCCCCAAGGTGTTTCTGGCGCCACCTTTAGCCCTGCGCCCTAGGCAGCTGCCTAGTTGGCCTAATGGTAGCACCAGCCCTGTTTGTGCTATAGCATGGCACAAAGAAATGCCAAAGGGTGGGGTGAGGAGGGGGAAGAGAGGGAAACCCTGCACTTGGCAGGAACAAGAGCATGGGCAACCCTAAAACAGCTTTTTGGACTCTGGTCAAAGTGTCTTCTGAATACAAAGTGTTTTGCTATGTGAATTAGCATAAATGCCATTGGTGGTTCTGCATGTTTGGAAAAGCCCTTGCTTTCTCCCAGTGTAAGGCTGGAGCTAGCTACACATTACAAGACAAACATGGGGCTCCCAAATCCATGCTTCTTTTGCAAAGCTACAGTGGGAGCTTGAGGGAGGGGGCGTTTGTAGGGGAGAATCAGTGGGCTGCAAGGGAGGAACTTAATCTTGCAAATTTTCCTTGAGCTTTCTTTCCATTCCTCCCAGAACTGGTGTGTGTGCTTCCAGATGAGGATTGTATTGTGCAATTGCCCTGCCTCATTAATGGGATTTAATGGGGTGTGTGTGTGTGTCTAGGTGTTGTCTTTTACTTGTAACCTTCCTGAGTTTGCCCACTGCTTCTTCCATCTTTTTTCTTACTGAATAAAATCCATTAAGGAAAAAAGATGGAATAGCTGCAGAATGGGTGCTTCTAGAGATGAGGATCTAAGTGTGTAATTGCCCTGTCTCATACACAGAATTGTAGAGGTGGAAAACATTGGAAAATAATCATCTAATAACATTGTGTGGATTCTCTGTTAAGAGTGAGTGAAAGAAGGATGGCAATTGGAAAGAAAAAAGCTTGCAGCAAACTCTCTGAGATTACCTAGTGTCAGCCTGGTTAAAAAAAAAAAAAAGGCCTCGAGGGAGAGTCAGCAGGCGCAGGAAGGGATACGCGCATCCTTTCTGTTCACCAATTTTCCTGTCCAATTTCTCTCCCTACTTCTCTGTTGCCATCACCCGTGCAACTATAGGAGTGGAGTTCCTGAGCAGTGGAAGCTGCTCAAAAAAGTGTTGGGACTTTTTAAAATAAAAAAAATAAAAACAATAAAAACATTTCTGAGCTTTGTAAGGAATGTTTTCAGTGATGCTCTGTGCTATGGTGAAGGATAGAAACCTGGGCTTTTGATCTGAAGTTCTCAGGATTCTAAGAGGATGAGGGCGGCAGACCTTCTGTGTCTGGTCACAATTCCTGTTCAAAATTGCTTCATTCATGCCACTTCACAGAATCATCTTGCCTTTCTTGTAATGAAGAAAGAGAGAAGAAATATGAACAACACATGCAGGCAACAGTGTGCTAATTGAATCAAATGCCTTCAGGCAATTTGCTCTAGATTTTGACAATAAAACCAGTAGGCTCTGACTTACAGGGCCTAGAAGCAATTAAAGAGGACTTTCCTCCAAGGAGTCAAGCCATTAATCTTTTGCTTTAGGTTAATCTGTGACTAGTTCAATTTGCTTAAAATCAACAAAGTTTTAGTGCACTTTTTGAACCAGTTCAATTCCAGTTTACATGGGAAAACTCTGATTGACACTAGAGTCATCATCATCCACCCCCCACTCCCCGCCTACTGTTGTGACATGCCTGGAATCCTGCTCATTACAGTGAGCGAAGGAAGACAGACAGACAACAGACTGGAGGATGCATTGGCAGGAATAGCTGCAGTTGCTTCACTGCCTGACTGAGCATCAGATTTCAAGATAGAAGGGGAATCTTCAGGCTGCATACTGGCAGCCCTACAGGCTTTCATGGCTGAACCACTAAACATGCTTTAGAAAGTGGTGCGGGGAGGACTGGAGGCCACTGAAACTCCTCCTCTTGCTTGTCTGGGCACTGATCTGGCTGTCCATATTGCATTTTGGCCCCTGGATGATCAACTTAGGTTGGTCCAGCAAGGTTCTCCCCAACAGTTGCCCCAAATCTGTTGGGTGGTTCCCAGCTGAGCCCTGATGCCCCTAATGATCAATTTTAACTCCCATACATATGGGCCTTGATTCCCCCTGTAACCATTCCATTGTAGCTTGTATTGATCGATCAATACAAAACTTGCCAACCCCTGAGCTGCTGCTGCTGCTGCTTCTGCTGCTGCTGCTGCTGATTATTATTATTATTAGTAGTATCCCACCTTTTTCCCAACACTGGGACCCAAGGCAGCTCACAACCTTTAAAATTCATACAATTAAAACAGAGATAGAAAAATACAAAAGTTAAAAATAGAATTAAACCATCAATAATATTAAAAAATTATATATATATATATATATATATATATGTGTGTGTGTGTGTGTGTGTATAAAATTAAAAACAATACAATATACATAATATAAAATACAGCATTCCATTGCATCACAGGCTAGTTCTAAATGCCTGCCTCCAGAAGCTTACCAGGGAGGGTGCCACCCTAGCCTCCCTGGGGAGGGAATTCCAGAGTGCTAGGGCAGCCACCAAGAAGGCCCTCTCCTGTGTTCCCACCAGGCGTGCCTGTGATGTTGGTGGAGCTGAGAGAAGGGCCTCCCCTGAGGATCTCAAAGTACAGGCAGGCTCGTAGGGGAGAATGCAGTCTTTCAAATAACCTGGACCCGAGCCATATAGAGCTTTAAAGGTCATAACCAGCACTTTGAATTGTGCCCAGAAACAGACTGGGAGCCAGTGAAGCTGTTGTAACAGAGGAGTTGTATGCTCCCTGTAGCCAGCCCCAGTCAGCAGTCTGGCAGCAGCTCTTTGAACCAGCTGAAGTTTCCGAAAATTCTTCGGAGGCAGCCCCATATAGAGCCCATTACAGTAATCCAAACAGGATGTAACTAAGACACGTGTCGCTATGGCCACATCAGATATCTCCAGGCACAGGTGCAGCTGGCACACTAGTTTTAATGCACTCCTGGCCACCGCCGAAACCTGGGCATCCAGGCTCAGGGCTGAATCCAGAAGTACACCCAAGCTGCGAACCTGTGTTGTGAATCAGATTAGTGTGAAAAAAAATTATTCTCAGACCCCAATAGGATGACTAGCCAGTGCCTGGGGTATGCAGACTGGCTGGGGGATGCTGGGAGTTGTAGGACTTATTTCTGTCTATACATGCATAGGATTACACTCTTAGTGGCTGAAACACTGTGGGGAAAAAGTTGAGATGCAAATTTCTTACACAGAAATGTTGATACACTGGTCCCAAGATATGAGGGTGTTTTTAATTAGTTTGTATTTGGGTTTGTTGAAAGAAATATAACTCTAACTACAGGCTTATGAAAAACACCAATTTGGATGTGCTCTACTTAATAATTTGACTCCTAGAAACTTCTTATCTGATGTGACAAATAAGTGGAAGTGGTAAAATTCTGTTTCATGTGCTCTTCTCTAAGTAGGCCATCTTGACACCAAGACATCTTTCATTAAGATACACAGAGTAGTTAAAATTACACAAACAAGCAAAGCAGCCTCCTCTTGCCCTTGCATCCTTTTCCACTGGTCTAGGTGCAAAAAAGTGTGCTCTCTTTGTCAGCCTACAGCCAAGTGTACAGGAATTTTCCTCATGTGCCATGCCAGGCCATGCAAATTATTTGATGCCTGTAAAGAAAGTAGGAATTCAAAGCATGAAAGAAAGCAAAATGATACAGGTCTCTTTATTGGCAGGCATCGACAGGTTTGTTTTATTGGCACAATGGTACACATTAATCACATTTTAATTCCACCAGCATTTATAATGAATGAAGAACTCACATGTGGTAAACCTCAGACTGGTACAAGTTGATAGGAAACCCATGAGAAATCACACCATTGAAATGGGAACATGCTCATTCCTCCCTTTTCCCCTTGTAATTGCTGCAATTATTTTTCTTCAGTGCTTTAGAACCACCCTCTCCCCTTTAGTGATACCCTAATATACTCCATGCTTTGAAAGATGGTCAAAAGGGTGTTCTGTCTATAATTAAACCTAAAAAAGTTGTCCAGAATTGGATCTAGTCTCATAAAGTTTATGGTGTTTAGATTGGGATTGAGGCTTTAGCCCTATACTCATCTAATGGGGAGCAAGCTCCACTGAACTCAGCAGGAGTTCGCTGGAGGCACCTTGGGGGTAGATGGTCTCTCCCTGGGCCTGGGGTAGCAGATCTGCTGCTTATTGGAGTGTTGCTGTCTGCCTCTGCTTTACTTGTATATGTATAAATATTGTGTGTGTACACACACACGCACGTACGTACACACACACACACACATATATATACACACACATACACCCACACCCACACCCAGGACCGGTGCAAGGCAGTTTGGTGCCCTAGGCAAGATCAGATATTTAGCCCCCCCTTCCCACTTGAGAGCGCTGTTCCCCCCCCCAAGGCATTTCTGGTGCCCCCTTTAGCCCTGCGCCCTAGGCAGCTACCTAGTTGGCCTAATGGTAGCACCGGCCCTGCACACACCCCTTTCTTGCAAAGGAAACCATACCTTGGCAGTGCTGCCCTGGAACTTCTCACCACTTGTGGAAATGGGGATCTCACAACAGTCTTAAACAGCTCAGCTCAATTATAAGGAAAATTGAGGGTATTTGTTCTCTCCACCTTTTCCTGCCTGATTTTGGATCAATACAAGTGCAACGCTTGTTTGCAAAGGCATTTGGGGTGGGTTTTTTTTTTTTTTTTAAAGAATTAAACTGATCCTTTAATTTAAAAAAAAAATAATTTTGGTTATTAAATTAACCAAATTCCTGGTTTATATTTGCTGCTATTTTAGTTGTCTTCTTGATTTTTGTCCTTTTACTGGATTTTACATACATTTATTTTTGCTTCTGTTAGCCACCCTGAATGTTTTTTATGAAACAGAAAATGTTTCAAATAAAGGTGCAACCCTATGGTCCCTGGGACAGTGTCTCAGGGACACTGGGAAAGATAGAAATATAGAATCTCTCAGGTCAGGGACCAACCACCCTTTCCTGACCCCACAGAAAGGTCTACACCCCTCACCCTTCTGATGCTGGAGCTCCAATGGGGAGAGGAAAAGTGAGGAGGATTGGGGCTGTGGCATGGGTGGAACAAATGGAGCTTTGGATATGGAGGGCCCAAAGCTATCTCAGCTCCAGACCAGGCCCTCAACACCAGGGGAACATTTAGACCAGCCCTGGATCTGGTCTAATTTATTTCCCTCCCACTGTGAGCAATTGGAAGGAAATAGTTCAAAGAAAAAACAATGGTGGAAGAGTGGTGGACCCTGCTCCCCCTTCTCTTCCATCCTGCCAGGGCTTTGGTCATATCCTGCTTGGCAGGGTTTTGGTAGTATTGGAGTGCCCCAACCACAGAGTGCTCCACCTGTATTGTAGGATTGCTCTGTAAGTGTGAACTTGGAGCTGCATTTTGGGGGGTTGGTTGGTTGAAGATATGGGTCTACTACTCTCATGATTGATACCTGGTTGAAATTGCATACCAGTGCAATGGTATGCTTTTGATACCATTGATCATGTTGTCTTTCTGGACCAGGTGTTCAGGATAGGGATCAGGACCATTGTTCTCCATTGGTTTCTCTCTTATCTGAATAGCCATTTCCAGAAGTTTCTCACAGCATTTATGTTATGCAGCTAGGCTCTGCTTGTCCCCTATGCTGTTTAACATCTACATAAAACTGTTGAGTGTGGTCATCTAGACATTTGTGGTGAAGTACCATCAATATGCTGATGACCCCCAACTTATTTTTCCTAGACTCAGGTGACACAGTGCTCAATCAGTGTCGGGATTCAGTAATGGACTGGATATGGAGTACTCTCCACTACAAAATAAAAACATTGGTTTATTGTACTTTCAAAAGAAAAATTAAAATGTCAAGATGCCGCCTGATCCTTTCCTGTAATTAAGTTTTTCTTCATTTGTTCTGAAACAAATGTTCCCAGTTCATTTTGTAATAGGCTGAATATTAAGTATCCCCCACTACAAGATAAAAACATTTGTACATAAAACATTGGTTTATTATATATTCAAAAGAAAAATTAAAATGTCAAGATGCCACCTGATCCTCTCATGTAATTAATTTTTCTTTATTTGTGCTATAATAGCAAATGTTCTCACTCCAGCACCACAAAATGCAAAAGGATAGAGCAAAGGATAACTCTCAATGGGTCCTAAAATGAGAGTTTAAAGACATATATTTTAAATGTTTTTGTTTATTTTGTACTGATAGTTTTATGTTGCTGTTAGTCAACTTGGGAATGACTTGTGACTGAGAATATTAGTATATATTATAATATATAGATAATATAGTTATATACGTATTTTAAATAAATAAAATATATAGGCTTCAGTCAGTACAAAATGCAGCACCTAGACTGGGATGGCTGTATAGGACACACATTGCCAGTTTTTAAATAGCTGCCTTCTCCCATCTGCTTCTTCCACCCACAGCTCTTCCACTTTAGGGCTGTTGGACTTGGAGGGATGCAGACAGGGCATGCACGCAGTCAAGACTGGGAAGGAAGTCAGGAGGACAAGAAGCAGGGTCAGAGACTGCAGAGAAAGCAGAAATAAATACAAACCATAGTATCAGGCACAGTCAAGGACTCGGCACAAGAGATGTTGATGAGCCTACCAGAAGCCCCTCCCAGCTTCCTTTGCCTGGAAACAAGGCACAGACAACGAGGCCAGGGCAGTTGTATTGTTCTAGCTATGCAACAGTATAACCAAGTAGGAAGGCCTGGTCTGGCATCAGCATATGGCAGCCTTCCCCAACCTCTAGATGTGTTGGATTACAACCTCCATTGGCCATGCTGGCTGGGAATTATGGGAGTTGTGGTCCAACACATCTGGAGGGCATCAGGTTGGGAAGGCTGGCATCTGGTATCCTCAGGCTGTTGTTGGGAACCGAGCACCCCAGAAGGGCCCACTGCTGAGACCTGCAGCTGGGTCTGGGTCTGGGAGACACAGTTTTTTAAACTTATATTTTCATTCCTTTTTCAGGTATAAGAACATCAACATCACAAAAAAGATATGGATGCCAAGAAACACAGCCATCAATAGGCAGCATTTTTAATGTTGCAATTTTACCACGGAAAAATAAATTTAGGAGTTTCATTGGGTTTCTTCCTTGCTTTATTTTTCTTATTAAATAGACATAATTTCTCTTGCTTGGTTGTTTTAAATCTTTAGTGATTGTGATGCCTAAATGCTGGAATGTCTTAACATTACTTGGGAATGGGAACCACCATCTTAATTTCCCACATTCACCCTGATGTAACGTCACTCTGGGGCATTGTGGAAAATTATGATGATGGCTCCCAGATGCCCACTGGGGCGACGTGGCACTGATTGGAGTGGCTGCTGCTGCCAGCTAAGCTTGCTGGGGAAGGGCCATTAGAGGGCACTTTGTGCCCCCCCCCCACATACATAGAACTGGTCCTGGCAGCAGGCATAGGTTAAAGAGTTATTCCTGACATACCATAGCAGATCAACATTACATGTTACATTGAGTGGTGACATGAGATATGGCCTTCTCTATGGTGGCATCCTGACTTTGGAAGACCCTCCCCCAAGAGGTACACCTGGTGCCAACTTTACTAATAGTTCAGCACCAGGCTAAGACCTGTTGGTTGGTTTACCCAGTTTTATGAGCAGTCAGTTGCCATTGCAGTGAATAGGACTGGATCTATCATTAATTATTTGCTTTCTCTGCTGATTATTCACTGGTTTTATTAGAGGTCTTGTATTTTATTGTTGGTTTTTTTAATATTAGGATTTTTCTGATATAAATGGTGGGATATAAATAGAAATAAATGAATATTAAATGTACACTCTACATAAAATAATTATGTATTCACTATATATAAATATAAAACTGTTGGTTCTGTTTGTCATTTTTTTCTGCACTTGGTATATGATTTCTATAATGTCCAAGGTATTTTTAAAAAAATACCTGGCATGTACATGCTGTACAGTATACACCAAGGGATAGCTGATAGGGTGTGTATGTCTGCAATCCAAGTGAACACATCCCATAGGGCTTATGGTGCTTGGCACAAGGTCAAAGCACTGATTAATGCTAACAATTAGTTGTTAGCTGCTTCAGTGGCCAGGTTTGCACATTACTTTAAGCCCACAGAGGCTCGGAAGCCTCTGTTGGCTTAAAGTTGCCCCAGGCCCCGGTTGTGCCCAACTAATGATCCGGCACAGCGGGGCTCTGGAGGCACTGCCTCTTCCCTCTTCCTCCCTCAGTCCTCCCATCAGTATTCCAGTGGACACCACAGGAGCACTGAGGGGAGAGGAGTGGGGATGACAGATGCCCAAAAGTGCTCAAGTGGCACTTTTCAGTAGCTATCAGTTGCCCTTGCTTGGCGGGGCTGCTACTCAGCTGAGTTGCAGCCCTGCCAAGCAAGGGCATTAAGCCCCATGGCACTGCATTTCCTCGAGAGGTGCTTCCCACCTTCAAAATATATAGATTCATAGATCATAGAGTTGGAAGGCGCCTACAAGGCTATCGAGTCCAACCCCCTGCCTGCTCAATGCAGGAAACTAGAGGAGGGGTCTCCCATCAAAGTAACAACCAGGCTTGACCCTGCTTAGCTTTCCACGCTCAGACAAGCTGAGCCAGCGTAAGCCACAGGCCCGTATTTATATTTTGCCATGAGGCTGAAATACCATTTACATGGGAGTAAATTGAAATTTACCCATTGAAATCAGTAGGACTTACTTTCAGAGTAGACATGCCTAGGATTTGGTTGCGAATACTGGGTCCAATTTACACACTAGCATTTTGTCTCGGTACTGTAATGTCTGGCTCACTTGCTGTGGTGCATGACAGGCTCTCCAGCCCATTGTCCTGACACTGTTTCTCTCTCTCTCAATATTCTTTTCCTCCAGAACAGTTCTATGATTCCTGCCCCCCAGCACTTGTGGTTTCTGTGCTCTAATGAATTATGTACAGGCCTGTGGCTTATGCTGGCTCAACTTGTCTGAGCATGGAAAGCTAAGCAGGGTCAGGCCTGGATGTTACTTGGATGGGAGACCCCTCCTCTAGTTTCCTGCATTGAGCAGGGGGTTGGACTCGATGGCCTTGTAGGCTCCTTCCAACTCTATGATCTATGAAATCTATGTGTGTTCCAGTCTAGCAGTATTACCAGTGGGAGCAGCTTCAAAGCTGTAGAACCTGCTTGGCAACAGTCTCTCCCCCCCTCACACCCCTTACAGTTCAATGCTGGTGTTGGAGCAAGGCTGGGGAAAATGTCTTAAAGCAGCAGAGTGGGGGGAGTCATGTGGAGGGAGGGGTGGGTTTCTCTGTGCGCCCCATTTAGTGCAGAGGTGGGCAACTGCAGGAGGTCTGGAGGGCATTTTTGCCCCCATAGACTTCCCCATGTGCTGCACTCTGTGGGGCACTAGTGGCAGCAGCAAAAAACACACATGCAGATTTGCCTCCGTTTTTTGGTAGCAAACCACTAAGGAATGCCACACTGGCCAAATTTAGTTTGCTGCTGATTTTGAGCTGCTGCCATGAATTGCAGCAGCAGCTGTGGGGGGTGGGCAGGGCAGAGGCTGCATGTGGCCCACAGGCTGTGTGTTGCCCACACATGATTTAGAGTTAAAAGTTAATAATCCCCACCCCTACTTTTTAGCTGAACTGGTGTGTGTGTGTGTGTTTAATAAACATGTGTGTGCCTGGTTTGGTCCAAAGTCATTTGTGTGACCAGTAGCATTAATATAAAAGCTGATAAACCCATAATGAATGTGCCCCTGAAACATTGCCAAAACCTGGAGATTATTAATAAGCCTGGCTTTCAGCTGCTCTGCAGTGACAGGCTGCTCTGATTAAAAGGACACACACTGGTTGCTAGAACATTTTAAGAAGGGTATTGGGATTTGAATGTCTGTACTAATCATATGCAGCTAATCATAGCATCTCTCTCCACAGCAAGCTTTATGTTAAGAAACAGTTTCTGGATGAGACACGGGTGGCTTTTTAGAGGCATTGGGAAGATGGGACACAGCTGATCTAACTCAATTTACCCTAATACAGTGTCCTCCAACCTTGGGTCCCCAGATGTTTTTGGCCTACAACTCCCAGCATGTCCCAGCCAGCCTAGCTGGCTGGGGCATGCTAGGAGTTGTAGGCCAAAAACAACTGGGGACCCAAGGTTGGAGAACACTGCTCTAATGGGACTGAGCTTGATGGTGCTTACTGCAGTGTGGTAACATTGGCAGCAACAGAATAATGACACCGTTTGGCAGCATGTTTGTTCAATTGGTTAACACAGAATTACAAAAATAATTCTGATAATGTAAACTTCTCCATCAGGAATCCACATTTGCTTGTTCCCACTCTGAAGAAACTGGTTTCATGGCTGAATGGAAACTGCATCATACCAGATTTTGAGGATTCATCCCACTATGAATTTCAGTTTGACTTCATTAGTCCCATATTTAAACATGTTTCTTTATCGTGTGATAGCTGCCCACATCTTACCTTTAGGACTGGAAAAGATGCCCATAGACCTTTGAGATCTTTTATCTTTCATCATTTAGATCAGGGTGGGAGAGAACAGAAGGTTTGGGGCAATTTTCATTTTCCCAGGTGCCCCCCTCCCTGAAATTTAAAAGGGTCCTTTTTAGCCTGCTCTGTAGTGCTATGAGCACCATTTTGGGGGTTAATTTTGTTTATTGCTACTGCCAATTTCAGCGGCATGGTGGGAGGCAGTGGGGGCTGCATGTGGCTTGCAGGCCCTGTGTTGCCCACCCCTGATTTAGATAAAGGACAAATCTAAAAGAACCCAGTGGGACTGTTCCCCCCCTTTTAATTTTACAAAACTATCAAATCCAGTGCAAGCAGAAAAGAGAGCAAACTTATTTTTCTAATGATAACAAAAGCAGTGTTCTGTCAAGATATATAGAATCACAGTGACTATTCCAGTAAAGAATAAAACTTTTCCACATATCTGCACTATTACATTTGAATTTCCCATATTTCTATGTATAGACTGCGTTAATGTATCGATTTCTGCAATATCCAGACACTTAAACAGCTATTCAATCAACTGATTGAGGGAGACACAACCTTCTTCTAATATTTAGCCCAAAGAATTTTTTGCAGCAAACAAATTGATAACCAGTAATTTCCGTGTGCAAATGATATCAAAATCAATAACATTAAACAAAACAAATCCAAATTCCTGCACACATCCTGGGAAATAATGCCCCAATTTTGCTGCCAATAATTCTGGGCAGTCTGACCATTCCACCACAGATAATAAAGATCTGTTTGTGGTGTCTTGCATTTCCAACAGTTAAATTTGTTTACTGAATAAATCTGGTTCAATCATGCCAGTGTTAGATACCATTGAAAAAGCAGCTTATACTGAATTTCTCTGATAGTCAAATGCAATGAGGCTGACTTTATAGCCTGAATTACACTTAACAAATTACTATCCCCAAGCCTTTCCCATAGAAGCTTGAAGTTATGCTTCTTTTTATCCAAAACACAGAATGGTCTAATATTTTGCTAATAGTCCTTTGGGTTCTTGCCTTATTAACAACTGCTTTACCATGGTCAAGCTCCCGAGTACACATGTAGGGCCCAATATTTTAAATATAAAACTCTGGATCTGCAAATACTGAAACCATGGGGGACCCAATCCAATTTCAATGGGGGTCTTCAATCCAATTTCCTGTCTAGACATTATTTGTCTATTAATGATCAAAGATGTAGACCTATCTATTTTATTCCTCTCCCATGCCTGAAATTCTTGAGCACAACCCTTGCTATTAAATTCACCATGTCTCATTACTGATTATAGTGGGGAAAGACCTGGACTCAGGACCGGTGCAAGGCAGTTTGGCGCCCTAGGCAAAATCAGATTTAGCGCCCCCCCTTCCCACTTGAGCCCTCCCTCCAGGGGGGGCTCCGGAGCAAAGCAGCCGGGAAACGCCTGCTTGCCCAGCGCCCCCCCCCCCGGCCCTGCCACCGGGGCCAGCAGCCCTCCACAGGCCTGGAGGCGGCAGCGCCAAATTTGGGAAAGTTTTTAGGAGTGGGGAGGGCCCAACTTGTTTACCTCGCTCCAGAAAGCTTTCAGATTTGTAGGAGCCATACAAAAAAAAAAAGAGAGAGGAAGCATTGGGTGGGCATCCAATGAGAAATCGCTGCAGGGCGTGGACAGCGTTGGAGGCGGGAAACCAGCATCCTCCGGGACAAATGCAGGAGAGCCGCTTCACCGGATGGAGACACCTTTGTAGTACTGCAAGAGAGACTTTGTTTTTCAGGCTTTCTAATTACCTGACCAAACAAAAGTATTTAAATCAAGAGAGGGATCTGACTTCCTATTTTAAAAAAACAGGTTTTCATTTGCTGGGGTGGGGGAGGCACGCAATATTGGGGTGGGGGAGGCTCAAGTGGCGTCAGTGGCAAGGAGTGCCTTCTACCAGCTTCAGCTGGTGGCCCAGCTACGCCCCTATCTGGACAGGGATAGCCTGGTCTCAGTAATCTACGCTCTGGTGATCTCTAAACTAGACTACTGCAATGCACTCTACGTGGGGCTGCCTTTGAAGACTGTTCGGAAGCTGCAGCTTGTGCAAAATGCGGCAGCCAGGCTTATTGCTGGGACCAGAAGGTCCGAGCACATTACACCAGTTCTGGCCCATTTGCACTGGCTGCCAATATGCTTCCGAGCCGAATTCAAGGTGCTGGTTTTAACCTATAAAGCCCTACACGGCTTAGGACCACAATACCTGACGGAACGTCTCTCCCAACCGCAATCTACCCGGACACTACGCTCAACATCTGGGCCCCTCCTTCGATTGCCACCTCCAAGAGAGGCTCGGTTGGTGGCAACGAGGAGGAGGGCCTTCTCGGTGGTAGCCCCCCAATTATGGAATCAGCTCCCCACTGAGACCCGCCTGGCGCCAACCTTACTATTTTTTCGGCACCAGGTTAAGACCTCCCTCTATGCCAAGGCATTTAGTTAGGACTTGGAATAGCACGGGGGGGATTGTCACCTGTAGGCTCAGTTTTATTGGTTTTTGTACTGTTATTTTAAACTGTGTTTTTAAATTTGGTTTTTTAATTCTTAAACTATGTTGTATGTTTTTATTGTTTTTATGCATAAAGTATTGTGAACCGCCCAGAGAGCTTCGGCTGTGGGGCGGTATATAAATGAAATAAATAAATAAATAAATAAATAAAAAATATTAGACTTTTTGACTGTGAAATAACTCTTTTGGTCCTCCAATGCCAAATCAAACGCTGGTAAGATTTTTGTTTGTTATTATTTTTTTTGGGGGGGGGGACTTGTAGAGCCTTAAAACATTTAGGAGGGGGCGGTGGAGCTGCGGAGAGCGTGCTGGGCTCTCGCGGGTGGGGGGGGAGGCGGGCACGGCCGGGGGCATCTAGCCTAGCCCGGATGCCCACTCGCTCCCGGGGGATGCGCTGCCAGCGGGGAGGAGCTAGGAGCTGGCTGCCCGCCGCGCTTCTCTTCTGGCGGCTGCTGCTGCTGCTCCTGGTGCGGCTGCCTGTGCCCAGCAGTCCCGGCGGCGAGGAAGGGTCGAGCGAGTGAGCTTCCTCCTCCTCCTGCTGCTGCCACCGCCGCCGACCTCCGCGGGAGGGAGGGAGGAGGAAGGAAGGAAGGTGCAGGAGCGGAGCGTTTCTGCGCCCCCTTTAGCCGTGCGCCCTAGGCAGCAGCCTAGTCCGCCTAGCGGTAGCGCCGGTCCTGCCTGGACTAAATCTATTTTATTTTATCCCAAGTTTTCAAAAGCTGCTGTGGTATCATCGTAGCCTCTACTTGATGGCCTTTATCTTTCTCAGTCATCCATGGCAATATACTGAAAGCGTGATCTATATATAACTGTTCTAACTGAATGACTGCTATTACTGTCCACATGCAACCGGACTCCTAACCGAGTTAACTGAAGCAGCCTCAAAATACAAAAGACTGTACAAAGGGCAAACAGAGAAAGAAAAAGAACAAACAGGAAGCTACCAGTGCACCTGAGGAGGCAATTAAAATGGGCAAAAGTTTGATTGCTAGGGTGGGAGTTTCCAACAACAATGTATGGGTTTTGGACTCTGGAGCTTCCCACCACATGGCAAACTCCAGAGACATATTTCAATCTCTGGAAGATGGATGTATAAATCAACATGTAGAACTGGCTGATGGAAAGCGGATCCAAGTTTCAGCAACAGAAACAATTGCATTTGCTTCTTTGGGTCAGCAGAGGGCACTGCTTGTTCAAGAATTGGACACAAATTTGATAAGTATTTCACAATTAGCTAATAATGGTTTTGAAATATGCTTTTCTGACAGCAACTGTGTAATTTCACGTGAATGGATAGTCTGTACAAAAGGTGATTTGTAGAATTCTCTGTATGTTATAAATCCATTTGTAACACATGATGAGAGTGCGAAGTATGCAAATTGTAAACCCCATGACAATTGTGTGCATATTTTCCATAAGAGGTTCGCACATGCCAACTACAGAAGCATAGAAAAGATGCCAGGTCTGTGTGAGGGTATGAAAATGAAACCTTGTCCTAATTATGTGGAATGTGAAGTATGCAGTCAGGCAAAGTCACACAGAACAAACATTCAGAAACACAGTGATAGAGTGAGCACAAGAATATTTGAGCTGGTACACTCTGATGTTGCTGGACCATTCGAAAACAGCTATGGGGGAAATAGGTACTACATGACACTCATTGATGACTATTCTCGATTTGGATTTGTTTATCTTCTGCAGCACAAATCTCAGGTTCAAGAGAGATTTGTATCATTTGTTAAATGGGCTGGTAACAGATATAAACAATACCCAATAGGTGAATTGCTCACAGATGGTGGGGGAGAGTACATGAGTACAAAATTCAAGAAATTCTTGGAAAGTGAGGGCATTGGGCACAAAATTACAGCCCCATCCTCTCCATTTCAAAATGGCGTTGCTGAAAGAAGGAACAGAACACTCCAGGAAATGATGAGGGCTCAATTAGCTGACTCACAGGTGGGAAACCGTTTCTGGGGGGATGCACTGTCAAATGCCAATTACCTGCTGAACAGATTACCAAACACCACAACTGTGAAAACTCCATATGAAATGCTTCATGGGAGGAAGCCAAAGATAGCACACGTGCGAATTTTTGGGTGTAAATGTTTTGTTCATATACAGGCTAAAAACTTTGAATGTTTTCTGCTGGGGTATGATGCACAAACAAAAGGGTACAGGTTAT
Source organism: Shinisaurus crocodilurus (assembly GCA_021292165.1). Lineage (NCBI taxonomy): Eukaryota > Metazoa > Chordata > Lepidosauria > Squamata > Shinisauridae > Shinisaurus > Shinisaurus crocodilurus. The sequence continues at coordinate 59,745,768 of CM037877.1, forward strand.
GGTCACCACAACACAACAAGCTAATTCTGAGCAGGGATGTGATTTTTCATGAGCAAACACATGAACAGAAACAGCTGGTGGAATTGCCAATGCATGCAATGACTGAAACACAGCAGGAAGTTTCTGACACAGAACAGGCCACTGGGCAGATATCTGGAGAGCAGGAGGGAGGTGGACAATCTCTAAGGCGTTCAACCCGAGAACGCAAAACACCTGTTAGATATCAGGATGAATTCCAAAGTGGGAAAACTGTTGTACATAAAGCTCTCAAAATAGCTTTAGAACCCCAAAGTTTTGAGGAAATTCAGATCATGGAACCAAAAGTGAAGAATGATTGGTTTGAAGCCATGCAGGATGAAATCAATGCAATGCATGATAACAAAACATGGAGTCTGGTATCTTTACCTGTAGGGCACAAAGCCATCACCTGTAAATGGGTGTACAAGGTGAAAACAAATCACCAGGGGCAGGTGGAAAGGTACAGAGCGAGACTCATTGCAAGAGGGTTTGCACAAAAACATGGGATAGATTATGATTCCGTGTTTGCACCAACAACAAGGTATGCAACTGTCAGATTGTTGTTGAAATTGGCAGCACAAAGAAAAATGATGGCATTTCATTTTGATGTAAAAACTGCTTTCCTATATGGTGAATTACAAGAGGAAATCTACATGATGCAACCAAAAGGTTTTGTAGAAAATCCCAGTCTTGTATGTCGTCTGCACAAGTCCATATATGGGTTAAAACAAGCAGCTCGATGCTGGAACCAAAAACTGGACAGGGTTTTGATTAGTTTGGGATTCAAATAAAGCAAGGCTGATCACTGTCTGTACACAAATTACACAGAACCAGGACACTGGGTGTATTTGTTAGTCTTTGTTGATGATATATTGCTGGTAACTGAATCAGTAAGTCAGAAAGACAAAATTGCACAAGAATTGCAAGCACACTTTGAACTGAAAGATCTAGGTTTGGTACAACACTATCTTGGAATGCAATTATCCCAAGATGAAGAAGGTTCTTTCTTGGTTGAACAAAGTGGAAAAATTCAGAAATTTCTGGAAATTCATGGATTGGAGAATTGTAACCCAGTTACCACTCCAATGACTCTTGAATATCAGAAACACACAGATAACACTGAATTTGAAGATATTGGAAAATATCAAAGTGTTATTGGAAGCCTGCTATATTTGACAAATGTGAGTAGGCCAGACATCAGCAATGCTGTAAACATACTTAGCAGGAAAACGCAAAATCCTTCTATGTATGATTGGCTAGCTGTGAAACGTGTGTTAAGGTATTTAAAAGGTTCCATGAATTGCAAACTGAAATTGTCATCACACACAGAGGGAGATTTTTGTGTGTACACTGATGCTGATTGGGGATCTGCAACAGATAGGAAGTCCACAAGTGGGACTGTAATTTTGTATGATAACAGTTTGATTGACTGGTACACACGTAAGCAATCTTGTGTGGCTGTATCTAGTGCAGAATCTGAATTCATCAGTTTATCTCAAGCATGCAATGAGATTGAATGGTTCAAACAACTGTTTGCTGATATGCACATACCAGTAGACAAGGCTGTTACAATTTTTGAGGACAACCAAGCTTGCATAAGCATGGCTCTCAATGAAAAATGTAAGCCAAGAACCAAACACATTGATGTTCGTTACTCTCATGTAAAGGACTGTGTGCAAAAAGGGTGGGTAACACTCAAATACTGTGCAACAGGGGAAATGGTGGCAGATCTTTTCACAAAACCATTGCCTGTAGTAAGACACAGGAAACTGATGACGGCGCTAGGCCTCATTGAGTAAATGTAAACAAGATGTACTACAGCATGTGGGGGGATGTTGTGATATGTATTACATTCACAAGCTGGAGCACATTGTTTACACATGGAAGGGACAGAATGGCGGGTAAACAGGTTTATTATGTCTCTCTAGAATCTCGTGTTTTCGCAGGGGTTACTAAAGTGTGAGAACAATATGAGCTGGTCACATGGTTTGTATGTTCTGGTGACGTATTAACTTGTTGTCTGTCTGAAGCCTTTTTAGAGAGGAGCAGGACTGTTCTCTCTCTTCACTCTTTTCTTCTGACTATTGCTTGCTGGACTTATGCAACAATGTAGCGTCTTTGCTGAGGTGGGGTAAAGCTCAACTTGCTCCACTGGAATAAATGCTTGCTATGCATTGTACTCTGCACATGGACTGTAACTAGGAAATGTATACTCTGTAGAATATTACTTTGCTAAGTAAATAAACAGGTAGAATAGACCTGTGGAGTTACAGAGTTTTTTCCCTTGCTATCTGCAAACGGGGGAGCTGGCTGCTGGAGTCGGATTACAGGCTGGAAAGCTGGCTGGCTGATTGCAACCGAAACGCTGCACGCTGCGCAGAGAGAGGGGGAGAAAGATCTGGATTTCTGTGTGTGGATAAATGGGCCTCTACACACGAACAGGATTTTTAATCTCCCATCTCGCACACACGGGGCTCTGCTGTCACTCACGCGCCATCAAAAAGTGGGTTCAGGAAGGAATTCAAAGAAATCTACGTATATGAAAAGAGCATGGAGGGTAATGTGAATGGAGCAAGGATGATGTGGTTAGGAGCTGAAAGCAGGGACACCCCCCTTGCAATGTGACTGTAGAAAGCAGGGCCAGTGTCAAGGGTAGGCATGGTTGGGCACCTGCCGGGGGCCCACTTGCCAGTAAGGGCCCACTGGCAAGGGCCCCCTGACTTTGTCCCTCGTGTCTTGTTCACCTGCCTCACCTGCCCAGACAACAGTGGTAGTGAGAAGGAGGAGCAGTAGATGCCATTGCCTACTTGCTTCCTCATTCTCTGCCTGTCAAGCAAACAAGTGGTAGCAATGATGAGAAAGAGTATGATGAGCAATAGCAGCTGGTGACAATGGTGGTGAGAAGGTAGACCAGTCTTCCCCAACTTGGTGTCCTCCAGATGTGTTGGACTGCAATTTCCATAATTCCCAGCCAGCATGGTCATTGGCCATGCTGGCTGGGAATTATGGGAGTTGCAGGCCAACACATATAGAGGGACCCAGGCTGAGGTAGACTCACTGAAGGAGGGTGAAAGTGAAAGTGTCTTGTCCAAGGGCCCTCAGAAACCTGGAGCCAGCACTGGTAGAAGGGGTGTGCCAGATAAGAAATTTCATAGCTGTAGTGAGGAGGCTTTCCCCTACAACAGTTTGTTCTGCCGTCTATAAGTTTTAATACTGCTAGAATCCCGAATGAGGCAAATTGTACTGAATTATCCATGCCTACTACATTCTGCACTTAGCCTCGCAGCGACAGTTTTCTTTGCACTTTTTCTTTTATAAATAAGAGCCATGCTTTATAAACTGTTTTAGAATGCCATTAGTAATATGGTTATCTCTTTTCTCACACTGGAGAAATAGGAGAAAGAAATATTAAGGATTAGCATGTTATATGGCAGGCTTTTGATGTCTGCCTATTGCAGATAAGTGGCCCCATATTAAAATGTGTGTTGCTCTTTCTTTTTGCTGTTGGGAGAAGATAGTGTGAATCTGAGTGAGAGAGCTCATTTTTAGCCTTACTGAAATGATTAATTGCTTGCATTTCATGTCCTACATTGAGTAATATCCTGCAGATACTATGGTATAGTTGTTTTTATTCTTCTATAGTACTTTGTACAAGAGTTTGAGAATTCTGATTTCCGGAGTTATTATTTTAATGGAATATCCATTAGTCCTATATGTCATGGCTGCTGCATCTGGAATTTCTTTTCCATGTTTTATCTCTAGATTATATTGCCTAAGGCGAGACAAAAAATGAATCATGCATATAATTTCTGCAGGTAAACAGTTGGACCCCCCCACACACCACCAGTCTAATCATGCAGCCTGCCACTTAAACCACTGCAGGCCAAAAGACTTGGTGACACCATGCGGATATATTCCAACTTTTGGAATATATTATATACTAATGTTGGTCCAATTGACATGAAAGCTGGAAATGCATGATGTGATATTGTTGAATTATGCACAGTGATTTAAAAGGTTGGAATTGAAAAAAGAGTCCAGGCTAGATAATGGAAATAGCTTGTCTGGTCAGGTAAATGGGAAAAAAAATGGCTAACAATTAATGCTTTTAGAGCACAATCCTATGCATGTTTACACAGAAAGAAGTCCTAAAACTCCCAGCATTCCCCAACCAGTCATGCCCTAGCTATTGGCCATGCCAGCTGGGGCTGATGGGAGTTGCAGTCCAAAACATTTGGAGGGCGTTGCATTGGGGAATGCTCACTTATGCTGTTAGGATTCTGAAAGAAACAGGTAATTTTAAACTCAAGCTTTCTCTATAGCAACATCCAGAGAAAGGTTGAAAGGCCTACTGTTGGACATACTCAAGGTCAAATGGCAACAAACTGGCCCCTAGTATTTTAAAAGCATTTGCTTCTTCATTTTTACTTTCCTACCTAACTCAAAATGTAAAAACTTATTATGAATTGAGAGCTTGTTTGCCTTTTATGTTTACTTATAGACTGATAACTGCCTCCCTCTCAGTGCTAGAACTGGGAAGGTCTCTGTTTCGGTCCCTGGCCTTTCCAGTTAAAAAGATTCATGTATTATTTATTTATTATTTACATTTATTTATTGCCCATCTGGCCAGCAAACCGGCCACCCTGGGCAATGTACACAAGATAAAAACAGGATAAAATACATTTAAAACAGTATGAAATTTTAAAATCTTAGCCCACCCCATATTTACTTATTATGGAACAGTGGATGGGAATCACCTCTTTCTGCCTGAGACCTTAGAGAGCTGTTACTAGTCATAGTAGAGAATACTGAGGTAGGTAGACTAATAGCTTGCCCTGACACCTCAGTATCCACAACTGATGGTTCCCAGAACGGAGTCTCATTTCCTCTGGGGAAAAAAAAAAAATCAACAGAGTAATTTATCCTTTAATTTAAGCCTTTGTGTCATGCTTAGAGTAGACACATTGAGATCAATGGGATAAGTTAGTCATGACTAACTTAAGTCTCCTTGACTTCACTGGGTCTACTCTAAGAATGACAAAGTTTGGATCCTACCCATTACCAATATCATTTCTTTTGGAATGTGACTAAGACACAGGACTAAGTCTGGATTCTACCCATTCTCTAAATGACAGGGAGGGCTCCATTTTTCCTTACACTTACAAAGTCTGATCACTAGACCACATTATTTCTTGTCTATCAGTACAATTCCATTCATGTCTACTCAGAAGCAAGTCCCATTGACTTCTCAGGTGACTATGCGTAGGATTGCAGTCTAAATGTTGCTAATTATTTCATAATTTCCATGGCTGTTTCTTTAGTGGCAGACATTGACTGGGTTCACACGACACGACAACCCATTGTGGGTGACAAGCCACAGTGGGTTGTCATGTTGTGCAAACCTGGATCAATTCCTGCAGGGTGGCTTGTTCATAGGCAACAAGCCACCCCAACAACCCATGGCTTCTTGTTGGGGTAGTTGGACCCGTGATGGGTTGTCATGTTCTCCAAACCCAGACAACTGACCCCATCATGGGTTATAGGAATTGGCTAGCAAGTCACTCGGCAAGAGCTGCTCTTGCTGAGCTAGCCGGGCCACGGCCAGTGCCAGCTGCCCCACCAATGCCCAAGTGGCATGATGGAGCAACCGTCACTGGCTCCATGCCCCCTGTCATGATTGCAAGCCCCTTTGCACTCACCGCAGCTTCTTTTCACCTTTTATCCTTTTTTTCCTCCCTGGAGATCACTTTTCACAATCTCTGATTTGACAGCTAGTGACAGTGCATTCAATGTGCCCAAGTGGCACATTGGAGGGGCTGTCACTGGTTTGTCACCTTAAAAAAAAATTAGTGTAAGAAATTTGTGCAAATGTTTTTGAACATTATTTTAATTAATTTTTTTAGTTGGACTTGCGCAGGTGCGCATTTGTGCAGGTCCAATTGAATTTTCTTCAGTTAGCAGTTTGGACACTATGTGCTCAGTGTTTCCCAAGAGCTAGGATATGTTCCGAGACTCCATGAACTGGATGGAGAAAATACCTGCTCATGTCACACTTAAGTCCTGATGGTATCAGACTGGCAGACTTAAAGCAGGGCCAGGAGTAAAAGGCTTAAGCTGGCATCTTGTAGGGATGATGTTACTTCTCTCTTCAACTTCTAGTTTTTTGCTAAGATGCCAAATTGGTGTGTGAGGTGAGGGCCTCCTGGGAGAGAGCAGAATTTATCCTGTCATGTATAATCATCCTTCCACAGCAAGAAGAATCATGATTAGTGTTGTAAATTGTCTCAGAATTTGTACACAGGCAAAACCATCGGGTTTCGATAAGAAGTGCAAAATAAATATTTATCACTCCAAAATTTGGGCACTTTTAAAATTGAGTAGCAGCTACTGAGTAGCTAGCAGAAAAGCAGTGTAAGCTTTACAGACTCTAATTAACTTGTATTTGGGGCATATAATTTAACCTTGAAAATCGCCGTGATGAATGATGCAATTATTTTTGTGGTGTAGAAGTGTGTGTGTGTGTGTGTGTGTGTGTGTCTGCTCACTGTACAATACTGAGTTGAGGTGTTTCACTGTAGACCAGCCTCCCCAAAACCAGAACAGTGCCTACCATATCTGTTGGACTCCATTGGTGCCAATGGAGTAATTTTTGTTTCTTTTTTAGCCCCTGCATGAAATTGGGGGAAATTAGGTAGCTTAAACCTCCCCTATCTGTGCATGGTGGTCCTAATCCAGATGGGGCCCCATGTGTTAACTTGGAAGAAACGAAAGAAAAGTAAAGAAGAAGAAAGACAGAAAGACACTATGTATTTAATGTAGCAGGTAGTTTATCCCTTCATTTCCTAGAATGATCACTGGAGATGCAACATGCAACTGTGTATTTTTGTGATATCTGTTCATTTACAGCTATATTTGCTGAGCATTGAAAAGCAAATGGGTATAAGGTCAGGCAGTGCTAGTTTGTGAAGCATCATCAGTTCCCCTCCCGGCAATCAGCATTGAAGCTTCCCTCCCAAGGGCCAAACCAACCAGAACACAGGAAATCCATAATCCGGATCTACCACAGGTCCCCCACCCCCAATTTACAGGTTGCCTTGAATATTGGGATGTGGCACTCCAGGAGAGGCTGCCTGTTTAACACATTTTAATAGTACCCTTCCCAGATCTAATTTTTTCCTCATCCTTGAAGCTGTTGGGGGGGGGGGGGAGATGGAGTGACTATGGGGGGAAAAGACAGCCAGACTTTGGATCAGAACTCGGGTTCTGAACATATAACTCCAATTCTAGTCTGCCTGCTCTGGTTGCCAATTGGTTCCTAAGACCAATTCGAAGTGCTGGTGCTGAGCTGCATGGCTTGGAACCCCACTACTTCAAGAACTGTCTTTCCCCATGCAAACCTGCCTGGACCCTGAGATTGAAATCTGAGGTCCTTCTCTCCATGCCCCTCCTCCGAGAGATGTTCAAAGGGTAACAAGGAGAGAATGGACCTTTTCTGTGGTAGCTCCCCTGATTATGGAATGCACTCCCCAGGGAAGCTCACCTGGCACCAACTTTGTCATCTTTTCTCTTTTCCTGGACATTTGGATAGTTTAATGGCCATGCGTTGTTGGTTATTTTCATTGTTCATGGCTGTGCTGGATGAAGGATGGTTTTGCCCCTTTGGGTCCAAAACCAAATTTTGTAAATTTGTATGATTTTAATGAATGTTATTATATAGTGTATTAGGTATTTTTATTTTGGTTCATTTTTTGCTTTTATTATTTCTTTGTAAACCACGTCATGGCTCTTTTTGGTTGTGAAGCAATACATAAACATAATAAACTAACCTACAGTATATGGAAACTGCTATATTGTACAGTAATACCTTGGATTGCAAGCATAATTCGTTCCGGAACCGTGCTTGTAATCCAAAACACTCTTCTATCAAAGCGAGTCTCTGGCGGGCGTGAGCGGGGCCGATTTCGGCCCGCTATGCCCGCTCGAGGTGAGCGGTTACATCCCTACGACTTGTATTGCAAGACGTCGCTTGTTTATCAAGTCAAAATGTATAAAATAAAATTGCTTGTCTTGCAAAACGCTCTCAGACCAAGTTACTTGCAATCCAAGGTATTACTGTATTTGGTTTGGCCCTTTCCAGGCAGCTGCAGGACTCATGTGTGTATTTCTCTTGCTAGCTACATGGAATCTTTCTACTGTGTGTATGAACTAGCTGCCAGCCATCAAGGTTCATTTTAGAAACATCAGCAGATCATTCGCAAGCACAGACTATGTTCACTTGACAACATTTCCAATGTGCAGAAGACAAAGGTGAAAATAAACAAAGTGAAATTACATGCAAAAAGGGATCTGAAACACAACCAGATAGTGTAATTGTATCTTCTGCCAAGAATCGCATGAGCTGGACTGGTTCACACATTAGCACAAGGCAGCTTCTCGCTGTCATGCAGCTAGTCACAATGGTTAATTGACTAGGTTAAGTGTGAGCAGTTTATTAGGACTATCCTTTTATGCCAGTGTGAAGCCCAAGATATCTTGCTGCCTGAAGGAGAGCCCAAATGGCTAGGGCCAAGGCTTTAAGAAGTCTTGCTGCACCATTCGGACACCAATTCTTGTCTTCATGTATCCCCTCCTCATGGCACCACCTGAAGCAGGTTGCTTCACCCTACGGCAAGGTTCTCCAACCTTGGGTCCCAGATGTTGCTGGTCTACAGCTCCCAGCATACCCAGCCAGCATGGCTAATGGCAAGGGATTCTGGGAGCTGTAGTCCAGCAACATCTGGGGACCCAAGGTTGGAGAGCCCTGCCCTACGGCGTAGCAGGGCTGGTCCTGAAGAGCACAAACTTGGATGAAGCCGATTATTTAGATCCGTGCCAGTCGGGCTTCAGGTCTGGACATGGGACGGAGACGGCCTTGGTCGCCTTGGTGGATGATATGAGGAGGGCTTTGGATAGGGGCGAATGCTCCTTTCTAGTCCTCCTCGATCTCTCAGCGGCTTTTGATACCGTTGACCACGGTATCCTCCTGGACCATCTGGAGGGGTTGGGCTTGGGAGGCACTGTATTGCAGTGGTTCCGGTCCTTCCTCTCTGGAAGGTATCAGAGGGTAGTTCTCAGGGAAGAGGCTTCGGACCCTCAGCTGCTCACTTGTGGAGTGCCGCAGGGTTCCATCCTCTCCCCGATGTTATTCAACATCTACCTCAAGCTGCTGGGAGCTATCATCAGGAGGTTTGGGGTGCAGTGTCATCAGTATGCGGATGACACGCAGCTCTACCTCTGTTTTAAGTCCTCACCGAGGTTGGCCGTTGAGACCCTGTCCAAGTGCCTGGAGTCAGTGGCTGGCTGGATGGGAAGGAACATGCTGAAACTGAACCCCGACAAGACCGAGGTACTTCTGGTGGGGGACAAGGGAAGGTTAGGGGATGTTGACCTGGTGCTGAATGCGGTACATCTACCCCTGAAGGACCAGGTCCGCGGCTTGGGGGTCATTCTAGACTCCCAGCTGTCCATGGAGGCTCAGGTGGCAGCTGTGAGCCGGGCGGCACTGTATCAACTCCATCTGATACGGCAGCTGCGCCCCTACCTTCCTAATCACCTGCTCCCATCAGTGGTTCATGCCTTGGTCTCCTCTCGCCTAGACTACTGTAATGCGCTCTACGTGGGGTTACCCTTGAAGACGGTCCGGAAGCTTCAGCTGGTACAGAACGCGGCGGCTCGCCTGATTAAGGGCAGCCGCCGGCGTGATCACATCACGCCAGTGCTTAATGAGTTGCACTGGCTACCAGTTGCTTGCCGAGCCGAATTCAAGGTGTTGGTTTTGACCTTTAAAACCCTACACGGCTCCGGCCCAGCTTATCTCAAGGAGCGCCTCCAGCAACATCAAGTAGGCCGCTCAACAAGGTCTGCCACGGACGGCCTTCTCCTTATTCCATCAGCCAGAGCAGCCAGACTGGTGGGGACTAGGAAGAGGGCCTTCTCTGTGGCGGCCCCCACATTATGGAACTCCCTCCCTAGTGACCTTCGCCATGCCCCCTCCGTGATGAGCTTCCTCCGTGCATTAAAAACATGGCTGTTCAGGCGGGAATATGGGGTGGGTTAGGTTTTTAATAAGAATTTTTTATATTGTTTTAGTCATTATATTTTATTGTGTTTTACTGTATTTTAATTGTACATCGCCCAGGGTGGCTGGGTGACCGGCCAGATGGGCGATTAATAAATATAATAAATAAATAAATAAATAAAACACAGCACTGCAGTGTGACCAGTGAAGAGCCCCCAAGATGCTCCCTCTTCCTAACTAGTCAGCAGGGATGGGGACTCGGACTAGAGGACTCGACTCGTGAGTCGGACTGAGTCCCCCCTCTGACTCGAGTCCGACTCGAGTCCCAATATTTTTAATGGGACTCGAGACCAAGGACTCTTCAACATCCCTGGGCTGTGCCAGAAGGAGTGGAGAGGAGCGCGATCACCGGTGAAGAGCGCATGGAAGCGAGGCGCGCCGCTGCTCAGCCACTATGGACGGCTACCAGGAGCACAGCCCCAACAATGTGTTGAGTTTTATTTTGATTGATGTGTTGTTGTGGGGGGTTGCCCCATGCTGGAAAGTCCCTCCGCCCCCCTGCAGCTGATGGTGGCTGGGGGGCACAAGGTAGACCACCTGCCGCTCTTACGCATCCACACACGGGGCGCTGGAGGGAGTTGAGGGGGTGACAGAACCGTGGCGGGTTATAAAGAAGCGAGTTTTAACTAAGGCTGCGCAATCTCTCTCCCCCCCCGATTTTGGCTTTGGAGCCCCCCCCCCCCGTAGACAACCCCACACACAGACACAGACATGTGCTAGAGACAGGTGAGGTTAAAAAACAACAACACGCAACAACAACCCAGCCACACGTGGCGAGGCTGCAAAACGTGTGTCAACGACCTCACCATTCCAGAATGGGGGCCAAACATTTAGAAAAAACCGTGTTCCTCAAATGCAACATGGATAAGTTTTAGGAAATACAGCAAGTTTATTTTTAAAAATCATTTTCCTAAAATGCAACCTTTCAGACATTTTGGGTTTGGCTGCCTCTGCCTGCCTGTTTGGGGTTCCCAGCCTCCTCTGCCTGCCTGGTCTCTTCTTGACCAGTTCAACAGTTGAATTGTCCAAGACAAAGGGCACTGCCTGTCTGCCTGTTTGGAGTTCCCTACCTCCTCTGCCTGCCTGGTCTCTTCTTGACCAGTTCCACAGTTTGAATTGTCTAAGACAAATGCCTCTGCCTGCCTGCTTTGGGGTTCCCTGCCTCCTCTGCCTGCCTGGTTATTTTGGGTTTGTCTGCCTGGTCTGTTCTTGCCAAAATCAGTTGCAGAGTTTTGTGATAAAAAGGCACACTTGTGCCTAGAATTTATTTAAGCCACACATCTGAAGTAGCCTTATTTTGTTGGGGAAAAAAACCCCATTGATTTTAATAGGGACTCGTGGAGTCAGCTTTGGGAGTGACTCGTGACTCGTGAGTCACCATTTTGGACCAAGGACTCGGACTCGGGTCCAAAGACTCGTGACTCGACTCGAGACCAAGGACTCTTCAACATCCCTGCTAGTCAGGCAAGGATAGGAGCACAACTAGCTGAAAATCCATTCATGCCACACAAGTAATGCTTTCACTTTCATGGAGGATAAGGTTATTAATGGCTACTAGTCAGGAATCAGGATGGCTACATGTTACCTCTAGTCTCAAAGCATTATATCTCTGTGTACCAGTTGCTGGGGAATATGTGTTGGCATTTACATGCCTACCCAAAGTCCTGTGGTTCACCTGTGTGCCTGCTAACTGCAACCTTGCTTTAGCTTCCAGCAAACACAGAGCAAATTCCACCACAGTCCGACCTTTAGTTCTCCTGCTCTGTTGCAGCAATCAGGAAACAGAAGCTTTCCTATTCTAATTGTTTTATTATTTTCATAAAACAATTACACACTACAAAATAAAGACAGAGTCAGTTCTGAGAACATTACATAACATAGACATCCAAAAAAGAAGAAGAAAAAACCGAAGAAGCAAGCACAGCAAAAATACACACCCAGCTGTGCTTGAGAGCCAATGGGAATCAAGACAGGCATATGACAGTATAGCAACTGTCATATTGTAACACCCACTTTCTCCTACTAGATGGCCAAGGACATCTAGATATGGGAACGAGGAACACCTGTTCCAAAGACCTTCAGTATTGCATTGCTGAATTGCTGGCCGCCAAGTTCCACTAGAAGAAAAACCTTTAAGCAAGCTCATGTTGAATCATAATCCAACAATATGAGCCGGAGGGTGCTATTGCGTTCATGTCCTGCTTATGGGCTTCCCATGGGCATCTAGTCGGCCACTGTGGGAACAGTATGCTGGACTAGTTAGGCTTTTGGTCTGATCCAGCACAGCTCTTCTTATGTTCTTCTTTACAACAATTTCTGTGGTCACAGATGGATGTTTATTTGTATGCCAGTCTTGCAGCTTTAGTAACACTCTGGCAAATTATTTTGTGAACAACAGGAGCCTAAGCCTACTCTCACAGACATATGTTTGGAATAATCACTCCAAAATATAATAATAAGAACTTTAAATAGCCAGAATATACAGCTGTATTTCCTTATTTGGTTTGCAGACCAGTCAGGTGGAAGCTGTTGTTTTCCATTAAAAACTTCTAATTGATAAAGTATACAGAAACAATAAAATTGAATTTTGCAATGTCTTGACAAATACTTAATGAGGAACATTTGAAATGGCATATGCTACTTCTCAATGCTAAGGCCATTTTAGCATGATATGATGGATTGATGCTATAATTCTGTCCTGCAGTTTCCTGTTTCTTGAAGTTAGAATATGGCACTAGTTTAGCTTATCTTTTCAATGACTATAATGCCATTTCTCTTATTTGTTTGCCTGCTGAATCTGTTATCTTATTAAATTCCACAAATGGTTACATGATGGGTACTTTAACACAATCCGCCATTATTCTTGACTATCCGTGTGATAAAACAATGTGCCTTACAGTTCGGTAAATGAATGTCGCTTGAATTGATTGCAGTGCTAGGAGCTAAGTTATCTGAATATTGGCCTTGACTTTTTCATATTTCTTGCAGACATCTGGTTTCAATGCAGCTACTGGGTAATGGCACAATAAATTACAAGGCTAGTTAGATAGCCTTCATCAGAGCCTTTTATAGAGAGCCGACTTTGTCTGAGTTTGCTAGAAATCACTTTTCTAGCTCTTTAAAATAAAATGCGATACACAGTCTGCTCACTGTCATTTACCTTATGAACTGGGAAACTTAAATTAGAATCAAATTCAACCCTACTGCCATCTGTGTATGAGGGATCTTCTTCATCTCTTTGAAAACTCTGGGTTGCTTCACACAGTACATTTTTAAGATTTACCCCCCAAATTGATTTGGAGTATACGCAAAGATATAATGTATGAATAAGAGAAGTGAATATTCAAATACATAAATTATACAGAGCAATGGGAAAAGTGTGTGAATTATTGGAATAATAGATTTCATACAGGGAAATCTGAGGTTAGCAATATTGTCAGTTTTGCATGGCTAGTACGGCTTTCCACAACCTGGCGCCCTCCAGATATGTTTGATTAAAATTCCCATCACCCCCACCCAGCATGCTTGCTGGGGGTGATGGTGGCTGTAGTCCAGCACATTTGGAGGGCACCAGGTTGAGGGAAATTGGCTACTATTTTATTGACCAACAGTAGTAGCAATTGTCTTATTTTCTGACTTCTAAGGGTATTGTTTTTTGGTGTGTGTGTGTGTGTGAAGTGCAAAAATTCATCATATGGGTACATTCTTCAGGAAACTATGATTGGTTGCAGCTCCCTTCAGTTTGCTGGGTTTGGCACAATGAATGTACACTCAAGTTTGCAGCTGTGAGAAACAGCCTTCAGTGGGCCTGAAGACTTTGGCAATATGGAAAGTGTCATGGACCAGCAACTCCCTGTTCCATAAGCAGAAGGGAAACTAGGCAAAATAGTGTGCCCCACTCCTTTTTGCCCTTCCCTCCTTGTGGCCTTTGTTGCTGCTGTCAGGGCCCCGGTCCTGCAATCACGCATTCTAGCACTCTGACACTGGAGACTCCAATCAATCAGTGAGATCCTTTTATTACAGAAAATCCCACGGCATAAGCTTAAACGTTACAGTCTTCAGAAATCATATAGCTGATGGCATTTTGCTACAGGCTCTTGAAATTGTTCCACATCAAGGTAAGGGACTGGAATGTCTCTTAAGGACCAAATTCCCTGACATTCCACCCCAAGGGAAGGATCGGAGCCAATCCTTAATGCTCCTCAGACAAGGGAAGAATTGGAGCCAATTTCAGCTGCTCCTGCAACAAGGGAAGGAATCCTAGAAACAGGCCTGACTTACCCTCACATCCCCATAGAGAGCTGGACCAACCTTGCCCCTGAGTTGGAACCTCTGGGCTGCCATACGTCTTGGCCTTCGGAGCTGAGCAACTCCTACCTGCTCCTCCAACAGGAGAAGGATCAGAGCCCCATTGCTCCTGCGACAAGGGAAGGGAATCTAGAAGAGGACCTGAACCAGCTCCAGCCAATCAGGAGGTTAGTTCCTTGTTCCATATGGCAACCTAGATTTCTATCTCCTAAGTTCCTCCTTTGACCTTTTGTTGAACCTTCTGAAAGCCATTTCCCCCCCCTCTCCTCCTGACCATCCATTGAGCCTTCTGCAAACAATTGGCTTCCTGAGCTGACATCTAGACTCCATAATCTAACATAATTTTTAGCTGAAACTGACTAGTGCACACACGTGTGCACATGTGCGTGCGTGCGTGCGCACACACAAGATTTAAATCCATAATATCAAAAAAACAAAATAATACAAAAATGGAGGACAGTTCTGTTTCTTCACAGAAAGGCAAAGAATATGTTCCCGATTTTAGGAATATTTTCTTCACAGACATCAGACCAAAAGAATACCTTACTTTCCCCACAAGAAACCCCTTTTTTATACCCAGTAGAAGCTGGAAAGCCTCCAGTGTAGATATGGAGCTCAGCTCCCATGTGTGCAAGGGTCTCCTTATTTATTGAAACAGCACTGTGTGTGTGCTGTACAGATGCGTGTGCAGTCCTGCCATTGACATTAAAGTGAAACGGGAAGTCTTAGCATCCACAGGGAACCTTGAACCATAGCTCTTCTGTGTGCACTTCATTAGGTTTATTGGTTACATTGGTTTTCTGCACTGTAAAACAAAGATATAATTAATGGCCCAAAACTGTATGGTGTATTAGTATTGCCATTTTATCATACTAAAGTTAATGGAACAAATAAGCTGAAATCTAGGTACTCCTACTTAACTGATTTGTTGATCACAGTAAAAGGCTATTTTTCTTGTTGTTGCTCACTTTCAATCACTTTTCATCAGAACTCTGTAAATGACATGTATTCTATAGATATCTGTACTGTCCTTTATCCTTTGAAATTTAAGAGCATCTCATTCTGTGCCCTTGGGTTGACAGGGATTGCTTCACTTCACTTCACAGTTCTCACCCTTAAGGAAGAGTGAGGAGAGGCATACTTAAATAGATGCTATAACCCTGTCAGTTATAGCTAGTTTAGTGCAATGGAAAGGTGTAACATCTGTAGGCTTCCAATCTTTCTCAGTTCACTTGGGAGATTTAGCATTATCAGACAGTCATGGAGATGCCAAGAGTTTCTTCTTTTCAGAGATAATCATCTCAGTGACAGCTCTGAAGAGAACTGCCGCCACTTGTGATATGTAGCCATTCATGCTATTTCCATAGGGTTCTTAGCTGTTCTGCACTGTGAGGGAAGAGGTATTCTCTCTAACCTGGTTTAGATGCAGCCTTTGCATCCTCTGCATTCTGATTCTGCAAACCATACCTTTCTGGGGGGAGAGTGACTGGGATAGGGAAAGAATAATTTCAGCCATTGAGAGACTACTTGCTGGATTTGAAATGTTCTTCTAAAGATTCAATATAATCATATACAGTAATCCCATTGAGGGAAAGCACATGCGTCTATGATGAAACGGTAAAAATTGGCTTTGCATCCAAAAAAAAGAAAAAAAATGTTAACAATTTCCTTATAATTGTGAAGATATGAAAACATACGTGGCAAAGATCTTAAAGTCTCTGCCAAGTTAGGAAGGGACAATTCAAATATTACAGCCCTGTCCATGCGCTGGCTAAACATATAATAAAAGAAATAAGGTAAAATGAGAAATTACTGCTGTAGCCTACTCATCCAGTTCAAACTAGTTTAGACAGATGCCCCTGTCATCTTGCCCTAGTTACATGTTGGAGATATGTGGAAACAGATGCAGAAGGCAAAACCCAAAAGGTGCAGAAAATATTTAATTGCTAAACAGGTTCTTATCACAATTTGAATGTTCTGTCTCGGGGGGGGGAATTAAAATGTCTTATTTTACCCTATTCCAAATTCCAGCAAAGTAGATAGACTCAATAATAGAGCAAGTACACGAATAGAATTCTGTTCAGGATTAAGCTGCTTCCTATATGTTTGGCTAAACACTGAACATTGACTTTAGCTTTGTTGTTGGAGATGTTGTTGAATATGACTATTTTATCCATCTGTGTAGGTCTAGCACCCCTCACCCCCATCATGCAGCACCATCAACATGCATGGTGCTTTACAGACTTTCATGAGCAAAACGGGCAGGCCACAGGCCAGATGAGTTTACAATCTACATTTCAACAGTGGGTGAGATAATGCAGGCTGGGTGGGAAGGGAGAGAGGTAAATGTAGCAAAGAATAAGGCTTCATTTTAGTTGGGAATGAGGGTTAAGCTAAAGCAGTGTTCTCCAACCTTGGGTCCCCAGATGTTTTTGGCCTACAACTCCCAGCATGCCCCAGCCAGCGTAGCTGGGAGTTGTAGGCCAAAAACATCTGGGGACCCAAGGTTGGAGAACACTGAGCTAAAGACTTAATGGAAAAACTGGGTTTTGAGGAGCGATTTAATAGAAGAGAGCAAGGTGGTATCACAGAGCTATTCTGGGAAAGCCTTTCAGGTATTAGGGATTGCAAAGGAGGATGGTGAGCGGAGTCATTTAAAAGGTCAGAGTTCTGGGCAGTGGAAGAGGCAGTAGAGTTGGAAGGCAAAGGCAGGGGTAGATTGGGACAAAGCTCTCTGCAGAGTTTTAAAACCAAGAACAAGGAGGTGGTGGGAGGGAGGATACTGTTTTGCTTTTTTAAAAGATGTTTTGCAGATTGACAACTTTGTTTGGTCCTAAACTGATGTGTATAGAAAATGATTATGGAAGTATGATGAATGAGGAAAACCATACCTAAAACAAGAGAGAGTGGCATGCCAATTATAGGGGACAAGGATGCAGTCACTTTCAGAGTTCTGATTAAAATTCAGGCTCATCTGTACCTTCCGTTTCCCATCTCTTTCCAGAGTAATTGCACCTGATGCTATCCATTAGCACAGGGAAAGCATCCCAATGCACAGTTAGACAGCCTCCTCAGCCCCTCCCAACAAGGCTCACCCCCCCACCCCGCCGCCATCTTATTTTCCTGGCTCCCAGGCCGTTCCACTTGGCATGTGCTACCTGTCTTCCATGGAAGTGACAGGAATCCTTGTGCCTGAAGATCTAAATATTCTTGGCCCACCTGCCAGTTTTTCAGAATATACTATCTCAACAGTCAATTCTAATTAGGATTCCCCTGGACTCCTCACATCATTTTGTATTCCTATAATGCCTTTCCTTGCAAAAATCCAATATCTCTGTGGCACTAATCTCTGAATATGCAATTGCCAACATAAAATCTGATCGTGCTATGACCAGTCACCCTTGAATGTCCAAAGCATTAACTTTTTTGTGGTGGTGGTGGTGGTGGTGGCGGCGGCAGCAGCAGAGGCAGACATTAATTTATTTTCAAATACATAAGCCAAAAGAGATTCCATTTTTCCCCTTGGGTGTGTGTGTGTGTGTGTGTGTGTGTGTAGATAATATACCATAAGCTTGTGCAACAACTTAAAAGACTTGTTCTTTTCTCTGTTTGAGCGTGATTAACTTTTGTTCCTCTTGTACACCAACTTTTGACCCTCCTCTCAACTGCACACTATCTACATGACACAATTCTCTTTTTGGGGGGTGGGGTGGGCTGATGTAACTTGTATTTACCGTGCTTGGACATGTCACAGATATGTATGGGGTTCACTCCTTGACGCTTCCTGGAAAGCTTTTGAAATGCTGATGTGGCTCTCTCACTGGATGTTTCTGCTGTGTCAGTGTGCAAAAGTGTGCATGTACATGTTTTTTTCTTTTTAAAATAAATCCTTGAGTGTGGCTACCCCCATGGCCTAATACCAGCTGCTAGCATTTGACTTTTAAAGCCTGCTACTGCGTTGAAAGGAAAAAGTGCTTGATTTGACTATGAGCGCTTCCAGATGAGACTTTTATTGTGCAATTGCCTTGCCTCCTTCCTAGAATTTTACAAGAGGTCCAGATGTTGTCACCTTCCCCTTGTAACTCTCCTGTGTTTTACCACTGCTTCTGCTTTTGTTCTTTCCACAAAAATACATTAAGGAGGGAAAAAATGGACTAGCTGCACAATGTGTTCAGATTGGTAGCGCTAGAAGCCCTCTGTCTGGAAGCACCCTGTATAGCATGATAACATTTCTTGTCATTTGAGATGAGAACTCTATTCCTTGAACTACTCTACAGGGTAAAGGCCTCCTCTTTTGATTGCCATGTGCCAGTGTAGAAGAAGCCAGAGCAATTCAGAGCTCTATAGATAGAGGAAACTCACAGACATAGAATACCAGAGTTTTCACGGGTAAGCCACCACTTTGAAATATTTTAAAATATGTTCAGCAGTATATTAATCTATTAAATAAATACAAAATAAATTTTATTAGCTGTCTGGCACATATTGTTTGTTTGTTTCACTCTGGATTTTACTGAGGTGTTGTGTGCTGGGTTTTTAACTGTTGTATTTAAATTATTTTATGTTTTTTTTAAAAGGTTGTAAGCTGCCTTGAGAGGGTTATGCCCTCAAAGGCAGGTTATGTAAATCTTTTACAGAGCAATCTTAAGAGCCAAACTATATGTTATGCTAATCACACAGCTGAGGCTTGTCTTTTGTTTTTTACTCTAGTGTAAGTACATGCAACCTTGATTTGGATTTGGACCACCACACTCTGGGCAGGTTAAATATTTCCATTACCAGTCGTCCCCCCCCCCCCAATTTTCCTGCTTGCCCACACACAGGTGGCTAAAAGAAGGGGGGGGGAGTCTCTATTGATACCAAAGGGGACTCTTTTTTCTTTTCAAATCCCTCATCCCAGATGATATGAAGATCCTCTGATGGCTCCAACACGACCCCACCTTGGTCTGGGTCCTAGGCAGCCACAACAGCAGAAAACTCTGCCACCATCCAGGAAGGACTTTTGTGGGCAGACTTTCTTCACTGCAGGTGGACCCCTCTCTTTGCTCACAGAGGAGGAAGTCTCCAATATTTGTTCTGGCTTGGGGCCCAGATGATGCAGCTGGTCAATCAGGCACTCGAGGAGGCTCTAGAAACTCGGACTGGTAAGGCAAGAATCATGTTTGATCAGCATCCATGCCAGGTAAATAGGAGCACAGCATGGCTGAGACTAGTAGCACCTTGGACAGCACTATGCAGGAGCTGCTAAGCTGGATAGCTCCCCATGAAAGAAGTTGTTGTTCCAGCAAGGGACTAGCAGCAACCGAGGGGGTAACTAGGCTGGTCAGCTTAGGTCTCTCAGAAGCTCCACCTCCCATTGGGTACTGACTTCAACCTTAAAGGGCCCATGCTAATTTCTGTAGCCTTAAGCTCCTACACAGCTGAGCCTCTTGAGAGGCTTTGGGAGAGCCATTCTTGGAGGCTGAGGCTGATGGGAGGGCTGACTCCTTGGGTCCAGGGGATATATCAGGAGTTCCCAAGAGTCCCCCCTGGAATGGGGTGGTCAATGTCTCACTGGGCTTAAGAGTTCTCTTTGGGGTGACACCAAACCCCCAGATCTGGGGCTATGACAATACCCTCTGGCTTGCTCCCTTAATAAATAAATACTTATTTTTCATATAATATCCTTGTTGGAAAAGAAAACACAAGTAGAAAAAGAAATATAAGAAAGATACATAGAGTGTAGACAAACTGGACATTGTAAACTCATATGGCACTTTGAGCAATATCACAGATCACAGAGTTAGGAATGGGGAGCAGGAAGTGAGCAGAAGGAAATTCAGAACCTTTACATGTAATTATATGAAGAATGCTATCTTAGAGTTGTAATATCATCTAATAATCTCTCTTTTGCTTAGTTGAGAAAGTAAAGGACTTCACTGGTCTCAAGACAGAGCTGACTACACACACACACACACACACACACACACCACCACCACCACCACTCAATTACATTATCAGGGCAGCTTACAATAAAGTATTAAAAACACCATAAAATAACTATTACGGTACATTAAAATAAGCTACAGACAGCAACAGAGTTTGAGGAAGGAACTTGCTGAAGGTGGAAGTGAGGTGAAAGGCATGTTGCACTCACAGCCACCATGGCAAAAGGTGGTTGCCTGATGTAGTGAAGCAACATATCTACCCGCTCCTAGCCAATAAGGAAGAAGCTAGGAGGGGTGGAGTTTTGCCTTGGCAGACCAAACTTCGTGCAGTTTGGGTTGCAGAAAATTTGGCATCTTTTAAGCGCCTCTTTTAATTTGGCATCTTTTAAACATATCTGTTCACCCAGGTTTTCCCTGGCCTATAACTAAATTAACCATGTTGTCATGTTGTTGTTGTTGTAGTAGTATTGTTTTTAAAATTGTATTTTAAATGTGATTTTAATATTTATATGGAAACCGCTTAGGGATTTTCCTTAATATTCAGTTGTATAGAAATAGTACAAATAAATAAGTAATAAATAAACCTGGTGTCCACTAGATGTTTTAGACTACAACTCCCAGTATTGCTTAACATTGGCCATGCTAGCTTTGGCTGATGGGAGTTGAAGTCCAAAACATCTGCAGGCACCAGGTTGGGGAAGGGTGATCTAAAGACCGTGGGATTATATTTTCCAGCTTGCCCAATCCTATGCGCCCTTTAATTTATTTTTGTTGAAATAAATTCTCAGTAGAATATTCTACTGGAGGTCTCAGGAGAATATTCTGGGCAGTATCCAATGGAACGCAACCACTAACATAGATTACATTACGCTAGTGTAAATTTCTCTAGCGCAATGGCAATAGCATTAGCTGGTGTGATGATTTCCCAGGGAAATTGTTGCACCAGCTACGTAATACTATTGGCATTGCACTACAGTAGTTTATGCAAGCGTAATGGAATTTACATTGGTGGTTGCACCCTGTTGAATACTGCCCAGTGATCATACATTACATATTCTGGTGGCAGCATATGTTGACATATGTTAAGTACCAGTGGTTTTATAAAGGTTCAGGAGACAACTGAATTAATGAAACTAACTGCTTATAAAGTTATGCTAACATCACTTACAGTGAAACCCTATGCGTATTTAGTCCCAATGTGTAAAATGTCTGAACTATTTGAGGCTGTTTTATTTTTCATTGTTCTTATCTGTCTTGGAAACCTCTAGGTTGAAAGTTGGAATTAATATATATACAAACAAGCTTTAAAGATCAGAGGTGTGTTATATAACATTACAATATCAAAGTGAGGACAGATTTCTACAAGGGATGAATACAATATAAAGCCAACAAAGCAGGGGTGCGGAAGCTCTTTCAGCCCGAGGCCAAATTCCGGTTCAGAGAAGCTCTTGGGGGGCACATTCCAGTGGTGGGTGGGACTGAAGGCAAAGGGGGAGGGCCCCAAATACCAGCATGTTGTAGCTTAAAGCTCTCATTGCCAGTAACTAAGCCTGAGGAGAAGCATTTCGACTGTTTAGAATGGGGAACAAACTGCACAAAAGCTGGGAAACCATCAAATGATTGGTGGTTGGATGAAAGGGGGTAGGCCATTTGGGGAACCTGATTGGGACCCCAGGAGGACAGGATTTGGCCCATGGGCCTGAGGTTATTCCCTGCAATAGAGAATAACTTTAATCAGTCATGCAATAGGAAGATTTTATGATGTACTCTATGGAACACGGCATACATTCTGTATCTCTTTTTCTTTATTATCTTCCTTTTGCTGTTTACTCTGATGTATGTTACTCTGGAAATTTTTACTACTACTACTACTACTACTAAATAATAAAAAGGAGTGGGAGAAAATGAAAGGGGCGGATAGTAGATGAGTTATTGCAGAGAGTGTAAAGGGGTGTCCAGTTTACACCTTGAAATTTGGATCATTAATATCAACAATGCCTGGGAGAAATTGGTATAAATCTTCCCAGACATAATTAAGTGTCATGAAGTGTCATTACAAACCTGATGGAAGAAATGATGGTGTATCATTTAAAGATGAAGATGCCACTGAGGTGTTTTCTTTAAAATTGCAAACCATTATATGCTTGCTGTTGTTTAATCTATTTCAGTGTCTGAGGGCCAGATTAAATATTCCCTTGATCTTGTTTTCCTTAATTAAGTACAGGCAGCTGCTGGGAGTGGAATCTTACTTGGAATGCAGTGCACGAGTAGGGGAAGCTTACCTCCTCCATCCACAGCACCCCCCCCCCCGGTGTGGTTAGAATGTGTAGATAGAAAGTCCCAATAGGTGCATATGGGGACTTCTTAATCTAGTTGCACACAAGATAGGTGTGTTTGTGCTCGGTGGGCACCCAAGTAGCAGCAAAAGAAAAGTGACACAAAGTCACAAACATGCCTGTTTGTTTTTGTGCAGCCAAAACAGGATGGCGCCAAATCAGGCCCCCTCCCCAAAGATGCAAAATCAAAAACATGCCTGTTTACTTTTGTGCCAGCACACCCAATGTTTCAGAGAAAAGGTCTGAGGAAGGAGTTTATCTAAAACACAGAACCACATATTATAATTTTATACACAAAATATATAAAATGTATACATCCAAAATGTAGAGCACAAAAAATACCACGGACTAACTAACTGACTCTGTTCACAAGTGCATTACAAACCTGGCTATGGTGGCAGTGGTCAGTGTTGGTCATCTTTTCCTGTGCAATGCCCCAGAAAAAAAAGGTAGCAGCTGTCCAGGAATGGCATCCACATTGGGCCTTGCTGGGATGTGTGGCCCCCAGTAGACGCCTGCTGCCAAGTGGTAGTAATGCATTTATGATAATTGAAAAGGTTTCACTTGTTTTGACCAATGAACTGCAGTGACAGAGGAGTATTATGGTAGGAATTTTCTAATGTCACCATTTTGTACTTGGAACCCAAAATCCATATACTGTACATGTGAGTTTAATATGAAAACCAGTCACTTCTAAAATAGTCTTTGCTGTTGTTCTTTAGCTTGGATTGTGCTCTAGGTGTTATTTTCTATTTATTTCTCTTCAAACAGTAAGAAATGCTGTCCACTTTTTGCACAGCTTTTCATAAACCGTTAGGAACAATTCTGCTACAGTCAAGAATTCTTCTTAACAGAAAAATTTGTTTCATTCCACATCTGCATCATTCCCATTGATGAAATTACTGATGCTTTTGCAGACTTTGGGTAGGATTCAAAGTAGGGATGGGGCGACAATTTGAAGCAGAGCAGCTCAACTACTAGAGCAGCCCTACTTGGGTCACAGTGAGCAGAACTGAGGCCATGTCAAACAAGCCTCTCTGTTTTGGTTTTGCGTGACCCCACCCCAGCTGCTTGCTGCTACCCCTTTTCCTCCACAAGGAGCAAAAAGGTTCATGTTGAAGAAGAGAGATGGCATAGCAAGGGGTGAAGAGCTCTGGAAAGGATGGGAAAGCCCCAGCCAGCCTTTCTTTGAGAGAAGGAGATGCTCTGAGCCCCCATCATTCCAGCCATTCCCCCATTTTTCTGCCCATGCTGTTGGGCTCCATTTAAATTACCAACTTTATTATGTCTGGCTCTGTTGAATACTCACTGCTATGTACTACAATTTGGGCATATCAGAAATGCCTGTCCAAGGGGCTTGCTTTGGCACAAGGTTCTGAGGATTCGGTTGTTAATGTTTATTTCTTCCAAACAGTATTTTAATTCCTCGTTTGCTCATTGACTTGGCACAGAAAATGGGGACATGTTTATAGTAAAATAAAACTGAAGAGTCAGAAGGTGGTAATAATCCTGAATAGGCACCATTGCCAAATCGGCTTCTCATTTTAGTGATAGCACGCACAACCCCCTTGAGTGAATTGCTTTGCTGGCCCACATAATCTCAACATAATTCTATGCAATTTATTTATTCATTTATTTTAAACATGTACACCTCACCTCTCCAAAACTCGAGTCGGCTTCCAACAGAATATAGCAATAAAAATCACAATAGAACATCGTGAATAATAAATACAGTAGTATTGATAGCATCAAGAGTAACCCACAATGTTTGCAGGCAACCATATTCTTGCCCTGAGGTGGTGGTGGTGGTGGTGGTGGTGGGTGGGTGGGGAGAGCAGAAGAAGCAGAAATAGCTTGGAGAGCTGCTCCCATCCAGCTCACAATGGTAACCCCTTTCTCCCCCAGTGTCCACCACGGGGATTTTGAAAAGCCATCCTGCCCTGAGAGGGGAAAATAAGCAGAAACAACTTCTTCAAGACAAACAATTGCTTGTCTTAGTTGCTTTACTGTATATTTTTAGTGATACTTATTGGTTTTTAAAAAAACAATTTGATGTAAACGGCTATGTGAGAGCCTCCTGAAAAGAGGTGTGTGTGTGTCAGGGATGGGGACTCGGACTCCAGGACTCGACTCGTGAGTCGGACTGAGTCCCCCCTCTGACTCGAGTCCCACTATTTTTAATGGGACTCGAGACTCGACTCGGGACTCGAGACCAAGGACTCTTCAACATCCCTGGGCTGTGCCAGAAGGAGTGGAGAGAAGTGCAACTGCTGGGAGTTGTAGGACTTTTTTTTCTGTCTAAACATGCATAGGATTGCACCTTTAGTGGCTCCCACTAGTATTCACCAGTATAAAGTCATATGTGACTTTAAACACTTGATAAATCTGCTTATCAAATTAAATGGAAAACGCCTGCGTGGATTTCAAACAAAACTTGATTTCAGTCACTCAAGCATATTTTACAAGCAATTCGTTTTATAAGTAATCATAGTACTTGGATCATTTTCAAATCCTCCATGAATTATGCCAGCGATACAATGAATATGAGTTAGTGTAATGCCTAAGATTATTGATTATGAGAAGGCTTTTGATTCATTAAGTACTTTGAATGGATGCCTTGTGGAATCTGGAAAGCAGAAGATGTCAACTACAAACACAGGAATGTTACCGGTACTTCTATCGTTAGGCTCACAAACATAATGATAAAATTAAAATTCAAGGAGAAAAACAATGCAAAGAGCCTGAAACTCTTGGAAGATATGAAAACATTTGAAGCACTAAAATTTTTGTCATCATGCAAAATTGGAATAAAAGCTGTAATAGGATGGGACTAAAAATAAATGTCAAAATTATTTATTACATTTCCCTGGCACTACCTCCACAGAGCTGAGGGAAGCACACATGGTCCCTACCCCCTTTTATCTTCACAATAACCCTATGATGAAATCTAAGAGATAGTGACTGCCCAAGGTCAGCCAGCAAGCTTTATGGCTAAGCAGGACCCAGCTTTCTCATATCAAAGCCTAGCCCTCTGTCTACTGTAACATACAGGTCCTTGTTTTAATAATGATTTTTAAATCCAATTATTTGAACAACTTGTTCTAAATGCAATATAAAACCAACAATTGAAGTGTACTTCAAGTTGCCATTCCATAGGCTAAACAGATCCTAGCAAGCAGAGGGCCCAGGTACTGGTTAGAGGCGTTGCTGAAGCGGAATATTGTCCATCATCCCACAAGAGGGAATCCTAACCCAAAGATTCCAAAGTTTAGAGTAACCGTTAGGTTCAAATCTACCATTGATGGTCAAAGAAAAGAGGTTACCAGTAGTTGGGATCTTTGGAAACTGAACTCTGTAGTTAAGACAAGAGCCTTGCCTGCAAAGTGTTCAGCTAAAGTTAACACAGATTAGAGGATGTGACTTCATAGAGTGATAGATAATATGTTTATCCTTTTCCTATAAAGGATAATTGATTCAGGGGAAAAGTCAGTCCAGGGCTCCTGTCAATGGTGGGCAGAGCCAGAGTTGAAGGTGAAACATTGCCACTTCTCTTTTGCTGTAAAAATGTTACTTTCCCTTTCATTTCATGCTCCATTTGTTATGGAAGTGGTACTGCTGCTTTGTGTATCTCATAGGGATACGTGGCTGCGCAGGAAAGTGTGAAGTTGTTTGGCACACAATATTGTTGTAAGCTTGTGGGGTTAGAATGGATCAGCCTTCCCCAACCTGGTGCCCTCCAGATGTTGTTGGACTACAACTCCCATCACCCTTCTACACTGGCCATGCTGGCTAGAACATATGGGTGTTGTAGTTCAAAGGCATCAGGTTGGACTGGATGACCTCTTAGTGCCAGGTACTGTACAATCCTGTACATTTTCAGTGCAATACTATGCATGCTATATTGGTCGTAAGACCCAGTGGGTCGGTTCACATATAATGACAAGCCACCGTGAGTAACTTCCCCCACGGGGCTTGTCGTTGTGCACTTGCCATCAGTTTTACAATGCAAGCAGTGGCGGGGTGCATGCTGCGGCTTGTTGTTATGTACAAACCTGGCCAGGGTGGGTGGTTAGGCTTGTTGTTAACAAACTACCTGCAAGCCTAAAATAGACCATGGGTTCTGGGAGGCTTGTTAACCACCCTAACAACCCACCCTAGTCAGATTCGCACATAATGACAAGCCATGGTGCACTCCTGCCATGGCTCACATTTTAAAAATGTTGGCTGGCAGGAGGACGACAAGCCCCACGGGGAATCTAACCTACGATGGCTTGTCATTACCTGTGAACCAGGTCCCTGTTCAATGGGGCTTACTTCTAGGTAAGTGTGCGTGCCTAGGAGTGTAGCCTTTGCTGATGAAAACTCTGGGACTGCAGACTCAAGAGGCATTTTGTCCACCAATGGCTGTACAGTATGTCCTTATGAAGAGCTCTTTCACCCTTTCATATGTAAACCAAACACATCTTCTGCTCTCCCTGCATCAATGCTCCACTTATCATACACTTTGATTCTTTGCTTTTGCTCCACAGGCTGGCATCTTTGTAGTCCGTGCCCACATCCTGCTGCACCTGCATGCTCTTGCAGTATTCTTGTGCTCACAATGGTGGTGCTCTTACACAGTTCTTGTTTGCACAAACCCCTATAAATGAAATATGCTTTTTGTCCTCAGTGCTAGAGATCATTTCCAAGCTATTACTACTAGATATATTTCCCCCCCAATTATCCAAAGAAGCACTCAGATCTAAGGCATCTGTGTATTGCCTTGCAATGGTCAGAATTATATTCCATTTGCCTTGTACTTCTTTCTTTCAGAAAAAAGGAAGCTATCACATTATTGCCCTGGGGCAGGCATGATAGTAACAAGAATGCCAAATAAAGCACTTGGAAAATTTCTGCAAAAGAGTTTGTCTGTCTGTATGAAACCTTAATAAACCAATCATGGCTGCTTCGGTCTGATTTAATAACCAAGATATGGAAATGTCAGAAGGGCAGTCTGATTTTCTGTTTTTGCATATGTGAAAGGACCCTTCGCCACAGGGAGAGCCAGGCAATGGACCATATCCTTAGCCCCCTAGGTTTACAGGGGCGCTTGTGTATCTGTATATGGAGTGTATATGGACAGTGTGTATACATGGAGATGAATGGGAGACAGGTTAAAGGTGGCCTAGAAATAATTTTAGATAGATAAAGTACTACAGCTTACGTAGACCAAGAGAACCGTTTTCATCTAGCTTCCTTTTCAATCTTTTGTCAGTGCAAAGTCTCCCTAGAGAACTGATACGGCACTTTTCCTGCCCCTGTCTTGCCTTGGTCTGCACCCACGGTCCTGGCTATGTTGCAGGGAGGGGATGCTGTGATTGTGAACTAAGCAGCTGCTCTTGTGCAACTATGGTGCAGATTGTGGAAGTCTATGCATACAACTGTCCCAGAACATTAACCCAGTCTATCTTGTGCTATTCTGTCTTGATGTCTTTGCAGTGACAGATGAAAACCTTTTAATTTGCCTCGGTCTTTCAATGCAAACTTCTGGATCTGTTTTTATGATACAGGTTGTATTTTTTTTGGACTGTCCTTCTGCTGCTGTTTTAAATTATTATGATGTTCTCTATGGATTTTCTTAAAAAATCCTTTTAAATTTGAAAGCCATTGTGAAAGTCTCTGGACAGAGGATGAGATGTAAACATTTGTTTTAGAAAATGACAAAATAATGGGGAGATTCAGAAGGTGAAGTTTTAGGGATGGACAAGGAAAATTTGCACGAACATCTACAATCATATTCACGCTTCATTGGGAGCAAGTCCCATTGAACTCAATGAGACTGATGTCTGAGGAGATATGCCTAGAATTGCACTATTCAAGTAATGATGAAAAACGATTACCTTTGAGCTTGTTTGAAGAGCCTTCTCCTGGTCACAGAATGACCACAACCTGCTCCTACACATCTGGTGTATGAGAAAAAGCCTTCTACTGTAGAGGGCAAGGCCTCCAGGAAGCATTAGAGCTCAAACATCTCCTAGAAATTCACGATGACCACAGAGTCCTCAATATTGCTTTTAAATTAGCAAGTCCTTCACCTTAATTTTCAGTGAGTGAGAATCCAAGCATCCCCCCCCCCAAACTGAGGTGCTTGTCTGCCCTTTATGTGCTCGAACAAACTCCATATTAGCTGTAGAGCTGGTAGTACAAGGAAAATGCTGTTCTGCTGAGAAACATGAGCTAGATGGTAGGTCTGAATTATAATCTTTTTTAAAATCCCCTCCCCATGCCTTTGGAGGAACAAAAGAAATATTAAACCTCACCTGTTTAATTGAGAGTGGTCATTCTCCATTTTTTAAAATAATAATTGCAGTTATACACCATGAACTTGGATTGCTGCAGTAAGTGCAGTCACAGTAAAACAAACAGACCCCACAAAAGGGGGTGGGGTGGGGATCTGATAGTTTTAAATGTAGCCTACTGCTGGATTTTAATCACTGGCTTTGTGCTCTGCCAAGCGCTGCAGGAGCATGAAAAAAAGGAAAGGAAAAAGGCAAGCTATGTGGAACTCCTCTGCGTGGGCAGCACTATCTGGGGAATGTTTGCAGGGACCTCTTGCAGGCGAATTTTCCTTTATGAAGGATTTCCCCAGCTCTGCAGGCTGACAGAATAACAGATGAGTTTTCTGCTACACTGAAGGGGAAATACCTTTTGTCTTGAGAATGCCCTTCACTGCTGTGGGGGGAAAATCAGTGTGTTGCAGAAGCCCTTCTCTAGATGGAGGTTTTCTGTTCTCTAGTCAATAATTTTTATAATTTGCTGTTCTACAATGCTGCCAGACACAAAGGAAATGCCTTTCTATAAATATATTTGCAGCTCTAAACATACTGGCTGTTAACTTTATGATAAGGCAGGGAAGCAGTGGGCACCTTTTGAGGTTGTAGTAAACATTAAGTAAAAATTGCCAGGCCACCATGCTGTGCAGAATATTCTCTGGACTACATAAGATCAAACAAACATTTCATATATCATACATTTTGGGTGACAATGCAGAATAAAGTTCTAAATAAACACAACAAATTAATTAGCCAATATATATCTCCTGGTGCATTAGGTCAATTAGACCCAAGGTATATGCTGTAACGTGTCAGGGGCCTCGGTCCTGCAATCACACATTCTAGCACTCTGACATCGGAGACTCCAAATCAGTGAGATCCTTTTATTACAGCAAATCCCACGGCATAAGCTTAACAGTTACAGTCTTCAGAAATCATATAGCTGATGGCATTTTGCTACAGGCTCTTGAAATTGTTCCACATCAACTTAGGGGACTGGAATGTCTCTTAAGGACCAAATTTCCCAACATTCCATCCCAAGGGAAGGATCGGAGCCAATCTCTAATGCTCCTCAGACAAGGGAAGGATTGGAGCCAAATTTCAGCTGCTCCTGTGACAAGGGAAGGGACCCTAGAAACAGGCCTGACCCACACACCCACATAGAGAGCTGAACCAACCTTGCCACTGAGTTGGAACCTCTGGGGTGCCGTATGTCTTGGCCTTCGGATCTGAGCAACTCCTAGCTGCTCCTCCAACAGGGGAAGCATCAGAGCCCTATTAGATAAATAGATAGATAGATTATTTATTTACAGTCATAGACCAAAACCATCAGAGCCCTATTGCTCCTGCGACAAGGGAAGGGAATCTAGAAGAGGACCTGAACCAGCATGCACACCTCCACAGAGGTCAAAACCAACCCTGCCACTTCCGTTGGCCCCTCTGGGTACTGTGCATCCAGGCCTCTCGACAATCAGGGTCCAGAACAAGATCAGACTTAAGTCCAAAGTACTTCCCCACATGCAGAGATTCCAATGCCCAAAGCTCCCAGCCTTGGAATCTCTATTGCACATGGGTTGAGGCATAGGAAAGTCCAGAAGTTGGGAAATAGCCCCAAGCCAGCCGGGCTCTGGGCTGCTTGACAAAGACACATCCATAGCCACGAGAATGCACAGTCTATGAAAAGTATGACAGTCCTTTTCATGGCAGGTTCTTGACAGTAAAAGTCCGAACAGAAGAAAGTCCAGATTAGGAAGAGTCCATGCGCATAGTGCTCCCAATAGCTCAGTCGGTGATATATCCAAACAGAAGGATGCAGACAGGGAAGATGAGAGAGATGTTCCTAGCAAAGGCTCTGGAGCTAAGCACTGACTTAAAAGCAAAGGTGTGGTCATCTTAACCCTCCTTCCAAGCCACTGATTGACAAGGGAGCTGCCCATCCACGAGGTTCCTATCTCACCTGGGTGTTTCCCTTCTATCCTTCAGGGGTGAGGCTTCAACCAGAGGGACGCCTCTGCAAATCACCCCTACCCTCTCCTGAAGTTCCCAGAGAAGGCTGCCAGCTCCTATCTCTGCAAGGTCGAAGTTTCAGCTGGACGGGGGAGACAACTCGACTCCCGTCTGCTTTCTCCTGATAATGCTGACAGTAATAAGCTCACACTGGTCTTGACATTCCACAGACTGACTAGGTCCCAAACCCTTCCAAACTATTACTGACCAGTTTCTGGTTATGAGCTAGAAGGCCCACTGTATTACTGACACTGAACCCCCACATCAAGCTTCAGGCAAGTACTAGCAATTTGTGGGGTTTTCCCCTATCAAATGCACCCATGCTGTTCGTCATGCTGATTTACCTACATGGAGGCTGGAATTGCATGCTACAGCAGACACAAGGATGTTTTGAATATACTTAAATGTAGTGGAGGAGAAAAGGAGAAATGTAATGTTTATAGATAACATCTAGTTCCAGTCTCAGTGTAGGTAGATCCATGCTTTTTTAAAAGCATAGACACAGAATGAAAGAAAGAAGACAAAAATGGCAAATATTGATTATAGCTGTTCAAAGTCAATTTGCGCCATTGTGTAATTGGCAGTACATAGATATAAATATGCCTTCAAATTTCTCCCATCTGACCCTTAAAGTTCAAAATCTCTTTTAAACCTCTAATGTCTTATTCCAAATGGGAGAATTTGCTTTCTTTATCTGAGGACTTGTTCAGGTGCTTGTACTGTATGGAGCAGGGCTCTCCTGCAGCTCTCACTGAATTTTTAGGTCTAGGTACAGTGTCCATCAGATTACATATACATCTCTTGTTGATTTATTTTCCCCCCTAGTTTAGCTGCAGACCTTGTCATACGCTATTTCCTGTGAGAGATTAGGGCAAATTCATTTATTACTGGCCTGAAATTCCATCACGGTTTGTGGTAACACAGTGAGTGAACTGTGTTTTATGGTAACAAATTCCTGACATGAAATTTAGCCTTATAACAATCCCTTGCCAATGCAGCATTTTCTACAATATATCAGGTTTTCCTGTTTCCTTACTATCTGGGCCATTTATGCAAGGAAGTCTTTTTGCACATTTATTTGGAGTCTGAATAAACTGCACCATACTTTTTTGAATCTTTTTGCCTTGGGTGGTTAATGTTGATTATGATATTGAATGCATGGATTATTTGAATATGCTATGCACTGTCTCCTAGCAATTAATTGCTGATTAACAGGGAAACTACTATTGGGGTGAATTTATAGTTTATAATGGACACTTTGACATCCTTGGTCTGTAATGGATTGTGGTTTGTCATAGTCACTCAGTGGCAAGGGAAAGGCCTGTTCTACATGTGCTGTCCTTCCCAGCCAGCTTGCAGGAACTGATACAGGCTATCCTAACTACATGCATTAGATTATTGTAGGATCTGGTGGAATAGATTCTGGGGTTCATTATTGTTAAGGTTCTGCTGAAATTAAGTTATGAAACTGCTTCTACAGTTCTGGCTGTTGGTGCTTCCAGACAGAGGGCTCCTAGTGCTACCGATCAGAAGACGTTGTGCAGCCAGCTATTCCGTCTTTTTTTCTTTAATGGATTTTTTGTGGTAAGAAAAAAGATGGAATAACTGCTGGGGAAACATGGGAGGATCACAAGTGGAAGATGTCATTGTCTGGACTAGTGCAGCTCCAGGTTTTTGAGGGCCCTTGGTGAATCTATTTTCTCACCACCATTGTCAACAGCTGCTATTGCTCCTACAATCAGACAGCCAGTGAGCAAGTATGCAGTGGCAATTGCTGCTCCTCTTTCTCATCACCCCCATTGTCTGGGCCAGAGCAAGAGACAGGTAAAGAAGGAGGTTGCATTGGTGAAGAGGATGAGCAAGTGCAGAGGAATCTTGTCAGTGGGCTCCTGCTGGGGCGTGGGCTCTTTGCAGCTGCCTGACCATGCCTATCCTTGACACCAGCTCTGGTTTGCCCCCACTTCTCATAAGATTCCATGAATGAGGCAGGGCAGTGGTGGAATAAAAGTCTTGTCTAGAAGCACCCTATGAGGGTGTGTGTGCATGCTGAGATCACTTTCTTGAGAATGTGCGATGTTCTACTGATGTATGTGTTACTCTATATTTCTGTGGAACAGAAATAGAAGAGGCTGGGACAGGATTTGTGACATCTGCTCGGCCACTGTTTAAAACAAGGTGCTGGACTAGATGGGTCTGTGGTGGCAAAGCTTTTTTATGTTTATTTTTAATGTACTTCTTTAATACTAGGATGTACAAGCAAATAAATTATTATACTACTTCATATAAACCATAGCTTCATTCTAATTAATCCTGGCTCAGACTAAAACCTACTCTTGTTCCAAGTTCACAGACTGTTACTTTTCCCATTATGCTGCCAGCAACTAATGCAATTTTAGTGTTTTTTTAAAAAAGTTGCTATGCAGACAAATAAAGCCCAGGACCAAAGCATCTTCTTTCATATGTAGAAAGAGGTTCCTGTATGTGTAACAGCTGCATTCTCTGCACAAAGAAAACAAGAGAAATCCAGAAAATCTCTTTGGCACCTAGTTTCGCACTTCTGACAGTGTGTGCAAAGCTTGTGTATTGTTGTGTGTACATCCATGTGTGTAATTACTATTTTTTTTTCTTGACCAAAATCTGTATGTTCAGAAGATAACACAGATTTTGGCCAGGATCCAGACAATCACAAGCAGAAAAAAGATACTGTTTGTGCAGTTCATGAATGAATGTACAACAAATCTTTGCACTATGCACAATTTAATGTGTGAAACAATCTTCCCTCTTGTAATTTCCAGATTTTGTTGCTCCATTCTCAGTCACTTGTACTCAAAAGCAGATCTTTAAATTACAGGCCATCTGGTCATATTGCTTTTTACCTATTGGCTGCGATAACTCTTTGTGGCGTAACAATCTTTTCCACAGCAGTTGCCAGAAAGGAGAAGAGTGTCATAAATATCTACCCGTGTTTGATTCTAGGTTACAGATTCAGCTGGTGCCAGATTCAATAGAAAACAGGGCTCTTTTACTCAAGAGGAGTGCCAGAGTGCCAGACTAGATGAGCCTTTGATCTGATATACCAAGGCAGTTCCTCTGTTTTTCATCCATTTCTCCTCCATATGCAGGTAAATGAGTTTAAACATGAAAAATACAGTTTTGATAGAAAGGTTACTTTCAATAGTTCATGAAACCATTCTTCCAATGTTTATAAGAAATTGTACTTGCCTGTCTCTTTGCGAGTGTATGGGTGAGATAAAGAAGAGTCAGACACAGAGTATATGGTTTCAAATCAGGGCCACATTTATTGAATTGCAAGGACGATGGATGTGGGTTCAGCCAGAAAACAGCAGCAAAAGAGACCGTGGGCGGGAACCCAGGTGCCTAAATAAGCCCTTTCCTGTGTCCCCGCCTTTTTACCTGTGACCAACCTGACCTGTTACCTGACTCCTCTCTCCTCCCCCACTCGCAAATCTTCTCCCTGTCCCCAAGTGAGGGGCCAGTGGAAGTCTGTTCTTTATCCACTACATTCTTCACTGTGGTATCTTATTTTTACCATGATATTCTGCTAAAGGTGGAGGTAATTTCAGACATCTTCCTACAGTATGTGCAAGAAAGCGTAACATTATTTTCACGCCAAGCATGAATAAACATAATGTATATTCTAGGATAAAACAGAGTCCTTTAGTTTAAGAGAGGCATTAAGGCTCTTACAAACTCACCCAGGCTCCCCAAAGCAGGAGAAATGTAAGTTAAGGGCTCCTGCCTTAACCCATGTGGCAATATAAACAGTAACAATCATTGTTACTGCAAGACTGCCTGGGAAGCCTGTCTATGCTGCCTTGAGCCCCTTGGAGCATAGATAGGATATAAATGTCATAAATAATTTTATACGCCTGCATTAGACATATTTTCTAGCAGCTCAGTTTTATCTCTGTCTCTATCTCTATCTCTATCTCTATCTCCATATCTATCTATCTATCTATCTATGTCCCAATCTTCTTCTGGAGACCTTGGGGCAGTGTACATGGGATTATCCCATTTGATCCTTACAACGACAAAAACAACTCTGTGAGGTAGATTAGGTTGAGAGATAGTGGCATGTTTGCACATCACAACAACCTACCCTGTGAATAAGCTAGACAGGGTGAATAAGCTATTCACCTTGTGAACAAGCTATGGTGCACCCAACAGATGATCAGGCTCACCGTGGGTTGTCCCCTGCCATTCACCCTCGGTTCTCCTGTGGGTATCCCAGGGGACTCTGCAGCGGGACCCATCTTGTCTCCCTCTCCCCACGCCAACCGTGAGCCTTTTTGCGCTTGCTGTGGCTTCCCCAGCACCCATTTTTCCTGGAGAGAGCTCTCTTTTCGTGATCTCCGAAATGACCGTTACTGAGCCCCTCCAAAGTGCCCAAGTGACACATTGGAGCGGCTGTCACTGGTTCACCACCTTTTTTTGGGGGGGTGTACCCGAAATTTGCACAATATCTTTGTCCTTTAAAAGAAAAAAAAATCCAGTCTTTTGCAAGTGCCCGCTTGTGTACTTTTTGGGTGTCTGGAATGTGCAGCCTTGCCTCATCAATGTCCTGGGAAGCGTCTCCTGCCAAAGTGCAGGAGGCACCATCCAGGAACACTGATAAAGCAAGGCTGCAAAGAAGTTAGTTCCCTCCACATAGACCTGTTTGATGCTATTCACAGTGTATTATTTATTATATGTTAACTCCACCATTTCCCCCAAGGAGTCGATGGCAGCAGACATGGCTGTTTTATCCGCTCAACAATGCTGTGAAATGGGTTAGGCTGAGAATAGTGACTGGCCCAGGTCGCATAGTGAGCTTCACGGCCTAGCAGGGATTTGAATCCAGATCTCCCCAGATCTAGTCTGACACTTTATTCCTGGGGTCTGTGGGCACTAATATGCCTGTGGACACCTCTCTTGGCACCCGCCAGGCTCCCTGCCTGCCTCTCCTGATTTTTTTTTAGTTTTCTTAAGATTTTTTTAAAAAAATTAACTGGGAGGCTGGCATGCTGCAAACCAAAAGGCAGTCATCCAGCACCATCTTTATTTTAAACAAGTGGTTTTGTGTTTTGGAGCTCAGACCCCACCTCTGCCTCCTTGTACTCCAAGGAGTACAAGGCAAGTTACTTTTCTTTTAGCCTCACCAGTTTGCCTTCTGGGAAATGAGTGTTTTGTGACCAGCCATGCTCACCATGTCATTTTATGAATGGGCAAGCTCCCCGCCCCACCGTGACAGCCATTTTGTGAGAGCGCCCATGACATTCTCTCAAAATTCCACATGTGCCCACATCTGCTGTCATCCACACTGACTGAATATGCAGCACTGTTTCTGTTCCATATAGAGAAGTAGAGCCTAATGCTGGAGCCACATTTCTTTCTCTGCTATTTCAGTCAGCCAGATACCAGACTTTTAGACTGAATCTGCATTACAAGCACTGTGAGCAAACCATATGAGGCAAGATCTTTTCAAAGGAAGTCACATATTCCATTCCCCTCTTCCTGGATGTTTTATTCTCTCTGCTTGCATTTTACAAGGATTATTATTGTCATCTAGTTGGCTCTCAAACAATTGTGTCTGTTGTATTACTAGTGACCGGCTGAGAGAATATCGTTGCACAAATCTTTTCAGGCTCACAAGGGTTTTGAAATCTCCCCCCCCCTCGACTTTCATGCAGAAAACTTTGACCTCACTCAAAGGCAGATCCCCGTTTGCATCTCTGCCACAGTGACTGTTCTGCCCTCGGACGGGACGCAGCCTATCAGTCAGAGCTAAGATAGCACTGCCTGAGTTCTTCTGCTGTTCCCAATCACATTCAGTTCCTGATCAAATTAACCAGTTTTAACATGAGAAAGGCAACAGCAGGGCTGGTGCTACCATTAGGCCAACTAGGCAGCTGCCTAGGGCGCAGGGATAAAGGGGGCACCAGAAACGCCTTGATAAAAAATACAGCGCTCTCAAGTGGGAAGGGGGGCGCGCTAAATATCTGATCTTGCCTAGGGCACCAAACTGCCTTGCACCAGCCCTGTAACAATGTATAGTCTTCTATATTGCATCTGCTTGTAACTTAGGCTCCGTACACCCATACCTTCAGATCGAAACCTCTTCTTCTGCAGGTTGGGGGCAACACCGATGCTGAGAATAGCTCAGGGACAGTGGGCACCTTGGTTTGCTTATATGCTTTCATTTGAGTTGGGGAGACTGGCAAATGGCACACATGAAGTCTGCAACATGGACTTTCTTACACATGTGGACTAGTGCCATGGTTTCGCACATGTACAAAATGCAACATGAGCTTGTGCACCCACATATGCTATGGTGTTGAATATGCTTACAGGCTCTTAAACTTAAAAGCAAGGCTTGCTTTTTTTCCCATTCTGCCCTGTTCAACCTCTACCTTTCTGTTCAGGAGGCAGTAACAAATTTACCACATTTATGTACTTTGAGCTGTTCCCTTCTTCTCACCAAATTATTTTACCTCCTGACTACAAATGTAGTAACTTGCATCTCCTGTGCCCTAGTGATAGCTGCCATTGCGTGTGTGTGTGATATAAGTTCCATCTCCATCTCTTTCAGTTGAATAACATGGAAACTGAAGAATACCATATGCTAATGGTTTGAGGGCACATGATGCAACAATCTTGCTGAAGCTAAGCAGGTCTGGGTCTGGGTCTGGTCCATCAGACTGATGAATTAAACTCACAACAGTTCAATATCCTGAAACATACAATATTTTAATATTCTTCACAATGTACTTTATGTACTCCTGGTATTTAAGGCAAAAATATATATAAAGCATACTTAATGGTGTATATTTACAGGATTTATGTTGACAATGTAAACAGGATGATGACAACATAAATCCTGCCTTGGAATATAAAACTTGTTCACATACTAGTTTAAGATATTATATAAGAATGAACCAATATCCAGCCAAACTTCCAGAAGACCCTTCTCCTAGGTTCCATACTTGTAACAACACTGGCAAAAATGTAGTTGTTATACTGTACTCTGTTACAATAATTGTATTTGTAGGATGATGTGTTAGCCCAAGATTATCTTTAAAGCACTCTTTACCCATGTAAAGTTCTCCCAGAATGTTGGTTCTCCCAGAATGCAGTTGGTTCTACTGCTGTATGTTCAAGTGATAAGTAACTTGGGCTGAACCAGGAACGGTGCAGGGCTGTTTGGCGCCCTAGGCCAAATTATATTTAGCGCCCCCCCTCGTGCCGTGGGGGGGGCTCCGGAGCAAAGCAGCCCTGCTCTGCAACCCCCCCCGTGCCGCCGCCGCCGCCCCACCACCACCTACCTTCGCCCCTGCCCCCGCTGCTGGCTGCTGCTGCCGCTGCTGCTGCCGCCTCCTCCTCCTCCTCCTCCTCCTCCTCCGACGCGACGGGACCCCCACACTTTTTTTTTTTGGCCGGGGAAACCAGGGCAACAGGGCTGTTTAAGCCCTGTTGCCCTGGTTCCTCCTCCCGCCAAAACAATGCCGGCGGGGCTCCAGAAATTACGGGAAGGTAGGTAGGTGGCTGGCGGGCGGGCGGGCGCGCGCGGGGGGGAGGTGCAGTGGCGGCGGCAGCGGCTGGCAGGTGGGCGGGGAGGCGCGGGGGAGGCGGCAGGCGGGGCAGGAGCGCGCCGGAGGCGAGGAAGGGGCACAGAAACGCTGCGCCCTCTTCCGCCACGCGCCCTAGGCAGCCGCCTGGGTCTGCCTAGCGGTAGCGCCGGCCCTGGGCTGAACACCAGCTATCTTTGAATTGTGAATCTTCAGCAGTGAAGGCATTTCTGCTGGCACTTCCAGCAGTAATAAGTTAGTGTGAATATAGCCTATGACAACTTCTTTGCCAGTTCTCTCTCCCCCCCCCCCCCCGGTTCTCTTAGTTTTTCTGGGACCTATAATATTCCTTTTAAATTGTGCCTCATTTGCCACTTCACAACACAGATGACAAGGTGTAAGAATTTCGTGTGTGTATGGATATTAATGGTAGTTTGGATGCTTTCTCCTTCATATAATAGAAGGTGGCCTAAATTAAACCAATCAATAATTTGATAGGATTTATTACTTTGAGAATAATGGAAGCCTTACTGAAAGCTGTTGTCATGACACTGTAGGCTCCCTGCATGAATGATGATACCAGGTAGTTGAGAGCAATTATGACTGTGACTTTTTTTATTTGAAGAGAGAGAGACAGAGAGAGACAGAGAGAGACAGAGAGAAATAAAGCTCAAACACCACTGATAGATTTCAGGGCAGAGTTTGGGGCCATTTTGTGGCAGCTTTGTCTGGCTGGGGGATCCGCATGGGGAGCCAGTCACAGTGTACCATGCTACTGGAAACCATTTTCCTTCTCAAGTTATACTTTATTGTTTAAATGTAGAAACAAATCAGACTAAGCTGTGGTTGTTCAGGATAACAAATTTTGTAATCAGAACATACAGTGAGAACACAGTCAAAATCTGTCAGAATAGAAATGCATTTTCTTATATTTTTCTAGTGAACTTTTGAATGACTGGCTGATGACATTACTCTAATGGTGGTGCCAGTTTAGCCTGATTAGTTCTTAAATGATCTGCATGAGGGTTTTCACTCATTAGGGACTGGGTATGGAGTAGAAATTGGACCTTAGAAGCCAAGGTCTCCACATCGTCTTATATGTTCATATTTTTAATTTGGACTTCAATATGCTATACATTAAAAATGCAGCAAGATGCAGATTCTGACCTAGGAATGAACTTCCTGTCATTATCATGACTTCTTGTACATAAATTGCTATTAAAAGCAACACAAACCTATTAATTTATCTGTTCTGAGAGGTACAAGGTGTTCTTCGAGGTTAATTGTTTAGCTTATTAAAACTAGCTTTCCTCTAGTTCAGTGATGGCAAACCTCTTTGAGCCCGAGTGCCCAAACTGCAACACAAAACCTACTTATTTATTTCAAAGTGCCAACACTGCAATTAAACCTGAATACTGGGGGTTTAGTTTAGTAAAAACAACTCATACAGTTGTCTGAACTAATTAACATCTTTTGTCTTAAAAGAAAAACACAATAACAGGGCTTTCAATGATACAAACAGTTTTTTATTGAAAAAAAATCAACTCAAATTTTTTAAACAGTACTACATTGTACACATAGCCTGAAGGTAATTTAGATACACTTTTTAAATAATTAGGCGCATGTATTTTTGGATAAGGGATTCTCAACTTGTAATATGATTATATGCCAGACTGAAATTGTATGGGGCAAGCTTTACTCTGGGTCCTTTCCCTGCTTCTACAGGTGTCGGATTAATAAAAGTAAAAGTCAACCTGTACTAGGATGAGCAAGATAAACAAGAAAACTAAACGTGCTTAACACATTTTAAACAACCTTTATTCTTGGGACTACAAACACTGCATTAGGTAAAAGTTTGCATTGGGCATGCAATTTTTCAGGCTGTAGAAAGTTTATAGTTCTTATTTATGCTAAAAATGATTAGTGGTTTATAATTCATGTATAAATAAATGTAAATAAACAGGGGAGGAAGGGAAGGAATCTGGAGGGGAGAGGAGAAGACTTCAAGTGTTTGAGGGAAAGAGGGGGGAGATTGTGATGAAGCCAGGGAGAATGTGGGGAAAGGAGAAGAAGGTGCTGGCTAGGAGGGAATGAAGCAGCTGGGGGGCAAGAATGAGGCGGCTGGATGGGAACGTGCGCGCGCTGCAGGGATGTAATACGAGCCTTACCTGGGCTCGATGTTCTCCTCCGATTGTTCCTGCGGCAGCCCGATCTCACTCTTCTGAGCGGCGCGGAGCATTCTCCGCGCCGCTCAAGCTGCTGCTGCTGCCGCTGCCGCCGCCCATCGCTCTTCTGAGCAGCGTGGAGCATTCTCCGCGCCGCTCAAGCTGCTGCTGCTGCTCCCACCGCTGCCCGTCACTCTTCGGAGCGGCGCGGAGCGTTCTCCGCACTGCTGAAGCCTCCGCCTTTGGACCCGCCGTCGCCGCCCGTTGCGTTATGTCCTGCGCGCTGGATCCCCGCGCTCTGTTTTTGGCGGGGGGGAACCAGGACAACAGGGCTTAAACAGCCCTGTTGCCCTGGTTCCCCCCCCCCACCAAAAACAGAGCGCGGGGATCCAGCGCGCAGGACATGATGCGACGGGCGGCGGATCCGGCACGCAGGACATGACGCGACGGGCGGCGGCGGGTCCACTGCGGCCGGCGCGGAGGCAGTAGGTAGGCCCGTCAGCCCCGCCCGCTGCATCACGGCCTGAGCCCTGGCGCGCAGCATGACGCTGCCTCACGCCGCCGCTGGGGAGTGTTGGCGCCAGGCGGTGACTCTCCTGGTGACCTATGGCTCGCGTGTCAGCAGAGTGGTCCACACGTGCCACCTGTGGCACGCGTGCCATAGGTTCGCCATCACTGCTCTAGTTTATCCCGGAATACTCAGTAGTAATCCAAAGGCTCCATGCATTCTTCTTCTAAAAATTATCAGTTTGAGGAAAAGAATAAGAACATAAGACCATAAGAAGAGCCATGCTGGATCAGACTGTAAGAATTAGAGAATGTTTCTTTCCCAAATTATATTAAGTAAAATACAAAGGACAGAAATTAAAAGAAGCCAGAGAACTCACCCTGAATGGGGCCCCCAGCCTAATGATAAATGAGGACTAAAATATGTAAGGAACTCAATGCCCGGGTCATAAGGATGGCATGGGATAAGTAGATGATAAATTATGCTTAGATAGGGATGGCATTGAATAAGTAGGTAACAGATAAATGAGGAATCCTCCCTTTCTGGAAAAACAGACCAGGCAAAAGAATGTGTCAAAAGAAGAGGTGTCTGCTGATGGGAGAGTAAAGGACAAAGTTAAGATAAAGTTAAAATATGTGTAAAAGAGCCAATAGGAAATTAGGGGAAGGGGATGCAACAACAAGAGGAGGGGGACTGTAAACAGGGGCAGGGAATAATATATTCTGCTTAGGCGTTCGTGATAGGCTGTACACCTCAAAGTACCCAGCCAATGGGGGAATGAGGGAGGATCACTGCAGCCAGGCATAGTGAATAAAAACACGCTGCTTGAATGTTAAGGTGTGCCTACCTGCATAGCGCACCCACTCTTGCAAGACTGTATTCAATAAAAAGTGCTTTGCTTTCACCAATCTTCTTGTCCAGAGAACTTTTTCTTTTTATAGGACTTGAACAAAGTCACTTCTAACAAGACCAAGGTCCATCTAGTCCAGCATTCTGTTCACACAGTGGCCAACCAGATGCCTGTGGGAAGCCTACAAGCAGGACATGAGGGCAATAGCACCCTCTTGCCCACGTTCCCCACCAACTGACTGTCTCTGATACTAGAGGTAACATATAGTAGGGCTGTGCACGTAATCACGTCTCGAACCCGAATCGGATCGGCCTGATTCGGATTACGTTTTGATTACAGTCGAATCGGATCGACCCATGCCCAGATCGGATGTAATCGGCTGTCATTGGTTCTGTTTGATTACAGACGATTACGTCCCGATCTGGGTGATCAGCCAGGAAGCTCCTTCCCCCCCTTTCTGAATGGAATGGTGGGGGGAGGAGAGTATTATTGGCAGCAGTACCATTAGAGGAAGTTGCCCTTCTCCAATGGCTAGCGACGCTGGCTGGAGGAGGGCTAAGGGAGATCCATGCTTTGTTTTTATTTCTCTGACCATGTGCGTTTGGATCAGTTGCCGCTTGCCTCCTGGCATTGGAGAGAGGAGGATTATAGGTGGTGGGTGTCTCTTTTTGGATTTTAAAAAAATTATTCCTCAATATTATTTCATTTAGGAGTAGCTTCATTTTGAATACAAACAAATCCATTTACTTTTCTTCTGACCCCAGTTTGGGGAAGGAGAACTGAAGGAGCATTTGTTTGTCGCCTCTGGCTCCTAATTGCTTTGCTTTACTATATCCTAAGTTATTTTAATCTTTTATTAGGATTTAGTTTAGGACAATTAAAATCCTCCCCACCCCCATACAGTTTGTGGCAGTGAGGGAGTGTTTGCATCTGCCTGCCTTCTGTTCAGCGTTTTCCTGCCAGACTTACAGGAACATGTGTATTCATGGGGTGGTGGTCAGTGCTTGCAGGGCAATCCCTTTCTTTTTGTTTAAAAATTGTCAGGATTGGCACAAATTCAACAGGTGAAGTTTACCCACCCCCACCCCCCCAAACACGGAGGTGCTGCCTGCACCTAGCGATGTATCCACGAATATTTGCGAGTCTCGGTGGGCTGAAGTGAGGCCAAAATCGGCCCCACTTGCCCCCCCCGAGACATGTGCACCTTACCTTCCCGCTGCTCGTCCCACTGCTCCACGCCGCACTGGCAGTGCAGGGTCCCATTGCGTCATTTCCAGCTGCCAGGAAGTGACGGGATGGGACCCCACGCTACGTTTTTAGCGCAAAAACCAGGGCAACCTAGCTTAAAACGGCCGCGATTTGCTATTCGCAATGAAATTTTAAAATGAAGAAGTGAAAGAAATTTACAACATATAGAGTACATTCAAAACCAAATGAACTCACAGTGTCTGTAACACAGTTAAGAAGTGTTCAACAATTGGCAGTGATTAAAGGTCTAAAGGTAATTAAAAATTACTCAGGAAACTGTAGATCCATAAGTTCTAATTTTAAGAAAGGGTATGTTGAGCCATGAGATAGATAAGCTGATGTCGCATATAGACTTTAGGGTGGGGGATCAAATACTGTGAGATACGGAATATGATTCTGTCAGGTGTACTGATGGACTGAGGTGTGTGTTGGGTTGGAGGAGCCTTTGGACATAACTGTGTTTTGCTCTTTTATGATGCATATGGCTTGCTGCTCCAATGACCAAGCATGACTCATGTTTTGAGCCTAAGCTATGGAATTGGCATGGCCCATGCCCTAGGGGCTCACTGCCAAGAACCAAGGCTCTGACCTTCCTCTTTCTCATTGGTGCCTCTTGATTGCTCATCTGCCTTCTGGGCCAGAGGGGTGAGTGGTGACAGCAGCAAGGATGAGAAACAGCTCCTGCTTACTCATGAGTAGCCAGTAGCAATGATGTTGAGGTAGATGAGGGTCCGTTGAGAGAGGGAGGGGCAATATAGTGGCATCTTTTCCAGAAAGCCCACTCCAGACCTGGATCTGGCACTGCCAGAGAGAATTCTATTTTCTTCCTGTGTCTAACCAGGTTTGCCCTGCATAAATGTTGATCCAGCAAGACCCCTATTGGAGGCAAAAGAAAGATTGACCCCAGAGATTTTCCTTCATGCCCCAGTGGTCTGGCATGTCAGGGAATGTGAACCCCCTATCCCAATTCTGCAGCCCCATACTCCAAGCCAGCAGGTGCCACCATCCATCTGGTCCTACAAAAGGGAAGTGAAAGACCCAGTGTGGCGTAATGGTCAGAGTGTTGGACTGGGACTTGGGAGATCCGGGTTCTAGTCCCCACTTGTCCATGAAGCTCCCTGGGTGACTTTGGGCCAGTCACTGACTCTCAGCCTAACGTACCTCACAACTGCACTGGTTGCCAGTCAATTTCTGGGCCCAGACCAATTCAGAGTTGGTGCCTACCTTTAAAGCCATAAATGGCTTAGGACCAGTCTACCTGAAGAAGCGGCTTCTCCCATATGTTCCTGCCGGATTGCTAAGATAAGTGTGGCGTAGTGGTGAGAGTGTTGGACTGGGACTCGGGAGATCCGGGTTCTAATCCCCGCTCGGCCATGAAACTCACTGGGTGACTTTGGGCCAGTCACTG
This sequence comes from Shinisaurus crocodilurus, assembly GCA_021292165.1. NCBI lineage: Eukaryota > Metazoa > Chordata > Lepidosauria > Squamata > Shinisauridae > Shinisaurus > Shinisaurus crocodilurus. The sequence continues at coordinate 59,790,536 of CM037877.1, forward strand.
ACTCTCGGCCTAACCTACTTCACAGGGTTGTTGTGAGGATAAGATGGAGAGGAGGAGGAGGAGGATTATGCAAGTCACCTTGGGTTTCTTGCAGGAAAAAAGGCAGGATATAAATATAATAAATAAACAAATAAATAAAGAATCCTACTGGATAAGAATGAAATGGGGCACCTGATGAAGGTGTTAATGATACACATTTCTAATTTTCTTTACATGCAATTGCATTAATTATGCTGCTACATAATTTCTGTTGGGGCATGCAGTCTGTTCATCATTTCAGCCATGGGGTTATAGGTGACAGGAAAAACGAGCACAAACAGAAACAAGGGTGAAGTCTGGTAAGGTTAACTGCATACTAATGGAACCATAGACACTCTCTCTTCATTAGTATGCATCATTAGAATACCCAGAATTGAAGCATACATTGAGACAGCCTCCCTTGGAGTATAGTGAGAAAATGGTTGTTGATATCCATACATTAGTTATGTGCTTGGGTGGCAAAACTATACAAGGGAGGTGATGCTGCACTATGTTGCATGATATAAAGATGATGCTTTAGCAATTTTGATGCTTTCTCATGCCTGGAATAGTTCTGGCAAATATTCTTACAATTTGTGGTTGAGCATTTCATGCAAATGCTATGATAATATAACCAGGGTAGCAAGGCAACATTTATTCCACAGTGGGTCTGGTCCCTGGTTTTGTTGCTGTTTTTTAGTGACATGCTTGCTTTCCTTATGAATTTCCTTTTGTATTTTTTTCTAACTATGAGAAAAATAGTTTTCTCTAACCATGAGAAAAGTAATAACTGAGATGTTTGAAATGGATGCAATAAGCCATAAGAATGAATACACTTTTTAATTTAAGGCAAGAGAAAATTGCACCCAAAAGCAGTGCAATGTAAACACAAGGTTATATGCACCTTTTGTAAATTGTCCAGCACATTTGCTTTTGTGTGTATTTCTTCTGTAGAGTACATTATTCAACTCCACAGAGAGGCTATTTAGTTACACAAGGTAAAAATAAAAATTATGGTAAGCTGTTATTTAGGAGCAGGGGAAAATAATATGCTCAAGAATAAATAGCTTGCTGGGATTTATTATGCTATATTTTAAGGGTTCCAGGAGCAATAGATCAATTTACATATTATATAGTACAATATTCATCAATAAGGTGCTATATTTATCTCAAACAGGACTTCCTTTGGGTTTTTGTTTTGTCCTTGAAATGTTAACAGTGTTTCTGCATTTGAAAAGCAGAGTTTGTCAGTTCAGCTTAGTTCACAAAACAATGCTTGGTGAATTATTTGATATTTCCTGTTGAGTGTATTTGACCCACAGGTAGATTTAGCTGTAAATGTTAAAGTGCACCATGACCACCATCACCCTGTAAGAATGTTAGCACAAAAGAGCTCTTAAAAAGGTAGCAGAAATCTTGTTTATAGGTCTATATGGATTTTAGGAGGAATGAAAGAGAGAACCATTATACTTCCTTATTGCAAGTTTTCCAGCATTAACTTGCATCCCTCAGAGTCAGACTACTTACAGATACAGTGATGTAGGTGTTAATTTCTCCATAGGGTGGCCACATGCCCTACTTTACAGAGGACAGGGATGTCCTCTGTAAAGGGCTGTCCTCTGTGTTTGAAAGGCTGTCCAGCCCAAGTCAAGTTGAAAGATAAGGAAACATAAGAAAGAAGAGCAGGAGCTTTCAAGTTGCCCATCAATAGATTTCATAGATTTCATAGACCATAAGATTTGGAAGGAGCCTACAAGGCTATCGAGACCAACGCCCTGCTCAATGCAGGAAACTAGATGAGGGGTCTCCCATCCAAGTAATAACCAGGCTTGACCCTGCTTAGCTTTCCACACTCAGACAAGCTGAGCCAGCGTAAGCCACAGGTCTGGAAAGCAGACTGCAGGCATGCAGGTCACCTGGTCACAATCTTCCCCTCTATGGTGACATGTATTGTATTTTTTTTTTAAATTTTATTAAAATTTTTCAAACAATACATAAAACAACTAAATAACAAACATACAACTTATATAGTGCTCCCGTCACCACGGGACCATATAATACATTCTATCTCTATAATCTATAATTATTCATCATTCCAAAAATACAACATATCTTGACACAGCATACTCCCTTTCCCCTTATTTAACACAAAATCCAAAAATAAACCCCAAATATCCTTAAAATTATTTTTCTTTAATTGTCCCCTTTTGCATTTGATATTACAAGTTAACATATCATTTAAAGCCATATCCTACACTTCTTTATACCAGTCAGTGATAGAGAAAACTTGCTGAACTTTCCATTTTCTTGCTATCATTAACCTACCTGCTGATAACAAATTTACAATTAATTCTTTAACATTTTGAGGACCATCCACCTTTTCAGTTATTGATAACAATGCTAATTTAGGACAAACTTCTAAATCAACACCAACAATTTCTGATATTTCTTCAAAAATCGTTTTCCAAAAATCCAATACATTTTTACAACTCCACCACATATGAGCATACGTACCCAGCTCCTGACAGCCTCTCCAACACATTGGAGAACATTTATTATCTATTTTATTTATTCTCACCGGAGTCAGGTACCATCTCCAAATTAACTTATAGAAATTCTCTTTTATCCTTATTGACATATTTTTCAATATTCGCCTATCCCATCTTTGTATTTCTATTTAAATCATAGTGGCTATTTCAAATTTGCATCTTTACATAAAATTAGAATATATAATTTTATGCAAATTTGTGTCTCCTTTTGTCCTCTGTTGTTTTTGGTGATCCATTTCTTCTTCCTTGGCGATTCATATGCACCCATTCTACTCAGGGCTGTCTCAAGAAGGTAAACTAGGTGGCCACCTGGGGCAGCAAATTCTGGGGGAGCCAAATGGCTTCCCTGAAGGTGGCAGTGTTCCGGCTCCCCCCTCACCTCTCTGGGAAGCCCTGCTGGCTGCTTCCCCACTGTAACAAATACTGTAGCAGCAAAGAGGCCACCACAGCTCTCCAGAGAGTTCGAAAACCGGTCCACTGAAGTTGGCATTGAAGGATCATTTTTTCAATGCTAGTAGTCTTTGCTTCTTCCAGTACACTGACATTTGTTCGCCTATCTTCCCAAGTAATTCGCAGGATTTTCCGGAGGCAACGTTGATGAAATCTTTCAAGGAGTTGGAGGTGACGTTTATAGATAGTCCATGTTTCGCAGGCATACAATAAAGTTGGTAATAAAGCCAGTAAAGTTGGCTTCATAAACCAGTGTTTTGGTCTTCTTACAAATATCCCGATCCTTGAACACTCTATGTTTCATTTGAGAAAACGCGGCACTTGCGGAGCTCAGACGATGCTGGATTTCACTGTCGATGTTAGCTGTAACAGAAAGATAGCTGCCAAGATAGAGAAAATGATCGACATTTTCCAGTATTGTCCCGCCAAGCAGGATAGATGGCATCACCAAAGGGTTAGCTTGCACTTGCTGATGAAGCACTTTGGTTTTTTTGATGTTAAGTGAGAGACCAAGTTTTCCGTATGCTTCTGCAAAAGCATTTAGGATAGTTTGGAGATCATCCTCTGAATGTGCGGAGACCACATTATCATCAGCATACTGAACTTCCACACAACGGAGGTTGTAATTACCATCAGAGCAATATAGACTACCTAATGATGCTATTTCATACACCTGTCAATTGGTAGCAGAGAGATCAAGGAAGGAGAAACAGGGAGGAGTTTTCTAAGACCCCACACTGAGTAATTGCTTTTGTTTATAGATTTATTTGTTATCTGTCCTGAGTCATTTGCTGATTTGGTTTTATAACATATTGTCTTGATTAGCTGTTAGCTGTGCTGTGTTCCCCTACAGCAGGGGTGGGGAATGTGTGGCCCTCCAGATCTTGTTCGACTGCAACTCCCATCAGCTCTTGCCAGTGGTAAGGGCTAATGTCATAACCCTTGGCCCCTTCCAATGTGCAGCAGAAGATTCTGATGAGGACAAAGCACAGGTCAAGGCACAGGCTACTTCCTTGGAGATAGGACAGGGCCCTCCCGGCCAGAGGACACAGCCCTGCGATCATCTTCTGAGGATGAGTCCCTGGCAGCAGAACCTCCATCTCACTAGCCTCACAGAAGTCTTAGGCTACAAAATCAGATCAGGACCCTTTAACAGTTTGGTCAACTCTTTCAGGACAAGAGAAGCAGAGCTGATTACACTACAGGTCTTGTCAGACTACATTAGCTTTCAGTTGGCTTTAGCTCCTTGCTGAGACACCATCCTCCTAGGAGTGAGTTCCAGTTAGCAGGGTGACTTTGGCTTATAAAAGTTTATACTACAATACATTTGTTAGTCTTTAGTGTGCCACTGGACTCAGTAGTTTTATTAAAAACCTCAAGAAGAATATTGGTGTAAATCTTCAAAGCATGTTTGTGGCACATTTGTCATTTGTGGCATATTTAGTCATCCTTTAGGGGAAGACTAAAGCTGAAGAACCCTCTTCTATGCCTAAGATATTGAAGTAAAAAATAAAGCTACCCAAATTAATTTCATCATCTAACATTTTTATTCATAGAGAAATAAAAGGGAGTTGTAGAAAGTATCATATGCAATATAGTCTCACTCTGGCATCAAGAAAAAAGATTGCTAAGAAATTGTTATAAAGTGATACTAATTTAAAAACTGTGTTCTGAAGTGGGCGGTGAATAAATATATTTAATAAATAAATAAATAGTACCACAGCCTTACTGAGGCTGTGCTTTGAAGAATATGGTAGTAATTTGTAGGAGAAAGAAAAGCAACATGACTGGGTACAGTTTTTGTATTTAGAGGCTGTTTTCTCTGTGCCCTAGTGATATCATGCCTATTTTTAGTAAAACACCCTTTTTCAGTGTCTGTCAACAGCAGTGGCAGAACCATGTCTTGTTGGTGTGGCTATGTAGAGTTGTTTTTTGGGGGGGAGGGGGGAGTTGTCCAGAGACAAGTAAAATGTCTTTACCGATGTTAGAAATCCTGTAGGCTTCTAAAAGGTAGTTGGGGTGCCAACTTCTCCTAGTGACCCTTCACTACTGCATGCATAGTAGCCGGAACAGACCTGGAAGCCAAAGCTAGCATACAGGAACAAACTATGGGACACCTGGGCATCGAAGAAGGGGTTGTCTGGGGTCACCTTATTGCCTACTCCCCTGAGTCCCCTGCAATCTGTTTGAGTGCCGAGGCTGACACAGCATTTTCCTTTTCTCCTTCTACTCCATCTAGGTCCACCCAGGGATGGGGACTCGGACTCGAGGACTCGACTCGTGAGTCGGACTGAGTCCCCCCTCTGACTCGACTCGGACTCGAGTCCCAATATTTTTAATGGGACTCGAGACTCGAGACCAAGGACTCTTCAACATCCCTGGGCTGTGCCAGAAGGAGTGGAGAGGAGCGTGATTGCCGGTGAAGAGCGCATGGAAGCGAGGTGTGCCGCTGTTCGGCCACTATGGATGGCTACCAGGAGTGCAGCCCCAACAGTGTGTCAAGATTTATTTTGATTGATGTGTTGCGTACTTGGGAGAGGCAGAAGAAGGACCTGAGATTACTCTGTGTGGCTGCTCTGAGTGTGTTTCTGGTTCCAGCAAGTTCATTACCAGTGGAGCGGGTGTTCAGTGAGGGTGGAATTGTGATGAGATCTCACCGTTCCAGAATGGGGGCCAAACATTAGGAAAAAATCATGTTCCTCAAATGCAACATGGATAAGTTTTAGGAAGTACAGCAAGTTTATTTTTTAAAATCATTTTTCTAAAATGCAGCCTTTCAGACATTTTGGGTTTGGCTGCCTCTGCCTGCCTGTTTGGGGTTCTCAGCCTCCTCTGTCTGCCTGGTCTCTTCTTGACCAGTTCAACAGTTGAATTGTCCAAGACAAAGGCCTCTGCCTGCCTGCTTTGGGGTCCCCTGCCTCCTCTGCCTGCCTGGTTATTTTGGGTTTTTCTGCCTGGTCTGCTCTTGCCAAAATCAGTTGCAGAGTTTTGAAATAAAAAGGCACACTTGTGCCTAGAATTTATTTAAGCCACACATCTGAAGTAGCCTTATTTTGTTGGGAAAACCCCCCATTGATTTTAATAGGGACTCGTGGAGTCAGCTTTGGGAGTGACTCGTGACTTGTGACTCGTGAGTCACCATTTTGGACCAAGGACTTGGACTCGGACTCGAGACTCGGGTCCAAAGACTCGTGACTCGACTCGTGACTCGAGACCAAGGACTCTTCAACATCCCTGGGTCCACCCAGCGTTAGCATATATGGCACATCTGGGCAGCTGCCTGGGCTCCATAGCCCTTTTGGGCCCAGTGCTGATGTCTGCCCGGGCACTACCTTTAGGGGAGCCCATGTGGGGTGGTGGTGACAGTGTTGGCCTAGGACTGGGGAGACCCAGGTTCAAATATCCCCTTAGCCATGAAGCTCACTGGGTGATGCTGAGCCATTCACACTCTTAGTCTAACCTACCCCACAGGGTTGTTCTGAGGATAAAATGGAGTGGGGGAAGAGAATCGTTTGTGCTGCCTTGGAGCTCCTTGGAAGAAAGGTGAGATTAAACCAACCAATGTGAGGGGAAATCTGCAGGGGGCGAGGAGGGAGAAGGGATAAAGGAAAGAAACAAGACCTCCTTTCACTCCCTTTAATCCCACCTCCCCAAATGTTTTGAGGGTCCCCTCCCCAGTTTTGAAATCATATTTTCCTGGAGATATTTTCTAACCATTTATGGTCTGGCAAGGAAAATTGTCTGGATTTGTAGAAATGAAAGCTGGAATATTTTTTCCTGGGATGCTCTTTTCAAATTCATGGCATGGGTTTATTGTTAGGTGTGCCTCTATTTGCCACTGAGACTTCCTCTGGCAATCAGTTTTGTTAACCAGCCATGTACAGTGGCCTCTGTAATTGTCATGGTTAGCTGCTGCCAGTCAGGATAACACTGGCATAATTGCATAACGGAATGCTTAGGTGTTATCAGTATTCAACACAAGGTGAGAGCAAAGGGCCTCGTAAGAAGAGCAGTGGCAGGAAATAAAATTTTCTTTTTATCTTCTGTTATCTGCAGTGCAGAGAAGGCATTTGGTCCTATCTTCCCTCAAGGTGAATATGACCTACATATGTAAGATTCACTACTAGGAAAGAAAATTAACCCCATAAACGTGAGGTGGGAGGGTACTTGCAAGATCTGATACAACATTCAGACATGGTGGGATTAAACTGACCTAAGATTAAGCTGCCTAAACTTTGTATAAAGAATGATAAGACACCTGCGTGACCGTCTTGGAGCAGATTTAACATCCATATCAAACAAAATTAATCTCTTTAGGAAGTATAATCTCCTAGTTTAGCATCGGGCATTATAGTGAATGAGGCAGTTTGCGCCTGTTGGTTCAGAACTGCAAGGCAAGGCGTTCTGATGTGGTAAAGACTGTCATGTACAAATGTCATGCTTCCGCACACCTAGGCAGGGCAGAAGGGCTTCAGGAAAAAGGACACTTTAGCAAGGCTTGCCCCAAACAAGGACCTTTCTTACACAATGTACTGGCAGCACAGTTTGCTGTCAACAACTGACGCCCACAGGGGAAGTGGCTTGTATGAAGGAGCTCCCCATATGGTTTAGGGCAGGGCAGCCTTCTCCAACCCTGGTGCTTTCCAGTCATGTTGAACTACAACTCCTATCAGCCCCAGCCAGAAGGCCCATTAAGATGGCTGGGGATGGTGGCAGTTGTAATCCCATACAGATGGCTGCCACCAGGTTGGGGAAGCCTGGTTTAGAGTTTTTTTAACCATGTCAGGAAAAATTATCCCCAAATAGTTGTGTTGTCTTAGGTAAATTGCCCATACCATACGAGAAGCCCATGCACTTCGTGTTCTCCGTGGCAATCATGCCACCGATATGAGCCTGTAGCTTTGACTGGCCCCAAGAAAGAATGCTCAGGACCGAACTACATGTTACATGCAACTGCATGTAACAAAACCTCCTCCCATGGCTGCCTTTGGTCCAAAAAAGTGGCTTTGGGAAGGCGCAATTTGGAGTCAAGAAGCTTCTCTCCAAAATGCATGGACATGTGCGTGGTGCTTAACCCTTCCCCCACTGGTCAGTTTTTGCTTCAGATTGCACCCCACCACTGCTTCCACTCCACCTGTGGGATTTTAGAGGTGTGTTTCCAAGGGTAAACATGCAACGGAGTCTGTGCGAGCAAATCAGCTTGTGTTTTGAAATAGAAAAATGCCTGGTTAAGCACTCACCCAACCCAAAGATTTTGATTTACTTCATATCCCTTCCAAGGTTGCTTTTCTTTCCAACAAGGTGCAGTTTGAAGCTGGTTACCAAATGCCACATGTATGCCCAAATGTTCACCTGCAACCCTGACACTTGGGAGGAATCTAAATGCTGAGCACTGATTATCCCTAAATTTAGCACCTTAAGGGTTAAGGGGATTTGGAGATTAAGGAACAGTGGCTTAACCAAGGAGTAATTTATTGAACAGAATTGCAACATACATCTGAAAGGTTCAAATCCATCCATGTAGACTAATAGTTTAGACAGACATATTCAAAGTAAGGGTGTGGTGTGATGGACTAGCATGTGTATGTGTGTGTAGGTGGTAAGAAGTCCTGGATGTGGAGAATGCATGGGAAGGTAATGGACGTAGCTGGGTTTGTGAGCAGAGAGAGGCAGGCAGCAAACTGCTTACCTTTCTGGAGCAGGGCCGGCGCTACCGCTAGGCCAACTAGGCGGTTGCCTAGGGCGCGTAGCGGAAGAGGGCGCAGAACGCTGCGCTCCTCTTCGCTGCCGGTGCGCTCCTGCCCTGCCCACCCGCCCTCCTCTCCGAGAAAGCCAGGTAAGTGCGCCCGGAGTAGTGGTGGGGCCGAGCCTGGGCGCCTCCCCCCTACCTTGCCTCGCCTCCGCGCCGCCTCCCCCCTCCCCCTCCCCCGCCTCGCCTCGCGCCGCCTCCCCCCCCGCACCGCCTCCCCCCACCTCGCCTCGCTTCGCCTCTGCGCCGCCTCCCCCCCGTGCCACCTCCCCCCCGTGCCACCTCCCCCCCTCGCTTCGCTTCAACTCTCCTCTGCGCCGCCTCCCCCCCGACACCTACCTTCTCCGTGCTGTTTCCGGAGCCCCGCCCGCGCTCTGTTTTGGCGGGAAGTACCAGGGCAACAGGGCTTAAACAGCCCTGTTGCTCTGGTTTCCCCCGGCGAAAAACAGAGCGCGGGGGTCCCTTTTCGGAGGAGGCGTCGGACTGGGAAGGTAGGTGGGGGGGCGGCAGCGGCAGCGTGCGGGGGGGGGGTCCGGTGGAGGTTGCAGAGCAGGGCTGCTTCCCGGAGCCCCCCCCATGGCACGAGGGGGGACGCTAAATATAATGTAGCCTAGGGCGCCAAACTGCCCTGCACCGGTCCTGTTCTGGAGCACACAAAAGCTTGGTAGAAGATAGGGAAAGGAGTGGGGAAAAGCTGGCTGGATTCCCCAGAAGAGTGAGGGTAATGCCAGAAGGAAAATAGGGTCCAGCAAGCTGATGGACTTGCTGGGGAGAAGTTAGGGGAGGGTGTTCTAGTACCTGTCCTGCTTTTCTGCATAGCTTTCAGTGCAATGGAGGTAGAGGCAACAGGGTGCCTCTTAAGGGTTCCACAAGATTCCTCTTGTAGGAGAAACAGAGGCTTTTCTGGGTCAAAGAATACGAGTTACCTGGCTGACTGGCTGTAGTTTATACTTATATGCCCCAAACCTGTGTTTGTCAAACTGACTCTCCCTCTTGACTTAGGTAGAATGGAACAAGATAATAGGCTGTTGGAGGCATTAACCTGGTGATCCTTTTAGGGCTGGTGGTGACTGGCCAGATGAGTGATTAACAAATGTAATAAATAAATAAATAAATAAAATACAATTTTACAAGAGGTACTCAGGAGGGGGAAGGGAAGAAGAGTCCTGCCAGAGACAGCTGGTGGTGGTCATAGCGATGGTGCAATGGTCTTATGTCATGTACCCTGCTTTGCCTTGTGTGCCTGACCTGGCTTTTCAGATAGAAAAAGGGCTTATCCTGTGCTCTCCTCAAAATGGAATGAGGCCTCTTTTCCCTAACAGAGGCTACTGTGTCAAAAATAGCAGAATATTGGGTTGTTTGGTAGGAAGCTTCATTGCACACCTTGCATGTAACATGAAGTTTGCTCTTAGCTTCCCATTTCTATAGGGTTGCATAGTCCAGGCCCTGTAGTTTCCTGTACATTTTAGGAGTTGCACAGAAGACAGCATTTTTGGCTGGAGCAGCTTTGCCTGCCGCACTGGTGGGGAAAGTGTCAGCTGGTATATCTGTTTCTTCTCCGCAGAAGCCCGCTCTCACAGTTTGGCCACGGCAGACCTATGTTTGTGAGAGCAGCACAAAGTGCTCAACTATTTCTGATTACAGGAGCTATAATCAGATTTTAAAACTCCTGTTTGAAGACAAGTTCTCAAACCAAAGTATTGTACTCAGATATAGATACTTAAGTACCTGTGTGCCATAACAGTTATGAAGGGTACATGCATGTTTGCCTCCTTAAAATACATGGAAGCAACCTTAATTTTTAAAATCACCAGTTTCATATATTTAGGGAGTGGGAAGCATGTTTACAGGGACATCTGCATGGCTTCTGTAGTCAACCTGGTAGTGACCATTTCATTTATATTTATCTATTTATATATGTATTTATATGCTCCTTTTCCACTTGAAGGCCTTACATGGACTTTATACTTGGTATCTCTATTCCAGTTCAAACAGGTACATGAGAAGCTATCATTGGGACCTCTGAGGTGCAGCATAATTGAGAATGAAGCTGAAAGTCTATCCAGAAAGAGAATTTTCTCACTTTGTAAGCTCATTGTACATTCTTGCCTGTTCTAATTTCTTACCCTTGGACTGTTTTAATTATTTAGAAAAATAAAACCTTTTTTTAGAGTATAAATATTATTCAGATGCCTTCACACAGTTAGTTGTTAATTCTGTTCCTTGAAGCTTGCAGAAACACTTTCTTGAGCAAATCTCTAGGTACTTGCTCTTGGACAAACTCAATGGGCGAGTCCACATGTCATGTGAAGCCACTCTGAAGATAAGCCACCATGGGGTCGTTGTTCGCTTGATACCCATGTTACTCCCGACAGATGATTGGGCATACTGTGGCTTGCCGTAAGTTGTTTCTTCCTTGGTCCCTCCACCCACTCCCAGCATGTATGCCAGGTGCATTTGCAGGAGCAGAAATCCTCATTTCCTCATCCCCTACATCAGCACCCTTTCTGCAATTAGTCCGCTGGGGTTGCCAGCTCATGAGTGAAACTCCCCTTTCTCCCTCCTGCATCAGATTGCCAAATGCATATAATTTTCTGAGTGCTTATGAACACGGTAACATATTTGCATTTTTTTTTTTTAAATGTTTTTATTCAGGGTCTTGCCCAAATGCGCAGGAGTGCAAGACTGCCTGTCTGCTATTTAGCCCAGCATGCTGATAGCTCCATCTTGTCAATGTCTTTGTCAATTTCGGGGCTTGCCTTGCTAATGAACACCAAAAGGCTGTTTCACCTACTACTGAAGTAATTACACCTGCCTAAAAAGCTCCTTCTGCAGCTTCCAGCTGCTTTCGGTTCCTCCCCACTACATGCTTGTTGCTTCCCTCCACTGGTCTGTGTTGTTAGCTGTCAGATATACATATGGGTTAAAGAGCAGTGATGGGTATCAGTAAAGATATGCAAATTTCAAGGCAGAGCAGTGATGGGGATTGGTAAAGACTTGCAAATTTCATGTCAGAACAGTAAAGGGGAGGGGGAAATTACACTAATTTCATAGCAGCAGACTTTCAAATGTGTGCACTTGTGCAAGACTGAAAATTATTATTATTATTATTATTATTATTATTATTATTATTATTATTATTATTGGTTTAGAATGCATTTGGGACACTCTCTGATGTCCTTTCTTCTCAATTTTTAGGGACATGGGGCAGAGGGCACTGACAAGAGATGAGGGAGGATGGCGGTGGCACTAGCAAGAGTGTGAGAAGCAGCAGGGGTTTCCGCTGCTCCTGCCGGGTTGCTCTCTAGCCATCCCCAACAACCCATGATGAAGTCTGCCTACCAGGTTCAGAATGTCACAACAAGCCACTCTGCACATCCCAACAAAAGCCATGGGTTCTCAAGGTGGCTTGTTTGCGGAAAACACAGAATGAAAAAATACTCATGATGTCATTTGGACATCATGACGGGCTACCCTGAAACACCTCATGGTGACAACCCACTGTGGCTTATCATGTTGTGCGAACCAGGTCACTTTCTTTCAGCTGGGTTTGCACAGGATTTTGCCCTTGTATTCGCACTAAGCTAGATGTCACAGTGGAAATGTTGAACGTAGTGTGTGTGTGTGTGTGTGTGTATGCTAAAAGCAGACATGGGGTGGGGGGAGGGGGAGGCGTGTGTGTGTGTGTCGCAGCATGGATGTTTAACCCTTTATCCTCACTAATTCCTTGATGCAAACTTTTCCCTGGAGCTCCATTTATCTGTGAAGGAGAAAACATACGAACATACAATTTGTATCAGAGAACTGGTATATGGAGAAAGGGTTAAATCCCATCATGCTGCAGCCCTGGATCCAAATCTAGGGCCTCCATGACTGCTTTTAGCAAAACAAAACAAAAAAGATGTTGGATGATCTATTCATGCATCTCTGATGTCATGTCTGGTAGGGATGGGAGAGAAATTTGTTTGGTTCTTATTTTAATGCAAATTTACCTAATTTCACATTTTCAAACCAATACATGAACCAAAACTCAGTTATCCTTCAAAATTTGCACTTCTCTGAATTTGTTAATGGAATTCTATAATAAAAATAGATACAAAAATGTGTATATTAGAGGAAAGTGCACACAATATATATATATTTATATATATATGACTGAAAATGATGTTAAAAATGCATTATTTCACAAAATGTGTATATTAGGCAAAAATGCATGCAAAAATGCATGTATAAGGAGAAATGCAGTGGCAGCTCATGGTCAAACTGACTGGTGGAGCAGAAAGCCTATTTCACAAAAGCATTACAAGCCAGTTTGTGATTTTTCCATTCTCACAAAAGCATTATAAAATTTAGCGGTGTGAATAAGGCTAGGCGCGCCGCCCGAGCCTTATTTCCCCACCCCCCGTCCCCGCCTCGTTTTTTCGAGCGGCGGTACCTGAAGTGACGTGACGGGAGGGATCGGGGAGCGCGGGCGGCTCTCCGCCCGAACGAGAAGCACAGGCGGCTCTCTGCAGAGTGCGCGAGCCGCCCCAAAGAAAAGGTAAGGCCTCGCCGGGGCGTGGGCGTGGCCAAATTCGGCCTCGTTCTGCCCCGGCGAGGCTCGATTATACAAGCCTAATGTCTGGTTTGGTCTTTAGAGGAACCATTGCACAGGCCCCATTGTAATCAAGGGAGATACTTCAGCAGTGGTACTCTCTGGATGCTGCTGCTCTGTGACCCATTTTGTCTCTGTGCTCAAATTTTCAAACATTTTGGGATGCTTTGGACAATGTAAGTTACTTTCCCAATCCATTGCTAAATCCCACATTTAAAATTTCATGACAAAGTTGATATTCTATTGCGGTGTGTGTGAAAGAAGGAGAAGAAACAAAAGAGTATGTCACAGAAACAAGAGGGTATGACTAAAATCAGAATATTCGAGTGCTAAATGCACTCTGTGTTACACAATAATTGAGTTTAAATGATTCATTACTTTGTATGTGCTGCAATGCTAAATAACAACTAAAATATTTTAAAATGACAGGTGGAGTCATATGCAATGTAACCATTACACGACAAAGAAAGGAAAGGAAAGGGGATGGGGGATAGCTAGTCTGGCAGCCAGAACTGGATGAAGGTCTTAGTCTCTATGTCATCCACTAGTAGTAGTAGTTTCTCCAGTCCTCAAAGAATATCTGGGGCCACCTACCCTTTACGGTAGCGGTTCAGAACCTCAGGTCTGGGGGACAAATCTGGCCCACTCAGGGTCCCAATCTGGCCCTCTGAGTTTCCCCAGATGGCCACACCCCTTTCCCCAGACCACTGATGGTGGTTTCCCAGCTTTTGTGCAGTTCCCCCCACCCCCATTCTCAAAGATTAAAATGCCTCTCCTACGGCTCTCTCCTAAGGCTTAGTTACTGGCAGTAAGAGCTTTACTAATATGCTGGTATCCTGGCCCCACCCCTTTTGCCATTGGCCCACCCACCACTGGAATGCCGTCCATCCCAGAGAGGCCAGGGCTAGTGCCAAGGGTTGGCATAGTTGAGCACCTGCCAAGGACTCACAGCCCAGCAAGGGGGGCATTGACAAGAACCTCAACAACCTGTCTTTCACCTGCCTCTTGCACTGGCCCAGAAGGGCTGCCTGCTCCCATATGAACCTGCCCATCAGTTAAGATCTGAGGCCCTTCTCTGCATGCTTGCACATTCTGAAGTTAGGTGGGTGCCTACTGGAGAAAGGGCCTTTTCTATGGTGGTGCATCAGCTGCTGAATTGCTCCCCCTGACAGGTTTGCCAGATGAAGTCCTGTCCTGTTTATTTGTGCTTTTAATTAAAGGGGCACGGGATTGGTTGCTGATTGGTTCTGGACTATCTCTGGGCTCCTGTGTGGCACTCTGGGACCACCGGCTGTGCTATAGGAAGCAAGGCAGTGCTCTCCCCCTCCTCCGGCACCCTGAGTGGGATGCAAATGGGCCACCCAATGAATGGGGGGGGGTAAACCATTAGCAGAAAGGTGAGGTTAGAAATACACATAAATTAACTAAATAAAATGTGCTGCCATTTTATATCTATAGGTTGCATCTGCAATGATTGAAAATGGAGAATATAGGCCATGTTTATTTTCATGTGATACAGGAATACTTAGTTTTACAATTGCATTTGGGATAACTATTGCCATATCTTAACCGGTATCAGTGAAATGACATACCATTATCAATACTTGGAGCTGATAATGACTGGGTTTGCATAACACATTAAACCTCAGTACGTTTATTGTGCGGGTAAACCTACGGAGGTTCAAAGTGTTGTGTGAACCCGGGAAGGTTTAGTTACTAATAAACCACGGCTTGCAGTAGGGTTTACTCACCCTACCGAGGTTTGGCATGTTGTCCGAACCCAGATGATACGCTAACCCTGCCACAAGCCAAAAAGGGCATAGAGCCCCCTGGCCAGGGTGGCAAAATATGGCTGCCACTCTGAGCAGAGGGCTCTGGCTGATGACAAGCCAGCCAAGAGCTCAAGCGGCTCCCCCCGCCATGCCGCGGCCAATGTCGGGAGAGCGAGATTGCTCGTGAGCAATCCTGCTCTCCCAGCATCTGCCACAACATGGGGGATCCAGGCACCCCGACCTTGCTTGCTCTTGAGAGCAAGTGAGGCCAGGTGCCTGGATCCCCCGTGCCGCTGCCTTCACTGCCACCGCTGTCCTTTCGGCCGAAAGGACAGCAGCAGCGGAGACGGACGGTGGTGGACAGCAGTGACAGTGCGTGGGGCTCGGCCAGAGGGGGTGGGCCAGCTGGGGCAGGCTCGTTGCCCTTGCTCAGCAGGGACACAACCCCGCTGAGCAAGGGCAAGGAGCCTCTTCTCTGACAGCTGCCAAAAAGTGCCAACTGGGCACTGTTTGGTGGCTGTCATCCCCATTCCTCTCCCTCAGTGCTCCTGCGGTGCCCCCTGGGATACTGGCCGGAGGACTCAGGGGAGAGGAGGTGCCTGTGGCTCACGCTGGCTCAGCTTGTCCGAGCGTGGAAAGCTAAGCAGGGTCAGGCCTTGTTATGACTTGGATGGGAGACGCCTCCTCTAGTTTCCTGCATTGAGCAGGGGGTTGGACTCGATGGCCTTGTAGGCTCCTTCCAACTCTATGATCTATGAAATCTATGACCCCCACTGTGTCCGACCATTAGTCAGGCACAGCCGGGGCCTGAGGCCACTTTAAACCCAAAGAGGTTTCAGAACCTCTATGAGTTTAACGTGAAATGCAAACCCAGCCATTATGTTCCATTATTATGTCACACTACCATCAAAAGAGTTTCCCTGCTTTCCTGAACCTGGTTTAATTATAAATGGTCAAGTATCATTTCCCCTTGTTTGTGGTATAGTAATGTTTGTGATCTGCAACCCTAGAAGGATTTTTCTCTGCACAATAGAGTGATTAGGGAAGCAGACAGAACTCCCTTTTGATGTTGAAGCCAAGAAAGAATTGGGACAACCAACAGGCTTAAAAACAGTCAAGGTTAGGACACATTTCTTTCTCTCTTCTGTTTAAACATGGGAGGAAGCCAGCTAGATCAAAATAAAATATTTTGGGATTTAACTGTGACATGAAGTTTCTAAAGCTAAGGTATTACTAAGCAAGGATAATACATAATATATAAGAGGAATGGATTTGATTAGGCAATGGTACATTCATGATATTTGGAATAGATGCAATAAAGATATCAACAGATACCAAAGATTTCTGTGATCACAGCATCTGAAATAGTGGAAATCGCTACCAACAGGTTATTGCAGCTGTATTCATGGATTGGCTAGTGCATGTGTTAGGTATATTCACAATGCTGTCCCGAAGAACTGTTAGCACCCTTTGCATAGGGACAATTTTGACATTGTGATCAGGCCTATAGTGAGGAGAAACTGGAACACTCCGGATTAGTAAACCCTGTTATTCCCCTTGACTTCTCCCTCCCTCCATGGCCTTTCAGTGAGGAAGCCAGAAGGCTCCATATGCCTGTTGTAGCCCCCACCCCAAGCTCTGATAGCAGAGCTCACTACCAGATGTACTGTAAAAAAAATTCTGATTTGGTTCCCATATGCGGTTGCACATTTCAAGTTCTATGAATTGGCACATTTAGTAAGAAACTATTATGAATAGATGACACCTTAAGGTCCCTCACTGTGGAAATTGAAAATGAAAAATAAATGAACAACACCCACTTCCTCAAAGTCTACTGAATTTTGCCTACATTTTCAAGCCACTTAGATCCCTTGTTTATTATTTCATCCTTTCTTGTCCCTGTATGACGTCCAGCACATGCTTCTTGAGCAGCACTTGTGCACCAAGATGGAGCTGGCAACAAAACAAAAAACTTTCCTATTTGTCCTTTCAGAAATGTAAAATTTTGCAGCTACTTAGAATTGCCTACTGATAAGATCTGCTTCCTTTTGCCAACTACTCTATATGTTACATTCATGATTCTGGCTCTATAAAGACATGAAAAGAACCTGGGATGTTAAAAATTGGGTCCCCCCATCTCTTTGACTTTTTAAACATCTGTGATCCAAGTGAACTACTCTTTCAATCTACGGTATTCTGTCCTTGAAGACAAAAATCACTTAAAACAGAGGCTCAATCATTTAAGAGTTAAATTTTAACTGAATCAAAACACTGTAGGCAACATTATATGGTGTGTGTCCTCATCTTTTAGAATAATGTATTTATGACCTGAACTTGTGGAGATGTATCTATTCTAAAAAATGAGCAGAGAGTCTATGTTGGTTAAGGCATATTTCATAAGTGTACAAAAAGATTCAATACGTGATGTTTTACTACCTGTATTTTCTGTTCCTCCTGAGTACCATTAGTATTCTGCCATACCATTCAAATAATAGCAGCCACACTTTCATTAATGTTTTGGGATTTATTTATTTAATAAATCCAATGTAACATAAGAGAGCTGCTGAGTTTGCAGGGTTTTGAAACTGCCATTGTTTGTTACCAAATTATATGCTGTTGTGCTAAGGTGGATATCAACAGTCAAGATAGATTTTTCTGGAAACTATATGAAACAGCATTTCTTCACAAAGTAGAATGCATACTAATCAGTCGTCAGGCCGATACAGACATGGTGAAGGAGATCTATGGGGGAGGGGCCGTTTAACTCTTTCCACCTGCACTATGGTCCAGAAAAAAAATATCCTCTTAACGTTGCTATTCACCTTAGGGGAGCAATGGCAGATTCCCTCCTCTCCCGAGGTGGAGTAGCGGCTTTGAGGGGCAATTTTCATCAGAACTGTGGCATGCAGGGTAGGGGAAAGGTTAAACATCCTGCTTCCCATGTGTTGCAGTCACAATCCAGAACCATCTCTTCGTGGCTGTTGTTTTTAAAGGAAAAAACAGACTCATTAAATGCAATCATGCATTTGACGTGTTGACTGGTTTTCATCTTAGACATGGTGTGGAGACATGGAGGATTGAGCTTGCTTTTAGTCAGGTGGCTCTTAGTGCTACACAATCATTGCTCTTCTGTTGTAACCTACTAACAGAATTGCAATTGACTTTCCGTTATGTGCATATCCTGCTATGTTCTGTCCACACCAGTAGCTGCTGTGGATGGGCCTATTTGAAGCTCAGCACACACTCACTTTAACCCTTGCAGAGGGTGCTGTTTTATGACTCCATTTTTTAAAATCAATCTTTTAATTGGTACCAAAACACTTTGGGTTTATCCAGTGGTAGTCTTGCTTAGAGTAAATCCATTGAAAGTTAGATTAACTTTGTTAGATTTAAGTTAGACTAACATTGGATACATCCCTTTTGTAGTTATAAGTTATATATATATATATATATATATATATATATATATGAACCTTCACATCACCACCATTTTAGCAACATGGCTAACAATTTTTTAAAAATTAACATTATAGCATTGTGGTATTTATGGAACTAATGTATATCACATGCTGTTACCATATGGGTTGGAGACATGATGAATTCATTGCAGGAGGCCTTCACCAGCTTCCACCCCCATGCCCCAAGATACACACTGCAGAAGAAAAAAAAGGATGGTTCAGACCAAGCTGGGCAACCTGAGTATCTTGTCTCATTGATTCCAGTATATATGCAGTTTGCAAGATCAAGGTCTAACAAAGGGGTGGAAATTGTAGGTGGCCTAGTTACAATGACTGTCGCTATCATCTGTTTCAACTATGGTTATTCATCATTTTGAATTCTTTTACATCCATGTTGAGAAAGAACTTTTCTCATTGTCCCTCATGCCCAGAATTTTCCATTCCCATAAATTCAAGAGGAAATTCCCACAAAAATCGATCTGCCTTTGTGCTTTGTTGAACATGGCAAGTTCTCCTTACCCCCATTTGCTTCTTGGTTTGCAGATTCATTCTGTGAAATAATAGGTGATAATTTTGTACCCCTTTTATAGAACCAAGGCCTGGGTACAAAAGTACAGTGCTAACTTTCATCCAGCTTTCCCTACTGGCTCAAGCCTCTACCCAGGAAAGCTGGGAGGCCAGTTTGTAAATGCTTCCCATCTTATACGCCTGAGATGAAACACAATGTGTATTCATTTGAATATAATAAAGAACTGAAAAACGAACTGCTTTGTCAAACACAGGCAATGGTACTACACAAGTCCAATGATGCTCTACCCTAAAATCTAGGCACACAACTGAAAAATGATATCTCTAAGTTCTCCTCACAGTTCTCTTGGGGCACATTGTCTGCCAATCATCCCAGACCCCTTACTTCCATGTGACCTCCAAATGGAGAGAGCTGTTTCTGGCAGGATGCAGCTGGTCTTGGCTGTGTGTCTTGCTTCTCAATGATGATCTGATCCCCAGTTAAGTGATCTTAGCTAGAGTATTGGAGAAAGACAGGCACATGCCAGAGGGATAATTTCAGCTCAGGAACTCAGTTGAAGGAATGATGCAGTCAAGATAGCAACAACAGCATCTACGCTGTTCAGGTGTCCGCACAGTAATTTAGGAAGCTGTCAGTGGCAGCAACAGTTTCTTAATCTGCAGCACCTAGCTCAGCTTTCTCCAGCTTGGTGCACTCCAAATGTGTTGGGATTGCAACTCCCATAATTCCCAGCCATCTGGAGGGCACCAAGTTGGAGAAGGGTGGCATAGCTCATACGAACTCTGATAACCACAGCTTTTAGAGCAAAGGTTCACCTCTATGCAGCAAGCCGTTATAACCACAGTGAACTTCCGAACATCTCCTCTCAACCTCTCCTTTATAATTCTCCCCTCTCCGGGACCTTTCAGACCCATATCTGTGGTACCATTCCATCTTAGGACAAGTGGGGGCAATTGTATCCAGTCTCTTCCACTGCTAGTTGAGACACAACCACAAGTGTTACAAATACAATTCTGGCCTCGAATAATGCAGTGCAGTATCACTCCACTACTTAAAAACTGTATACCTGTAGCAGGTTGAGAAATAGTTTCCAAAAACCAATTTCCCTCAAAATTCATTTTTTGTAAATTCTGAGTCCAATTCTGAGTCCCAGATAATGTAATCGGGAGCATGACACATTACAATCCCCCCATCCAGCCTCCATGGTGAGCCTCTCTTCACCCCTCCCTCCTCTTTTCTGCTTCCCATCCATTGGCCTGCAAAACTCCCTCCAAAGCCCTCCCTCTCACCCACCTAATTACCTGCTTTGACACTCTGGTAAGTGGCAGTGGGATGGAATAAAGTAGGGAGAAGTCTCTCTCCCCCTCTCCTGTCACCTGTCATTCTACTATGACTGCAAGCCAGGGCACTAAGAAACGTAGTTTTTGCAGAAGAACTGATAGATCGTTTATGAACAGGTTAATAGTCATGGGCCCTGTCTAGGTTTTTGAGGGACACCACTGTTTACTTCCCCCATTTACTCCTACCCACTTATTCCTGCCCTCTGTTTCCTGCTCTTTAACTAGTTAATGATCCATAAGAGACCAGTCCTTTAGTCCAATGACTGCCAGGTTTGCTCAGGTGATAGACTTCAGGGGATGCTCACACGATCTTTCCTCTATGTGTATAGCCAATGTATGGAGGGATGGTGGGATGAAACCTGGTAGCCCTGCTCGCTCCAATGTCTGTGCACCCAGAACTCTGGTTTCAAATTCTGGGTTGTCCATTCCCCAACAACCTGGAGTTTTGGGTTTGAATGTCACATAAACAATCCAGGGACAGGGTGTCCCTGGCTTGTTTACTGCAGTGGAAGTGGGCAGGTGTATGGGAACCAAGACCCATGCTCAGTCCCACTGTATTTCCAACAATCCATGACTTGTTAACTGTGGATTGTTGCTGACGTGTAAACTGGGTAATTGTAAATGCACCAGATAGCAGGGGAATTGGTGCATATTGCTTAAGTGAACTGGATGTTATGAGTGTCTTCTTCAGAGACAAAATGTACAAAACAATCCATTGTAGGAGAGCTGTGTTTGTGAGACTTTTCTCTAGGCAAAAAACAGCCATCCAAGCAGGTTGAAAGGCCAAGGCACTCCTAGAAAGAATTGCAGCAGTTACTCTGTGAAAGAAAACTCATACAAAACTGCAGAAGGGAAATCCCCAATGTTTTAGAAAGAGCTGAAAAACAGCAATGAAAAATCCACTAAATGAGGCCTCTATTTCTAATATAGCAACCCTGACACGGCTAAATCCTATGTTGTGATATGTATCACTTCACCAGCTGCAGCACACTGTTTACACATGGAAGGGACAGAATGGCTGTAAACAGGTTTGTTATGTCTTTCTGGATTCCCGTGTTTTTCGCATGGGAAGCTAGACCGTGAGAGCAATATGAGCTAGTCACATGGTTTGTATGTTCTGATGAAGTGCTAACTTATTTTCTGTCTGAAGCCATCTTAGAGAGAAGCAGGACTGCTTTCTCTCTTCTCCTTTTTTTCTTCTTGCTGGACTTTGTTACTGCAACAATGTAACGTCTTTGCTGAGGTGGAGTGAAGCTCAACTTACTCCACTGGATGTAATGCTTGCTATGCATTTATACTCTGCACATGGACTGTAACTAGGAAATGTATACTCTGTAGAACTTTACTTGCTAAGTGAATAAACAGGTAGAATTAGACCTGTGGTGTTCCAGAGTGTTTCCTGACTCCATGGATTAATCTGCAACGGGGAAGCTGGAAGCAGTCTGATAACAGGGCAGACTGGGCTGGAGAAACTGGCACAACACGCTGCACGCTGCGCGGGGGGAAGTGAGATCTGGAAGATCTGTGTGTGGAATGTCAGGCCTCTGATAGCACACAGACACAGGATAATAAATCTCCCAACTCTGCATACTCAGTTCATAGAAACTCCAACATCCTATACGTAGCTTGAAAGTAGAAGCAAGAATTCCAGAAGCTTTGCTTAGGGCACCAAAGCTCCTGCACAAGGGTTTCCCTGTGAAAGCAATGTGACTCATTTATGCCTCTAGTAGGCATATCAGAGAGAGGATATTTTGTATATTCTTGAGTATATTCATTTATGAAATGACTGAAGACAAAAGTGCTTTTAAGGAAAATGACAAAAATGTATTTTACTTTTTAAAGATAACAACAAGAAGACAATACCACACTGTTTGTAATTTATTTGATTACATTGGTATCCTAAGGTTGACATACGTGGGATTCCCCTCTCCCGCTTTAGCTTCACATCAACCCTGTGAGGTAGGATAGACTGAGCAATAATCCTATTTATATAAGAATTCTGCCCCATTCTTCTAATACATACACATCACATGGGATGGCTGGCCCACAGTAATGATTGGCCCAAGATTACCCAGTGATCTTGAATGGTGAATTGAATCCTGATCCAAATCTCGCATTCTGTCCACTCGCTCCACACTGGCTCTCAGTGTAATGTGAAAGTCCATAAATACTTTATTTCTCCTTACAGTGGACATTACAGCAACATATCTAGATGTCTGCTCATCGTTTTCGAACACCCATGGCTCCTTTGCTGGAAAGCCAGTCTGGGATGTCGAGCATTACTCTCCAAAGGAGAATATATCAATCATTTAGTAGACTAAAGGAGAATGGCGGCTTCTTGATGAGAATTACCTAAGTTGTCAAAGCTCAGTATAGAAGCCACTTATTAATTGATTGACAAGGATAGTTGCATGTCAGGAGTTATTAACATTTGACAGTAGATATTTTAGTGAGGTGTAAGCTTTTCCATAAAACTTTACTAGAAGGCACTGAAGCTGGTATATCCTTTATCATTTAAAAATGCAGAGTATGCCATGGAGAGGAGTGGTACAACATCCCTCTCTCTCAAAATGATGAAATGTTTCTGACTGCATTTTATTTAATAACTATTAACTATGGACCTAGCTGTAAAGAAATATAAAGAGGAATTGCCCATAAATCAGAGGGAAGAAAGGGTGAGGCAAATGCAGGTTTCTGCTCTTATCCTGTTTGCAGTGGGGATTGAAGTCAGCACATCAAACCAGTTCACAGTAATGAGTCAGTTAAGGAAAAGTTGCACAGACAGAGAGGGAAGACTGAAATGATGGAGGAGGGGAGAGAAATTATGACGTGTTTCCGAAGGCAACCCCAAGCAGCAGTTCCACAGAGATTTTTCCTCTTGTCACAAATATTCTGAATGCTAATTCATTCCCCTGAAGCAAAGTTACTAGCTTGAAACATGCCAGAAACAATCTGCTGACCATGTTTAACAGACCTTATACATTTTGGTTTTCCGTACTGTAGCAAGGCTATATATTGGCAGGGCCGGCACTACCGCTAGGCGAACTAGGCTACTGCCTAGAGCGCATGGCTAAAGGGGGCGCGATTCCTCGCCCCCGCCACCGGACGCCGCCGCCCCTTAAGGCACCTCCTCCCCTCTCCGGCTGCTGGAATCGCCGCTGGCCCGGGGGCTGTGTGCTACGCGAGGCCGAGGATCGGCCTCCAGGTAGGAGGGAGGGAGGGAAGCATCGTCTCCCCGGCGTGCCTGTGCCCAGCCCCAGCCCCGCACCTGCCCGCATTCCGGAGATATGAGCGCTGCAGACTGCAGTGCTCCCCCGAGCGGCGGGACGGGCTGCAGGCGGCCCTGGGAGAGGCTGCGTTGGTGCCCGCGTCGCTCCTGCTGCTTGCTGTGCCGCCTGGCGCGGCGGCTGCACTCCAGCCCAGGCCGGGCGCGGCGGCCCCAGGGCGTGCGGAGGCACCTAGCAGCCCGCTTGGCCGGCCGAGCCGAGTCCCGAGTCACTCGCCGCCCCTCCGCCTCCGCCTTGCGGCCGCCGGGTACAAGCCTCCTGCAGCTCCTCCGTCGGGCGGTGGGAAGGGGCTGGCCTTTTAGGTCCCGGCCCGGGGCAGCGTTCCTGCGGTGGCTGAGGGAGGCGGCCGAGGCCTTCGGGGACCTCCTGGCCCAGCCTTCCCCGACCTGGTGCCCCTCGGCTGTGTGGGACTGTGACCCCCATCATCCCCAGGCAGCCTGGAAGCTGCAGCCAAACCCAACTGGAGGGCGCCGGGTTGGGGGAGGCTGTTCTAAGGGACTACAGCTCCCAGCATCCCTGGCTGGAAGCTGTAGTTTAAAGCCCTGGCTTGCCTGCCCCTGCTGAAGCCCGCCCTTGGACTGGCAGCTCCCCGGGGCCCCGGAAAGAGAGGGGGCTTTCCCTGCCTGGACGTGCTGCCGGAAAGAAGTTCTCCCTTCTTGCCTGGACGTGCTACCGAACAAAGCAGGCGCCCTGCCGGGGGGTCCGGTGGCGGCGGGGGGGGGCGGCGGGAGGTTGCAGAGCAGGGCTGCTTTCCGGAGCCCCCCCCACGGCATGAGAGGGGGGGGCGCTAAATATAATTTAGCCTAGGGCGCCAAACTGCCCTGCACCGGTCCTGTATATTGGAGGGCAGGAGTCAGGAAATCTGGACATATAGTTGCTTAGAAAAGTTGACATTCAGATCATGGAAAGTATATTATGTTGTAATTATTTGCTCTATTTAGAGTAAAGGCTGGACCTGGTTGAGCAAATACATAATTGTTATATATGTGTTTATTTCACTGAGTAGTTCTGAGGACTTTATAGCATATCATATCACTAAGTCCCAGTAGTGAAGATGACTTGAGGGACATATACAATTCTTTATTAGGCTAAATCTGCACCCATTTGTATATGAACACAATTTTTTGTGGTTTGTGTAATTTAATACTTGAATAAACTTGGAAAGGAGGGTGGACACCAAACACACTGTGGGATGGGGGAAGAAGGAGGGGAAGGATTCATATCTTACAGTAATCAGTCCAGTCTTGGTACTTTTAAGTCCTCCAAAGTCACACTGGAGAGAGTGGATGGATGGACTGTTGACGTTTTCCCTGGGAAGGAAATTATTTCAACACCTGTGAAAGGAAAGTAGCAATGTTGATTATTTTTCTCTAGAATTAATTAAGTGTTCCCATGTCTGAAAATAACAACAACTAAAGGCTGTTTTGAATTGGTTAAGCAACCAAAGGATTAGCCACTTCAAAATCCTTAAGCCAGAGATGTGTATCATACAAAGTCCATTTTACCTTGACTTGTCTTTGGAAAGATTCTGTGGCATTGATGCTATTTTAGTTAAATCCATTCACATCAAATTAAAAGTGCCCGTCACAACACAGATTATTCCTCATTTTCACAGCTCCTTCTGATGTTAATGAGATTTACCACATGGTCTGTGAATGCAGAATGTAAATAAGCTTCTTTTTCCCCCACTGAATTTCTTGAACCTTGAGGGAGCACCCAAGGCTTTCCACTGCATGTTGGGAACAAATCCTGAACTGTTTCTTCTTTTACAGATGTCATCAGATAGAAGAGCAACATATTCCACTGTTCCAGGTGTCCCCCCCCCACTTTAGCATTAATTTTGATGCTAATTTTGATGGAAGACAGCATAGGTTTCTACAGACTAGGATACATTCATACTTCACACATACAATGCCCGTCTTATTGGCCTTCTATGCCGCTAGAAGACATTGTTGTGTTGGGGGAAATGTTTGCATATAATTCCCTCAGTGTGTTACTTTACTTAGTGCTATAGTGCTGCTCAGGTGTGTGTGGCTGTGCCATGGTCCAGGATCCTGACCCATTGTCTTCAGAGGATGAGATTCTGGAATTAACGGATCAGGGATAAGGCTTGGTTACAAATGGGCATCATGAGGTTTCCACCTATTTCTCCAGAAAGCCCCAGGGAACAGCTCCCCTGTGCCTGGAGGAGGTTGTGTTGCTTTCCTCCTATTCTGAAGACTCCAACCATGACGATACCTCCACACTGCAGCAACTTTCACGTCATCATAGCCAGAGGCTGCTGAAACAGACCAGGCCCCTTTAAGAGAGAAGGCCTCAGTCAATAGTAATTGTGGCTCAGGCACAATCTCCTGCTTGTTGGAACAACATCCAGGCAAGCTTGTCTGACTTCCTGCCCAAGCATCATTCAGGGCTCTCTGTAGTGCTGTTCTATGCCTGTTCCTGACCATCTGGAAAACCTGCTTGGTTGGAGTCCAATTGAACCTGACTTGCCCCCAATCCTTGTTGTGAATCAGTTCCATAGTGGACACCCTCTAATTTGGAGCTCATAGTGCCCAACAACTCTAGGCCCTCACTACAACAGGACTCACTGGCTGAAACAGAACAGGCTGGGGGTGGACAATATACTGTGCCAATTTCTACTTCACTTTTTCCTGACCTGAAGTGGTGTGGTGCTGTGGGTATCATAAGTCAATGGCTGGATATGCAGTAAGAATGAAGGTAAGATCAGAGCTTCTAATGAGGCTTTGCACCAACGTAATGGGCTTAGAGGAGTAAATACAGCACAGGGCTATAATTGTCTTCTGGCTTGTAGCCCGTAGTGGCAAGATATTTTCAGAGGTTATAGGAACATAGATAGGTACTTCATACTGAGTCTATCAAGCTCAGTATTGTCCTCACTGGCAGGCAGCAGCTCTCATGGTTTTCACACATGGTTCTTTCCCAGCCCTGGAAATGCAGGAATTGAACCTAAGATCTTTTGCATGCAAAGTCTGTGCTCGAACATGCAATATGACACTTCTCACAGAGGCTCTGCCACACCTTGGTTTTACATTGCTCCATCTTCTCTCTTTCTCAGTACCTTGCACACCCCTTCCCATTCTCCTACAAGCCATATGATTAGATTTTCATGCAGAACAATCAAGACTAGAGATGTGAAGGCCCAGGCGGAGAAAAACAAGGTGGGTGGTGGGGGTGGTGGAACAATCCTGGGGAAAAAAAACACGTTTCTTCTTCTTCTTCCCCCCCCCCCCCTAGACCTTCTCATCTCTACTCAAGACCAGAATTCCTTTCCTCGACCCTGAAAACATTTTGGGGACAGGGCCGGTGCAAGGCAGTTTGGTGCCCTAGGCAAGATCAGATATTTAGCGCCTCCCTTCCCACTTGAGCCCTCCCTCCCTATTTCTGGCGCCCCCTTTAGCTCTGCACCCTAGGCAGCTGCCTAGTTGGCCTAATGGTAGCACCGGCCCTGTTTGGGGAACATTATCACCATTCAAAACTCTGTTCTAAAAGACTAGTGGATTTCCCAATTAACCACTATTCTTTAAAATTTTTTGATTAATATTTCAGTCTTTATTGATCACTCCAATTAACTGAGTAAGGCTACAATCCTAAATGCACTTACTAGTGAGTCAGCCCCTTTGGACACAGTGGGACTTATTTCTAAGAAAACCTGAACAGAGTTGTGCTGTACAACCTTGTAGTCCTAATTTTTTTTTCTTATCTCCACAGACAGATAGAATTGAATATATTCTGTCTTGGCAAAAATATACGTATCAATGATGGCACACAACCACCATCTCTGGAGTTGTGATGTATTATTTATTTGTTTCATATTTCAGTGTGCTCCTGTAGTGATAAGCTGAATTCACATTTTCAAGTCTACAGTAGGTGAATAATATTTTCCAATTGAAAGCAAGGGCTAAAATGTCCGTGTATATAGGGTTGGATAGAGATAAACATGTGCATAAGGGGGCTTGTGGAATTTCCACCTCCACTCAATTTTCAGAGATTCCCCACTGCTCCCTCAGTCCCAGCATCACAGCTTCCTTTCAGCAGGGCCCTCTGACTCTTGGAGGAGCCTTGGGGGGGGAGATACTGGGGGATCCTGGGGTGGGGGGAGAGGGTGCAGGGAAGTCAGCTTCCACCAGCCCCCTCATGCACATGTTTATCTGGATCCAAACCACAGTGTTGAAATAAAGGTGACCAACTCTCAGTTGGTTATCACAGAAGGTTCTTTAAAAAAAGGAAGACTCTGCATTTCATAGTAGAAAATCCACATAACACAAGTGAAAAGGGAGATTTTAGTTGGTGCAGGTATAGCTGGAGTGAGTAAATTAAACTCCAGCTAAAAGGACATATAGCAAAATGGTGCATTGATCCTATTTGTTGAGCCATTTCCATTTAATTACAGCATGGTTGCATTCCACTGGCAGGAGAGGCCTCTCCTCTTTATGGCTTGCCTATCCTTCTAATCAATGTAACGAATTTCAAGATTCCCCCAATGAGCAAAATATAAAGTATTCAGAGCGAGTTCCATCAAGGTCATCACATTTATTGGAGCATAAGTGCCAAATGTGCAGTGTCACTTGCCATAACTCAGCGGTCCTCAACCTTTTGGGGTCAGTAGGCACACTTGGAATTTAAGAATCTGTTATGGGCACTATCACAAAATGGCAGCTATTGTTGGCCATTTCCAAAATGGATGCCATGGTTAGCATGGCCAGTCACAAAACACCCATTTCCTAGAAGGCAAACTGGAAAACTAAAAGAAAAATAACGTACCCAAGAACAAATAGAGGGAAAAGGTGGGGTCTGAGCTCCAAAACACTGAACCACTCTTTTGAACCCACAGTTTTCTGCACAATCTGATGAGCTCAGAGACAAGCAACTTGACCAAGAATCAGACCTAGAAGCATTCTTGGAAATAAAGATGGTGCTGGAGGCTGGTGCCTCATTTTGCAGTGTGTCAGCCTCCCAGTTTAAAAAAAAAGTTAAACCTTAAAATAAAAGAAAAAACAGGAGGCGCAGGGAGCCTGGCAGGTGCCAAGAGAGGTGTCCATGGGTGGAATGGTGGCTACAGGCACCACATTGGAGCCCCAGCCATAACTTGACCCTTCACTGGTTGGTTACAGCAAAGGCCCATCATGTTCATCCCTCTGTAGCCAAAGACCACTTGCTAACTACTGTGCTGACAGCTGAAGTCCACAAGATTTCAGCTTAACCCATTAACCATGGCAAGATGCTGAGGAATGACTCCCACCACTGAAAACATGTTCTGGAGCTTACATTCTGCTTCTTTTAGGCCCTATATTTTATGAACAAATTTTAGGGAGTTTAGAGTTTGAAACACTTATATGAGAGCAATGACTATGTAGTTAAAAAGATGGAGTCAAGACAAACTGGGAAAAGGGTAACACAGGGAAATGGTCTTGAAGGCCTACACACTTGTTGGATCAGTGCAGTTTTCATCTATATAAATGGCCTAAATTAAATTGGATAAGTGGGCCCAAATTAAAATGAATGAGGAACAAATTTGGAACAAAGGGGAAGGGCAGAGTTTTTCATGCGAAACATTATTTAAAAATTGTTGCAACAACTTCTGAAGTGAGATTGTTACTGAGTTAATGAGTAGAAGGCAAAAATAATGAGCATGAGTCAGCTAAAGTGTAAGTCCCATTGGTTTCAATGAAAGAAATTTAATAACATGCTTAACTTTCCCATGGAAGTCAATATGTACAGAGTTATGAGGGTATGTTAAGAATTTGCATCAAAGGGACAATTATGTATGCTATGTATGGGGCCAATTTTAGTTTCTATAAAACACTTCTGAAGGCCCCTCATCCAACCAGTTTGTACAATCACACATAATACTAGTGCATATATGTCCTCCTCCCTGCCGTGACTAGTTGTAGCTCAGTGTGGGGTGTGTGCTTATATTTGTATTGGTACAGGGGGTAATAATTAACCCCACAACTCCATGCTGTGGCCATGATCCAAACTGTGGTCCCTGCAGCTGCTTTTAGTGAATGAAAAAGTCATTTGGGAGATCTAAATGTGAATCTCCTGTGCCTTGCTTAGTTTGGCTGTTAATGGCAGTAACTGCCACTGAAGATTATGAACCTTTAGCAATTGCAGTATTTGAGTCTATGGACAAACAATGTTTTCATTTAATACCCAGCCGACCTTTAAGATCTTCAGAGGAGGCCTTTAAGATCCTCAGAATGTCACCATGTAATATCTTAATGGCGGGCCTTCTCAGTGGTAGCACCCAACCCCTGCAACACCCTCTCCTGTGCAGTTCAGGAGGCAGAAAATGTGGTATGTTTTAAACACCCCCTGAAAACCTAGTTGTTTACCCAGGATTTATCTGGCAAGTAATTAATTGCTCATATGCTGCTCCATCTTACTGTTCCTTGTATTGCTTTGCATTATTATTGTACTGAAATGTTTAAATTTAATGTATTTAAATGTGATTTTTGATTTCTGTATGTAAACTGGTTAGAAATTTTAATATATCAAGTGGTATATATTATTATATTAAGCAGTATATGAGTATTATTAATAAATAAATAATATGGTCTGGGTCCACTCAGTGCCTGGATGGAAGACTGCCTGGAAATCCTATGTACATTACCTTGTGTTCAGTGAAAGAATATGAGACTATACATATTGGGTTGGATCCAGACACAGTCATACTTTGAGTAGAGTCTCACTGAAATCAATGGAACTTAAGTTATTCTTAGTCTAATGCATAATAAATAAGTATATAAGAAACCTGTATTCCTTTTGTATTTCTCCAGTACTTGATTTTGGCTTTGTACAACAGTTTGGTTCACTACTTCTCTTTTTTCTTCCTTTCTGTGGAAGTGCCAGCTTTCCTGTCCTGCCACCAATCTTGTTCTATTCCTGATTTTGTCACTTGCCTGGGATTCTGCACCATTACCTGTGGGTGTGACTGTAACAGCACAATTCCATTACCAATCTCACATAACACCCACTGCATCTTGCCAATGCTATTTTTTTGTCTCATGGTCCGTCTCTCTGATCTATTTTGTCCCTCGTACCCTTGTCATACCAAACTAATGCTTCAAAACTTCAGGAGGATTAAAACTCCCTCCAGGCACACTGAAGCAGAACTAACAATTTAACCCAAAGATCATGTCTGTTGCATTTTGTGTGCCTATCTGTCAATTACTTTTATATGTCATGACTAGCTGTGTGCTGGTCTAGCTATGACATGAAACCAGTTTGCTGAATAACTGCCATTCACAGCACATTGGAGCAGAACTGACAAGAATTTTCAATTTATGCTGAGGATAGGATTGCTTGGATTTTTTAGTAAGCTATTTACCTCTGCAGCATCACAGCCATTCATGGGCATGTCTAAATGCAGGGGTACAGCCAGTGTTTGTGAACTGGATCTATTTTGCTTGGGTAAAAATGAGGGATTAGCAGTTCAGAATCCTTGCTTCCTTTGGTTTTATTTAATGATTTCCTTCCCACCTACCCAGTTTCCCACTTTCCAATTTCTACCATGCCCCTTCCCTGCTCCTTTCTCTCCTGTCCCAATTCCTGGACTGGAATTTCCTGGACACTCCAGCATGAGCAGTGAGAGTGGAAAGCTGCCAGAAGGGTGAAGGAAGGGAGGTTGGGAAATAACGTTGGTAAATAACGTTAACTGCTGCCCATTATATCCCAACGTTTCTACCAAGCATTACAACAACTTCAAAATTTCATTATTAAAACCTACATTCCAACCACCAGAAATCCTTAAGAAAGGATTAGGAATAGATTTTTATTATAAATAAATCATACTACTAAAAATAATATTATTTACAACCCGCCGCGAAAACACGCCACAAATTCACTATCAAAATTTCAAGATTTTCTGACTAATACAGTTATAGATCTACACTAGCTTAAACTAATACATTCACTCAATTCCTTATCTACGTTTGAGGTCTTTCAGTGTCCATCAGTCTGTCATGTAATTGGTGGTGTAGATTCCTCCATCCATGGCCTAAGAAAGGATTAGGGTTAATATTCAGGTTAGGGTTAGGGTTAAGAAAACGTGGGTCTGTGTGCATGTTCCATGTGAATTCCAGGCCCCATTAAAAGGATGCTGCAAATAAGCCTTTTCAGTTGAGTAGGGTAAAAAAGCTGTCGTCTTGCACTTGCGCTGTATTCACAGTAATCCAATACTGGATTTGTTCCATGTGCATCTCAGAAATGGTCACTAACAGGTGATAGGTGCGGTCAAATCTGGCAACACTAATCTTCTGTTCAGTGGCCTTGCATACAACAATGTGTGCATCTATGAATCGGGACTCAGGGGTGCTAATAATTTCATGTTCGTTGCTCTCAGGAGCTGGTCATATTTATGATACTGTTTGTCATCTTGAAATTAGGATTAATAGCATGCTGTGACTTCAGACCTTGTGGAGGATAAAGATAAATGGCTTCAGAGTAACGCCGCCTCATCCAAACCAAATAGTGGTCCCTTACCAAATGTACACAAACAAGAATGTATTTTGAATGGAAACTTTGCTCTCAAAAGTAATTTGGAAATTTACCAATCCGTGAACGATGATTGATCCTTGAAAGCTTGGCAAGTCAAGGACAAATCAGGACCACAGAGAACAAGAGAGAAAAAGACTTTCTGTAAATCTACATTTATACTGCAAATCAGTGCTTTTTTTCTGGAGAAAAGGGTACCGGAACTCTTGGATTACATTTCCTCAGGAGTAGATGGCGATTAAATTGTAATGCAATTAATAGAAGAAAAGGTGCTGGAACTCAGTTCTGGTGAGTTCCACCAGAAAAAAAGCCCTGCTGCAAATTAAGGATACTGCTGAGTATACTTAAAAAGCACACTGCTAAATTAGGCTAGTAATTCATATTTCACCTGCTTGGTGGTGGTTGTCAATATTGTCATTTCTCCATTTCACATTCAAAACATTGTCACATGCCCAATTATTCCTCAGTTTAACAAAGGTATAAGAAAGCCAGAATATGGTACCCTTAGAAGGATCCCCCCCAAATATTATTGTACACATTGTTAAACACCATATTGAGAGCTGTTTCGGATGTTACTCTGTTGGACGAATTTGTCCATTTCAGTTCAAATTTTGTACGCGTTTGTCCCAGTGCATGTATTTTTGTACATATTTTTGCCTAATATACATTTTCTCAAGCAACTGTTAGTATTATATGCATTTTTGTGTGCACTTTCCCCTAACATACATATTTGTATGCTTTTTATTGGCAAACTCTATTGCAGAATTCAGAGAAGTGTGAATTTTGAAAGATAACTGAAGTTCAGTTCACATATTGGTTCAAAAGTGCAAAATTAGGTAATGTCACATTAAAATGTGAACCAATTCCCTTCCCCCAACCACACGTAGCTGTGGGCAGGGAGAGTTTTGTGCATGGGGGGAGGAGACAGGAGAGTGAGACCACTATGGGGTGATCTCACCCTCCAATCAGGCTCTAGGAGGGCGGGGCGCCAGGGTCAATATTAGACCTGGCTGCCCCACACTCAGCCTCTTCCTTTTGTGGGTGGCTGTGAAGAAAGAAGGCAGGAAGAAGAGCTGTGGATCCTCGTGTCCGTCTCTCTCTGACACGTGGCTCGTGGTGGACACTTTCTGGATTCGGCCCTGAAGATGGCTGTTGGTTTGCTTTAAGGGTGGGGGGTTGGAAGTGATTTTTCTGCTGTGGCTGCACCCCCCCTTTCCCAGGTGCTTGGCCCGTGGCTAGCTCTTCCCAGAGTGAGGCTGGGCGGCATGGCTGCGTCTTGCATCAGCCTGCCCTAGGGGTGACGACCCCCGGTGTATACAGGGGCTGTTTCGGTTGGGCGGGGTCAACCCGGGCCGGGGTTGGTTAACACGCCGCTCCCCCCCATTACCTTTGGGTGCTGGCTCCTTATATCATAGGATCATGGGATCATAGAGTTGGAAGGAGCCTACAAGGCCACTGAGTCCAACCCCCGCCGCTCAATGCAGGAAACTAGAGGAGGGGTCTCCCATCCAAGTAATAACCAGGCCTGACCCTGCTTAGCTTTCCATGCTCAGAGAAGCTGAGCCAGCATGAGCCACTTGGGCCTTTTTCTCCCATGCGGCTGCCCTTGATTGTTGGACTAGGCCTGTCCCTCCGTCCGTCCTCGCTGGCCCACCCCAGGGGGGGTTAGGCCATGCCCTTATTTCAGGGGTTGCCTGGTGTGTGTGGTAGTGGACATGTTCTGCAGCAGTGTTTGCGCCCATGCGCGGCACCCCCAATAGAGACCGTCAGTTTTTGGACCTCCGTTTCCTGGTGTCTGGCGTACAGCTCCGGTTGTGCAGGTCTAAGTCTGACCAGGCAGGAAGGGGAGCGTGTAGAACTCTTTACCTGGCTTGCACTGAGGAACTCTGTCTGCACTGTCGCGGCTTTGCATGTTTTCCTTGTGGACTAGAGGGAGCTGTACAGGCCGGACGGTGTACATTTGTCTGATGCCGGGAATTATTTGTTTTTTGAAGATCTGTGCAGGGCCCTGCTGGAATTTATTCCTGGCAGGTGGTGGAGAGGAGAATAAGCAGAGGCCTGTCTCTCTCTGTGGCAGGTAAGTGTGGGAATAGGCAGTGGGCTAGGGTTCGGTGAGCATCCGATGGCACCTTTTGGGTGACTGGCAAGACTGGAGGCTCCCTGCTCTGGGTTTTGTGGCCCAGTGTGAGAGATAAGGATCAGGCAGAAAAAGGGCGGCAGCACGCGCACGCCCTGCTCTCACGCCACATGGACAAACCACTGGAAGCAATACAAAATGTTCAGGATTGCAATTCCTCACAGCACAATCCTATGCATGTTTATTCAGAATTAAGTCCTATTGAGTTCAATGAGATTTACTCCCAGGTCAGTGTGCATATAGGATTGCAGCCTTAAAACACTACTGTTCATCTGGCACTGAAAGGGTTAAATGGTTTTGCTGACAGGCACTTGAAGAGGCTGCTTCAAACTACAGGTGGCTAATTTGGTCTGGAGAGGTTAGATAGGCTGATGGAGGGTTTTGTGGAGTCCTACAAGAAGATCCCCTAAAAGATTCCAGATGCAAATTTAAGAAGACCACAGACTTATATACCAGATCGCTGATCCATGGGCAAGAAGACCCTGGACTTTATACTAATCAATGTTATGGCATTATAACGCCTTTGGCTGAGCGCTGACAAAGACCTTGCTCTGGAAAAGTACAGCAAACTCTGCTGTGCTGCATACACGCTCCTTGCAAAGCTACAGCAAGGTCACAGCAAGCTCTACTTTGGTTGAGACCTTGCAGCTGCTGAGAACAGGCAGAGAAGAGGAGCGCTGGCGCATGCGCAGACACCAATTAGGAGGAGAAGCCTTTGCTGACTAGCTCAGTTGTGCACCTGCAATGATAAGGGGTACTGAAAAATGTCCTTACTTGATGCTATCCATCTATCTATTTATCTATCTATCTATCTATCTATCTATCACATTTTTATCTCCTCACCCTTCAGCCAAAAAGTCTCCCAAGACAGTCCTTGCCCTCAGGCTTACCATCTAAAAGACATGACACCAAAGGAAAGGAGATTGGGAGAGAAGAGGAAAAAAAGCAAATTCAGGCACTAAATTTTTAGTTGCAAAGTCCAGCAGGTCATTGACACAGTGGAAGGGCTGCTGCTTCCTCTCCTTCTCACATCCTCAGCAGTAACAGTTGGTAGCAGGAAGGAAAGGGGCTCTCAGCTGGAGCTGTATCCAGGAACAATGGAAGAGGCCGATTCCGAACTGCTGCTTCCTCTTCCTCTGATGTCCTCAGCAGATGGTTAGTTTGGGTAGCCATAGCAATGGCACGAACAATGGTGGGGAAAAGGTGTAGATGGCATAGATGACCAAAGGTGACTGTAAGTTCAAGGAAGATGTATCAGGGAGGAACATGTCAGTCAAGACAATGTGCCCAGATTGTAGACCTTCAGTGAAGTTTTAGAGGCTAGACCCTTTCCATGTGGAAGGAATATTTTGTGTGGGGAAGCATTTAATCATGTGAGCCCTGTCTGTAGTCTGAACTGGTACAAGCCAGACACATAATAAAGGAACTGGCAGAAGAACTCTCAGAACCACTGTCTATTATCTTTGAGAAATCATGATGGAGGATGAGTGAAGTGCCAGATGACTGGAGGAGGGCAAATGTTGTTCCTATCTTTAAAAAGGGCAAAAAGGAGGAACCTGGGAACTACAGACCAGTCAGTCTGACACCAATCCCTGGGAAAATTCTGCAGCAGATTATAAAGCAGTCAGTCTGCAAGCACCTTGAAAACAATGCAGTGAGTACCAGTGGCGTAGCGTGGGTTGTCAGCACCCGGGGCAAGGCAAATAATTTGCGCCCCCTAACCCGTGGATTTTAGCACTCGAGTCTCTTCCACTAGATTAGTTAAAGAAACCCTTACCCCCTAAGCACATGTATTGTTTGTTATGAAAATACTGATGTAATTAAAGTAAAATGCATCTAAATACAAGTTTATTTTCAAACACTTTATTGAGTGCGAACATGCATTACACATTCTCCACATTTTCAGCAGGTCTATGAATACAAATCTACAAATGTAGTAACCTAGCTATTATATGTCGTCTCACAACCATCGTAAATGACAAAAAATATCAAGAACAAAAACTAAACATCAAAATGGAACCATACCCTGGAGATGATCCAAGACTGGGCTAGATGGAGCCAACTTCCTCAATCCTGTACCTCTAATTGTAATTCTTTAATAGAAGTGCAAGATATCAATCTGTATATAATATACAGATTAATTTAAATTCGGGGAGGTCACACAGAGGTCTAGAAAGAGGGAGAAGCAATAAGGGAGACTCCCCAAGAGGAGGAGGAGGAGGAGGAGGAGGAGAAGACACACCCCGCGCTGCTCTGCTCGGGCCTCCTCCCGCTTTCCATCTGTCCCTTCAACAAGTTCAACTCAACTTCCTGCCTCCTCCATTTCTTCATTCATCCGTCCCCCGATCCCATTTCCCCACACGCCCCTTTCCCTTCTTTTTCTAGCCCATTTCCTTTCTCCCTCCTCCTTTCCTGGCTTTTTAAAAATGTACCTCTTCTTTCTTTGCCCTCCTCTTTCCTTTCTCCCCCCTTTTCTCCCCTCCTCCCTTCACCCTCCCACCCTCTCCCATTTCTCTCTCTCCTCCTTTTCTCTCGCCATCCTTTTTCCCTTTCCTCTTTTCTCCTTTCCCCCATTTTCCTTTCTCTCTCCTTTGCTGTTCTCCGCTTTGTCCTTCCTTTTTCTCTTTCTCTTTCTTCTTCCTTCCTTCTTTCTCTCCTTTCCCCGGTCACTCTTTTTCCTCTCCTGCCTCCCTCCCTTTCTCTTTCTTTCTATCTGCCTTCCATCCTTCCTTTTCTCGTCTCCCCAACTTTCTTTACCCCTTTCTCATTCCCCATCTTTCCTCTTTCCCTTCATTCTCTCTCTCTCTTTTCCTCCCTTCCTCTTTCTTTTCCTTTCTTTCTCTCTTCCTCCCTCCCCCTTCTCCTTCCTTCCTTCCCTTCTTTCTCTCTCTCCTCTCTTTTCCTCCCTCCCTCCCCTTTTCTCTCTCTCTCTCTCTCTCTCTCTCTCTTCTCCTCCCTTTCTTTCTTCCTTCCTTCCTCTCTCTCCTCGCTCTCCCTCCATACCTCGATCTTGTCCACGCTCCGGGCGCAGCCCACCACCTTCATGCCGCGCTGCACCAGGGCGCGGGCCACGGCCGCCCCGATGCCCACCGAGGCACCGGTCACCAGCGCCACGCGCCCCTTCCAGCGCTCCATGGCCCGCGCGCCGCGCGCGGCTGCCCTCCGCCTGCCCGGCCCGCAACGCACCGGCCGGCGCCTCCTTCCTCGCCTCCCGCCCCGCCCGCGCGCTCTCCGAGGCGCACGACCCGGCAGGCGCGGCGGCGGCGGTGGCAGCAGCGATGGGGGGGCGGCGGCTGATCCGCCCCTTTCTCCAAGGGCAGCCGCCTCTGGGGGGGGGGAGCAGGAGGAGGAAGAGCTGGGGCAGAGAGCTGTGAGTGCGCCCCCCCAGATGTTGCGCCCGGTGCGGCCGGCCCCCCTGCACCCCCCACGCTACGCCTCTGGTGAGTACTAGAAGCCAACATGGATTTGTCAAGAACAAATCCTGCCAAATAATCTGATCTCATTTTTTGATCGGGTAACCTTCCTTGTGGACTGTGGGAATGCTGTGGACATAATATATCTTGACTTCAGCTAAGCTTTTGACAATGCCTCATGATATCCTGATTAGCAAACTTGCTAAAAGTGGGCTAGATGGAACAACTATCAGGTAAATCCACAGTTGGCTACAGAATCGGACTCAAAGAGTGCTTATCAATGGTACCTTCTCAAACTGGGGAGAGGTAATGAGCAGGGCCCAGTGCTCTTCAACATTTTTATTAATGACTTGGATGAGGAGGTGCAGGAAATGCTTATCAGATTTCCAGAGGACACAACATTGAGTGGAATAGCTAATAACCTGGAAGACAGAAACAAAATTCAAAGTGATCTCAATAGGCTGGAGCTCTGGGCTGAAAACAACAGGATGAAATTTAATAAGAATAAATGCCAAGTGCTGCACCTAGGAAAAAGAAACCAAATGCACAGTTACAGGATGGGGGATACTTGACTCAACAATACTACAAGCGAGAAGGATCTTGGAATTTTGTAGATCACAAACTGAATATGAGCCAGCAATGTGATGTGGCTGCAAAAAAAGGCAAATGCTATTTTAGACTGCATTAATAGATGTATAGCTTCCAAATTGCGTGAAGTACTAGTTCCCCTCTACTCAGCACTGGTTAGCACTCATCTTGAATACTGCTTCCAGTTCTGGGCACCACACTTTAAGAAGGATGCAACATACTCGAAAGGGTTCAGAGGAAGGCAACAGAGATGATTAGGGGACTGGAAACAAAGCTCTATGAGAAGAGCTTTGAAGAAACTGGGCATGTTTAGCCTTCAGAAGAGGAGACTGAGGGGAGATATGATAATATTCTTCAAGTACTTGAAAGGTTGTCACACAGAGGAGGGCCAGGATCTCTTCTTCACCATCCCAGGGTGAAGGATACGGAATAATGGGTTCAAATTCCAGGAAGCCAGATTCCAACTGAATATCAGATAAAACTTTCTGACTTAGAGCAATAAGACAATGGAACCAATTACCTAGGGAGGTCATGGGCTCTCCCACACTGGAGGCATTAAACATGCGATGATGCGGCTGGACGGCCATCTGTCAGGGATGCTTTAACTTGGATTCCTGCATTGAGTGGTTGGTTGGACTCGATGGCCTTATAGACTGCTTCCAACTCTACCATTCTATGATTCTACATGTTTACTACATCAGTGAGAATTAGGCCTATATTGTATATAGCCAATTTCCAAATGGTCATAAATTGGTAATATCTTGTGTGACTGCTGACCAGAGCCTGCTACGGCTTGCTGACCAAGTAGGGAAAAGCTTTAGGTTTGATTACTTAATCACCTTATGACTGTAGTCCTGAACTTTTGCTGTCATATTTTGGTCAAAGAACTGCAGCTCTGTCAGCATATAAAGATTGATGAAGAGTGCATGTAGAGGCTGGATCTTACTGAACATTAATGATATTTCAATACATCTGATTTAATGAAAATTAAAAGTAGCATTTTTGTTGCCTTTGGGTAAAAGCTGCACTTCATTGCAAATTCAATTTCAGTCCTGGTATTTCAATGCACCTGTGAATTTTGTAGTGCTAATGGCCTGGGGTTTGTTCAATCGGCACTCACCCCGGTAATTACCACTTTGTCACTGCCAGGGCTTGACCTAGCACAGTCTGAAAAAGCACTTTGGAACTATTCCAATGGAGACCCCAAGAAACAGGATTGCTGCTCCTGCCCCTCTCACTGGTAAATAGCAAGGGCAATCGCAAGAGACAATTGCAGAACATGTAGGCTCATTCACATTTTAATTTCTCAAAATAGATGTGGACATAAAATATGAATAGAAGCCACTCATTTGAAAAACAACCTGGATTGACTCTGAAAAGCCATTAGAAGAACAAATGCTTTCAAAATACCTTTTAATTTTATATTAGCCCCTGGGATTTTGTTTTTGTTTTTTGTAAAACTGCTTGAAAATGGAATACGGTAAAAGCAAAAAGCCATAGCAAAGCTCACCCACTGTTTTGCTTCTATCATTATGAGTTCCAAGGGAAGCTATCCATGGTGCTGCATTCCAACACCCCCCAATAGGTTCGCCACCATGGAGCACCATGGATAGCTCTTATAAAGCTCCAAATAAAACCTGAAAAACCGGCAATGGATAAGGAGCCCCACCAAAATAGGAGTGAACTGGCTTCCCCGATGAGTTCTCCCTGCTTTTCCTTATGGATCCTGCAAAAACCTGGCTTGATCTTGAGAAACGTGCCTACTTTTCACATCCAATCCTATGTCATTTATCATACTTTGCACAAGCAAGCATTTGCATAAATAAGAATGGTCACATGGGTGCACAGTTTGGCCTTAATGCACAGACTGGGAACCCAGTATATGCAGCAGCTTCCCACCGCATATATTGTGACAAAATAATCACTCATGTGATTATTTTTCCATTACAAAATTTGCTAAACAGTTCCTTTTTGTCATGCCTCTATTCAGCCTATGGCTGCCTTGTGTCATAAAGTGCCTCTTTCACTTTATGTTTTCCTTATCTGCTTCATCGCTATGCTTCTCTGCTTTTCATTACTTGCTTCCCTTGTTTTCTATTTCCCACAAGATGAAAGACTAAGGATGCAATCCTATGTGAATTTACCTGGAAACAAACATCACTGAATAAATATGCCCATAGATCAGGCTGCACAACCACAACCATCTGCATATTTTGAAGTAGACCAACTGAAATCAGCAAGGTTACTTCAAGTTAAGAACTTCATTCAGAGAACTGACTTCCGGGTGAACATGGAGCCTTGAAGTCCAACTGATACAGCGTTCCTGGCCAGAGAAATTCTGACTGGGGAATCTACTTCTGATAAGAAGCTAAGATTTGACGTTACCCCCAAAATACCTCGCAGGGTTATATAAATCACTTTATGTTTGTCTTTTGGCGGACAGATTGTGGCTGTAACCTGAGGTGGGGGAAAGCGGCGCCGTATTCAGGAGATCGGCTTTCACCGATCATTAGAGGCGTACGTGTTTACTTCCAAAATGATGGATAATATCTGGACTGGCCGATTTGGAATCTTTCTACAGCACAGTAGGAATTATAATTAACTGTAAGTTGAATGTGGGTATATCTGGGAGGCAAAGAAGATAAGAAGCGCTAATTGGAAGGAGGGCTATAATTCTTTTATGTGCAGTGGAATTTTGGAAGTACAAGGGCAATATGACTTCAGCATTTATGTTGCTCTGGAAAAAGTTGGAAAATAATATTTTAAATAAACTGGAAAGAAGAATCCAAGGTTGGGATGTAAACTTTGAAGTAGACGTAACAAAAAAAAGACGGGAATTGGACACTACACAGGAGGAGAAAGAAGTAATTAAGGATGTTGGAGACTTTCCAGAGATTCACAGAGGCGTTGAAGTGTTAACTGGACTGAATTTGTTTAAGGAGAATGCTCGGAGAAAAGTTATGACGCAGTTTTTAAAACCCAAGATGGCGAATGCTGAGATTCACAGAGGCGTTGAAGTGTTAACTGGACTGAATTTGTTTAAGGAGAATGCTCGGAGAAAAGTTATGACGCAGTTTTTAAAACCCAAGATGGCGAATGCTGAGATTCACAGAGGCTTTGAAATCTGGATTGGACTGAAGGTTCATGAAGCTGGTGAGCAAGATCCCCAGAGTAGGCTTACTTTGTTTTTTGTTCAGAATCTGGAATGTAGTTATTATCCTTTTGACAGAGGGAAATATGAGCTTTGTTAAAAAATCTGATTTTGCTTTGACTGGGAAAGGATGAAGGGCTGTTGTTTTTGCTTATATGATTGTCCTGGATTTCAAATATAAATGGTGATGTAAGAGAAAATATTATTATTATTAAGATATAAGCATACTAGGTCTATTTGGAAATATTTACTTAAAAATGTCTTTTTAATCTTGGGTGGAGTATTTGACATATTGAAGGGGAAGGTTGTGTTTTTTTGGAGTTTTTTGTTGTTGTTGTTATTGTTGTCTTTTACAAGTAGAATGATGACTTATGTGCTTCTGTTGTTTCGTTAGCTGTTACTTATTTTTTAACTTTTAAATTTTTCTTTATAAAAAAAAAAGATATCTTTAAAATTAAAAGTGAAGTGGTTTATGGATAGATAGAAAGAAACAAGGAGTAAATGTACTATACTAGAGAGGGATTCTTAATATTCTTAATAATGGGATTTTAAATTAGATTAAAATGTTGTTTTGTTTTTGGTGTGCCGTAACTGAATGAGAGGTTTTGTTAATGGAGAATGTTGTAAGAATAACTGTGGTTGCTTAAGCTGTGGAGAAGATTGGAAGTCCCTTTTAATTGTGTATATTGTTTGTTATATATGTGTTTTTGTGTTTGTATGAAATGAAATAAAAATTCATAAAACAAAAAGAACTTCATTCAGAGAACTGAAGCTTCCCATCACAGGGCCTGGGCAAAAGTGATATAAAAAGACAATCCACCAGGTTCTACCATTGCAGTGTACATCATCTGCTATTTGCTCCAATAGGGTATAAGGAAGTTGCCTTATTCCAAGTCAGACCATTGGTCCATCTAGCTCAGTATTGTCTACAGACTCTACACTGACTGGCAGTGGCACTCCAGGGGCAGGATCCAACACTGCCGCTCCATTTACACTATCAATATAGCGCTAGCATAAGCAACCTCTCTAACACAATGCCAATAGTGTATACTGGAGTGACAGGTTTCCCCAGAAAATCTGTTGCTCCAGCATATTCTGTTGGTGTTGCACTAGAGATTGCTTATGCTAGCGCTGCTGTGTCAATGGAGTGTCAGTGTTGGATACTGTCCTGGCCCTGCCTGGAGATGCCAGAGATTGAAACTTGGACCTTCTGCATGCAAAGCATGTGCTCTGCCACTGGTCCATAGCCCATCCCCAGAACTCTACGCAATTAGGATGCTTAACTGTTTCTTAATTTACACAGTTCATCTCTTATTCCAGAGCACCATTGTCCTAAAGAACAGAATTACCCATTACATTGTCTAACCAGGGCTCTCCAACCTTGGGTCCCCAGATGTTGCTGGCCTACAGCTCCCAGCATACCCAGCCAGCATGGATAATGGCAAGGGATTCTGGGAGCTGTTGTCCAGCAACATCTGGGGACCCAAGGTTGGAGAGCTCTGGTCTAGACCATTCTTTATCCTGCCACAATGGGGCACTGCCTGTCCTATACATATCTGGCTTGTAGTGGCTGCCTCTATTCCCAGCCCTGGCTGCCTTGTTTCCTTATGACAACTGTGCATAGACAGTCTGATATGACACCGGCACTGGGATGCTGGTAGCCACGGTGAGGTGTGGGGGAATTATGATACCAGGGAAGGATGAATTGCAGGTTTGTAAGGCTTGATGTGGCCCCATTCTATGATAGCCTCCCCCAACCTGGTGCACCCCAGTTGTGATGAACTGCAACTCCCATCATTCCCAGCCAGCAAAGTGCCATGCAAATTGGTCACAGTGGCCTATTGAGTGGTCCGCCATTTCTTCTTGCGAGCCAGAGTGTAATAGCCTCTGTCCACCCAGAGTCTGGGGGATTCTGTGCAAATGCAATGGTGCTGGGGAAGTGCCATTTCTTTACAGCCCTCATTGCCACGGAGGAGTAGGCTTTGAAATGAGCTCTAGCCCATGTTCGATCGCACTCATTCCGGGTTTTCCTCCAGTGTTGCTCTAGTTGATGTCCCATTTGTTTCACTGCCCACAGCGCCCTGGAAAACCAAGGGGCTCATCTGGCTCCACTCCTGGGGCCATTTCTCTATTTCAGAGGTCAACCAGGGCTTTGACAGAATCACCTGCTGGGCTGACAGGAAAATCCCCCGAAGCCTTTGAAAAACCATCCAGCTCCAGAAGTCTCCTGGGGCTGACCACCTTAATTGGCCTCCTGCCTCTGCAGATGCTCTGAGTCCCAGCAAGTCTAAACCCCACCAGGTAGTGATCCCTCACCATTGGCTATGCTGGCTAGGGCTGATGGGAGTTGTAGGCCAAAACATCTGGAAGGTCGCAGGTTGCCCATCCCTGGCCTAGTAGAAGTACTTGTGGCTCTGACTGAAAATGATGAAGCTGTATTACGGACTGCTGGTGAAGAGTCAAAGGTAACAGCTAAAATGCCCCCTGAAAGCAAATGCGGTCCGAAACCTTCAGCCCATCCCGCAGCCAACAGAATCTCCACTGCATAGCCTTTCTTTCTTACAGGATAGTGTGATTGGAGTAGCTTAGTTATGGAACTCAGCAGCACTTTCAATTTTGACAACCTATAACTATTTTAACCTCACTCTCTACCCCAACTGTAATTATTTGGAATACTGTAGTCCCTGCACGCAAAGCAGAAACACAGAAAACAAGACCTACGGTAAGTAACTTGAAAGGGGTATGATTTATTAAATGACTTTTGAAATAATTATGCTGTGCTCTTTTAATGATGGCAGTGGAATACTCATTAATCATGACCTCACTGTGTGTAATGAGGGGGATTTCAGTTTATTGTTGCAGCTCTAATGGAATGTAAGTATTGTATTAGGGAAATTATGAAATATCCACATTTAACATAGGTTGCAGTCCACAAGCTATTTAAAGTAGTTTCACAGAAGCCAATGGGGCATCCAAATCTAGTGGTTGGGTGTGTGTAGCCCAAAGGCAGCAGTTTTAGACTCCAAAAGCAGTGGATGGCCGAGAGGTTTGGGTGGCAAGATTCCCAGCAAAACTAAAAGCCCAGCTCTTTGAATTGCTCCAAACCAAGTGCATTTTAAACGCTTTTGCTGTGATTTCTTCTTGATACCTTACAATGACCTAAGATATAGGGGCTCCCAAGGAATAATCATATGTGTTTTGAACCAGGAATATGGAATCCATTGAGAGACAGTGTGGTGTAATAGTTAAGGCCATGTCAGACTAGGGCCATGAAGCTCTGGGTCCAAGTCTTCGCTTAGCCATGAAGCTCAGTGGGTGACCTTGGGCTGGTCACATTCTCTCAAATTAACTCACAGCTTGATGAAATGTGAGGATACAATGACCAGGTTCAGACAACATGCTGCGGCTGGTTGTGGGTT
Organism: Shinisaurus crocodilurus; assembly: GCA_021292165.1. Lineage (NCBI taxonomy): Eukaryota > Metazoa > Chordata > Lepidosauria > Squamata > Shinisauridae > Shinisaurus > Shinisaurus crocodilurus. The sequence continues at coordinate 59,835,510 of CM037877.1, forward strand.
ATTTATTTAACCCACAATGAGCTGTGGTATCTGCAAGTTCCAGGTTGCAAATACGAAACCCCCACTCGGTTATGTGAACCTAGTGAGTGCGGGTTATGTGATAACCCTCCCTTGTTGGGTTCGCACAACATGACAGCCCCTGGGCGGGGGTTGCATATTCAAAATGGCAGCCACATGCACTCAGAATGCTGCAGCTTCACTGCAGGTTAAATAACCCATGGTTAGCTGTCATGTGGTGCGAACAGCCCCAATTTGTGTTGGCAAACCATGTATGCCCCCCCCGAGCTCCTTGAAGCAAGGTTGGGAAATAAAAAATGAAAATAAATAAAATCTGGGCTCCTTGTATAGGCTTGATTCTAACAGTTGCTGACCATATACTGCAGCTTGCATGACTTTACACACCCCATCAGCCCCAGCCAGCATGGCCAGTGGTCAGGAATGCTGGGAGTTGTAGTCCAAAACATCTGGAGGGCACCAGGTCGTGGAAGGCTGAGCTTGCATGGTAGGAGAGTAGCCCCCCAGTGCTTGTAGAAGAGCAAGTGAGTCCTTTTAGCAGTGCTAGGAGCCCCTCCCTTCCCCCTTGCTAGGGTTCTTCCTTCAGAACTGCACCCTGGACATGCGTGGTACCGCAGTTCCTCTCAAGGGGCTTTCTAGTTGCCCTCATTGTGCAAATGAGGAATGGAAAAGATAACCAAGTGATGATAAAATGAAACAGACCAAGCTGCAACAGATAATATATGCTGCGGTCATGGACAGGATGATATCATAAAAAAATAATTCAACTGCTTGATATGATGATCTCATTTAAAAAAAAAAAAAAGCAAGGAAAGCCAGTACTTCCCCTTGACAGAGCAATTCATTCCCTTTGCTGTGACTATCAGATGCATGAGAAAAGCCATTTTACAATGCAGTGTCCCTTTAATATTTTTCTCCCTCCCCAGGTAAACTGTATAAGCCTTCAGATGCTTACTTGTTTAATTTGATACCCATTGTGCTGTGAAACAGATTATCATTGCATCTTTGGGCCTTCTTCATGCCTATTAATCAGACTGTAGTTGTCTATCATTCATCATCTTGTCTTTGATTGATATTTCATATAACCAGTCCAGGCCTTTATTGTGAGGTAATCACTCACTGACTATTCCAGGTGGATGGACACTCAATAATTTTGTAAACGTTTTTTGTTTGTACATGACTCCCATCTCTTCCTGTGCACCTAACAAGTCCAGTCTATGAGAGCATGACACATAATCTTTACTTGATATTTTAATTTGCACTTGCAGCTGTGAAGTGGGACTCTCTTAGTAATGAGGTTTCATTTTTGTTAGGGGAGCTTTGCATATCTTCGCATTGTGACAGATTCAGATTGAAGCAGACCCCAGTAGCTGTCCAGAGTGATGGAGGAGTGGGAAGGTGGAGTCCTTGTTGGGTTGGTCACTCTTTACTGGTTGCCAGGATGACCAAAGGATGCACTATGGAGGACAGCACCATCATCTGAGTGTTCTACGCCCTGCTCTGGAAGGTATGAATGTGGATCAAGTTCTTCTCCCTGCCATAGTTGTAGAAATCTGCAGGACAAGGGAACATACAGCTGGATAAAATAATAGCTGCCATGGGAAGGGAAAGTTCAGCGAGCCTGACTGGAGCTCAGAGAGGGAACAGATGGCAGCCTTGCCCTTTAGACATTTTCAGATTGTTCAGAGATGTGCACAGCATTTGATTAATAATATTTCATACCTTCTAGAGTGGGAATAAAGTTCAGGTTTTGTCCACTAGCCTGTCTCTTCTGTGCAGTATCTTTAGAAGCTGGTGCCAAGGGATAAACGTAATAAAAAAATAATTATACAGGAAACAGAAAAAAATAATGAATTGTTGGAAAGAATAATAATAAAACCCCGAAGAGAAACTCTCTATTGATTAGTTCAGCAACAGCCCTCTAGCTAAATAAAATGTTATGTTATAGCAAACCAGTTACAGTAATCTTACAGCCTTATTGTTCCCTTAGGGTTGATGTAATTTAAAAATTAGTCCTGGAATATCTAAATTTGTTTCAGTGGGTTTGAGGACATAAACTGTAAACATTTCAGGCTGCAACCCTGGGAGTAAGCCCCATTTAACGCAATGGAACTTACTTCTGAGTAGACGTGTATAGGATTGTACCATGTGTATTTTTTAAAGGGAATCTCAAAAAGCTGCAGTAGGAAGAAAATAATATTATAATCAAAGCCTCCTCATGAAACCAAGATTTTAAAAGTTACAATAAAAGACCAGCATAGATGCCACAAACATATCCAGTACAAAAGTTTGCATTCCTGAGTCCTCATGTATTCATAAATGGCAAGATGGTTAAGTCAGTGGAAGATAGAATTAACAGTGCAACATGTATTTAATGAAAACTTTAATTTTGTTTAAATTTTTACTCACAGGAATTGGAGAAGATTACAAAATAGGTTAAAATGTACACCATTTACAGTGCAATCTCTACATAGATTTCATAGATCATAGAGTTGGAAGGAGCCTGCAAGGCTATCGAGTCCAACCCCCTGCTCAATGCAGGAAACTAGAGGAGGGGTCTCCCATCCAAGTAATAACCAGGCTTGACCCTGCTTAGCTTTCACACTCAGACAAGCTGAGCCAGCATAAGCCACAGGCCTGTCTACTCAGAAGTAAGCCCCATTGAGTCCAATGGGAATTACTCCCAGGTAGGTGAGTTTAGGATTGCAGCTTGAAAAAACCCTCCATTTTTTATTCCTCTTTTCATAAGTAACACAGAGCAGTGTTCATAGGATTCCCTGCCAACTTCTTATCAGGGTAATGGCCAGGATTAGATCTCCTTGGCTTCAGAAAGAAAACCTCAACATCTTTAGAACTTATTTTTTCATAGCAAAACTAGAAATATCCAAAGCAAAATCACCAATAAAAAGTGTGTGTGTGTGTGTGTGTGTGTATATATATATATATATATATCCATATATCCATCTATAAAACACAGGCAGAAATTATTCAAAACCAACTTATCACTGGGTAGTAAATGCTAGCCCCAGCAAAAGTGTGTTACATTTCTTCTAGGAAATGCTTAGGACCAAACCTTGGTGAGTCTCTTGGAGTTCCACAGTTGTGGGGAAGCGTCCACAAGAGCTCCTCTGTGGACCTTAGTGATCGGGCACAAATGGTACAACTGAAGGGGAAAAAGAGAGCGCTCAGATGATTTTATGGAACATTTGGGAGGAGGAAATCTCTCATGTATGTACATACCAAGGTATTTGGTACCTTACAGTATCAATCAAAATCATTATAAAGCCATAGCACTATATAATAGTCCCATTAAAACACAATTTACTGTGATGCAGCAAAAGTGAACCAGGATCCCATGTATGGGTCCTATGATGGATCTAGAACAGTACACACAAATAGGTGCTGTGTGCGAAGTTCCCATTCCTGTGCATGAAGGTCCCATTAGGTAGATCTTTGCTTCTATTGACCAGCATTATAATTTCATAACTCATCCTTCCAGATGAGACTTTTATCATCAGCCTGCCTCATTTACAGAATTTTACTACGGGCTCCAGACATCATTGACTTCAACTTACTACAGAACCAGAAAGTTAGAAAGAACTTCAAAGTTAACTTAGTCTAACTGTGTAATGGCTAACAGGTTTCAAACAGATAATCCTAGAGGTCTTTGATTTAGTATACTCCATTAGTCTGAGCTTGTAGTTATCACCCATTGCACTTAATATTTATTGATCTTAGTTATGCAATAAATTACAACAAAGGGAAAATAGGCAAGGAAGGGAGAGGTTATTATCACCTGGAAATTATGGGGACTCAGTAGATTGATCATATTTTCAACTTTCTTTTTCTGGTCAAAAAGAAAATTGACCTAACAGAAGAGCTATTGATTTGACCCACAGCTACACTGTAAAGAACACAAAGGGAGTTAGATGCAAAACAAGCTCTTGATGTTCTAGGCCAGAGTAATGACAAGCAAGCAGGGAAACTCAGAGGGCATTCCCTTTCACACATACACAGAGGTCTTTATACACAGGAAACTTTCAACACAAATCCTGGACTGGGGCTAGATCTGAGGAATAGTGAAGATGAGACAAAATAAGATCACAGTTCAGATGCTGCCCAGAGGCTGCAGTTTGCTATTTCTGATTTAGGTAGAGAGACTTTCAGCCAACCTAGACTAGTTGATAGTAGAAGCTGCTGCTATTTGCATTGGGAGGAAATTCCACTATTGGCGCCAATGAAGAAAGCAGCTTCAGAGGAGTGATTTTCATCAAAACCACAGCAGGAGAGGAAAGGTTTAAACTCCCCCCTCCCCATCTGCTGTGATAACAACAGTTATCAGTCTTCTCTCCCTCACAACAGCTTTTTTTTTTTAAAGGCATGTTAAATGTGAAGGTGAATTAATGCCATGTCTAATTTAGCTCTCAGCATTTGCCAGCATTGAACAGGGATTTCAGAGAAATCCGTGATGGATTCAAATGAGTTCAGATTTCTATGAATCTGACCACTTTGAGAGTTAAAACTTCCTAACATCCTTTGTTACTTTATTCTAGGTCAAATATGTAGATAACTTGAATTAACCTTGTTGATTTTTAAACCATCCCCGGGCTTAATAACAATTCTGAATAAGTGGAAGTGCAACAATGAATGCATGGCATTAACAATGAAAAGATGGGAGGAAAACTTCACTATATTTATATATATTTCCATTAGTACTTCTTAACTAACTAACACTTAGCACCACTATTTCCAGCATGACCTTCATTTGGTGGTCATGTGGGAAATAATTATACTGGTGCTAAGTGTTAGTTGCTAGCTGAACTTCTGTTTTTCAAAGGGACACCGCATTCTGCTGCTCCTTTTGGGTCTTGGAAAACATATACCATCTATCTCACTGTTGTAAATGGGAATGTTTGCCATGTAGCCCAGTCTCTTGGCACCCTATCCAGAGAGCACATTCATACAGGCCTGTGGCTCATGCTGGCTCAGCTTGTCTGAGTGTGGAGAGCTAAGCAGGGTCAGGCCTGGTTATTACTTGGATGGGAGACCCCTCCTCTAGTTTCCTGCATTGAGCAGGGTGTTGGACTCGATAGCCTTGTAGGCTCCTTCCAACTCTATGATCGATGAATCAGTGCACACAGCAACATAGGGATCTTCAGCTGCATTTGTACAGCAGAACATGTGCAAATTTTCCAAGTGCAGATGTAGTTGCTAATAGAATGGTTTTGTTACCATCTTTAAATTTCTTCCTGCATCACACGTGACAAATGTCCGTGCCAAGAAGCAATTTCCAATTGTGTAAATAGCCAGTGCAGCAAATGGAAGAAATGTTGAAGGCATCTGTGCAGTTTCCTGAGATTTCTATAACCTGGGCTATAACTGAACCTGTGATACCTTTAAATATTATGTTACACTCTCAGATGTAAAGAAATCAAATATTAGATGCATTATCTTTTACACATTCTTTAGGAATTGATCAATGTGGGCAGGGGAGAGACTATAAACTGTCACACAAACCAATTCATGAATAGAATGGCATTGTATTGATTTTAGCAGATGCACTGCCTTCCTTCCTAAGACTTCTAAGGTTTAGCAACTGGATTGTTTGTAGATTTCAAAGTAGAATTTTGCTGGGATTGGACTACCATTTTATGATTATGTTTATTTCATTTCATTTATTAGATTTCTATACTTCCCATTAGCCAAAGTTCTCTGGACAGTTTACAAAGATTTATGTTTATGTTTACGCTTTTAGTTCCGATCCAATCAGCTCAAAAGCCTGACAGAATTATTTATCACATAGGAAATATTTCCATTAGAATAACAGAGTATTTTACAGTAGCCTTTCCCAACCTGGTGCCTTCCAGATGTTTTGGGCTACCACTCCCAGAATTCTTGACCATTGGCCATGCTGGCTGGGGCCAATGGGAGTTGGAGTCCAAAATGTTGACAGTCATCAGGGCCGGCGCTACCGCTAGGCAGACCCAGGCGGCTGCCTAGGGCGCGTGGCGGAAGAGGGCGCAGAAATGCTGCGCTCCTTCCTCGCCGCCGGCGCGCTCCTGCCCCGCCTGGCCGCCTCGCCGACAAAGGCACCGGTCCGCAACCACCAGGTCTGTGCGGGGGGGGGGGATTGCGGGCGCCGGGCGGGCTCGCCGTCGCGCTCGGCTTTCCTCTGCGCCCGGAGCTAGGCCGGGTCAGGAGCGTGTGTGGCGGTAGCGGCGGCGGCGGCGACCGGTTGGCAGCGGGGAAAGCGGCTGCTGGAGGAGGAGGCGGGTGGGTGGGCGGGCAGGCGGGCGGGGGGGTGCTGGGCAAGCAGGCATTTCCCGGCTGCTTTGCTCCGGAGCCCTTCCCCCCCCGGCACGAGAGGGGGGGCGCTAAATATAAGCCAGCCTAGGGCGCCAAACTGCCCTGCACCGGTCCTGACAGTCATCATGACAGTCACCACAGTCACATTCCCAAGGAGAGTCCACAATACAGGCAGCTGTGTTGATCCATATCAACAAACCAGTCCTAGCAGTTTTAATCTCCACCAGGAATAGGTCTTTTGTAAAGCTAATGGGTCTTAACTGCCTCTTCAAGACAAGGCCACTCCAAAATACTTTGAATCACAACAGGGAAAATCCGTTTACCTCCAGCTACTATGAGGGTTGCAGCTAAGCTCAGAGTGGACAGACAGCCTGAGATGGGTGGATGGTGACATCATAGTCCCTGCTAATCAAAATATCCCAGTGCTTTGGCCCTGGTAGCCCTGGTTCCATTACACCAGGGCTCTCCAACCTTGGGTCCCCAGATGTTGCTGGCCTACAGCTGCCAGCATATCCAGCCAGCATGGCTAATGGCGAGGGATTCTGGGCACCCAAGGTTGGAGAGCCCTGCATTACACCACTAGCAGTTATGTGTCACCCCCACAGGGACTCTCAACATGTTACTAGTTGAATGAACTGGCCCATTCTTTCTAAATAGAAAGGTGCCAAGGCTCAAGCCTCCTTGGAAGCCACACCTTCTGATCAAGAGGTCCTAACCAACCACTGAATAGCAGATGTGTTTTGGAAACACTCTTTCCTTAATAGGAATATCACTGTCGTGAGAGCTCCTGTTTCACGCCTTCGTGTTCATTCATTCCTAAAAGGATTCTAAAATTAAGGGGGGACCTATGTGGAGGATGGGGTAGAGGGCTTCAGTTGTTCATTGCATGAAATCACTACTTAGAGCAATGGGCTCTGAGGAATTTTGCTGCCTTGAGATTACATGAGAAGGGGTGTTCCTCTAAAACAAATTGGCTAGTTCAGCAGCATATACTTTTGCAAATAATGACGACAGATGTACACTTGAAGTTTTTTAAAATCTGTCACTATTGCTACAGCCACAGGCACCTGGGGGAGTAAGCACTGGACTACAATGACAACCTGCTATTTCCAGAGTGCAGAAACTGAACAGCACAGGCCACAAAATCTATCGCTGCCAGTTCCTGGTATTTTGTTTTTTATAGCTCTGAAACAAGCGACTGCAACAAAGAGCCACCGTGTACTCGATCAATCATCTTTGATTACTTAGTTGCTGCAGCTTTAGATATTTGCCTCTAATTTAAAAAACAAAACATCTTCCTGAACCAAATCAATGGCATCTTCAAGTTGTAAACGGCTTGTCTGATTGCCTATTACCAGTGTTGAATATTAAATTATACAAGAAACGACCCACTATTTTTGCAGTAGTGAGGGAAGCACTATTTGAATCAGCAGCCATCTCACCTGGCAGCTTGAGAGGGAGAACTGGTACATGGAGGCCCCCTCCATCACCTTGGCTGGTACCACCTGCCATATTGGCGCCACCCCTGCCAGAACTGCATCTTGCAGTGACTATCGAACCTGGTCACAATGTAACTTTATTATATAACAGGATGAATTTTGCTCATTTTCCTCTTCCATCCCCAATCCGTTTCCTTTTTGTATCATATTATTTTATTACATTATTTCAAACTGTAAGCTACCTTTGGCAGAAACATGGTATATACAGGTAGCAAATTTATTTATTTACTGCCACTGGAGGGCACCCGCAGATGAGGATCTTAATGTCTGGGTAGGTAAATATGGAATGAGACGTTCCTTCAAACAAACAAACAAACAACCAAACGTATACAATAGTAAATAAGGAATCATAACTATATCATATTGGATGGAGATATGTCGTCTGTGTTGTCTAGGATGGTGATAGAATTAGGGCTTCTCTACAGGAGGCATTGACTGTGCACTCATGATTCCTCACACATGGTAGTTTGTGGGCGCTTCACATTATGTCATTATCCTCCAGGGCCTCTCCCATGCTTTGCATCCATTTCCGTGGCTTTTTTGTTGTTGTTTTGGATCGAGGAAAGTGTGGTATTATTTGGAAATCGCACCGTGAGAAGTTCATGTATTTTTGCAATTCCGCTATACCGCAGTGCCATCTTGCAGTTGTGTAATGGAACATATAGAAAGGTAGAGAAAGAAAAACAGGAAGAAAAAAACACACGTGTAAGGGAGCCGACCGTAATCCTGCAAAGAATCCAGACGCCTCGGTAAAGTGGCAGGTTAAAAGCCTCATGTAGAGAAGCCCTTAGTGTGCAGTGCAAGGAGGTCTCCTGTATTTATGCCTATTAGCTGTAAGGTGGGAGACAGAATGAGTTGCACTGTGGTTTCCCGAGACTGTACAGCATCCTTCCCCAACATGCTGCCTTCCAGATACCTTGGGCTTCAACTCCCATCAGCCCCAGCCAGCATAGCTAATATCAGGAATCCTGGGAGTTGTAGTCCAAAATGTCTGGAGGGCACCAGCCTGGGGAAGGCTGCTCTACACTGTCCAAGAGACAGATGATAAGGTTATGTGCTTATATGTGCTGCTGGGCTCCTACAGTTATTGTGTGATCATCGGGATTGGGCCGACCACTGCTATGAGCCCTATAGTTTTAGAGTTAGAATCCAGAAGTGGACTGGCATAGTTCAATAGTTCAAGGTTCAGTTCAGTCATAGAAAGTCTGGGGCTTGAGAGAGTTTAGCTCAGTCTGGTTTCTTATTGGATGGCAGGCCGAGGTGGGGGGCTGATTGAGCTTGCTCGGGCTGTGGAATGTCAGAATGGTGCGTGGGAGCCCCACTCTGCCTGGTTTTCACAGGGAGGGGAGTTGAATCACTCCTGGCCAGCTGCAAAGTTTGACCCTTGAATGACATGACTATAACTAAGAAAGTTGATAGCATCTCTGTGGGAACCAGACAGGCTCGGGAAAATTCAGTTAGGGGGTTTCAAACTTGTTTCTTGGGAATGGAAGTGTGTATAGAAAGCAGAGTAAAAACACCTTCTTTAACTTTAATAGTACTGGCTTATGTGCCAGTTTGCCTTGTCAGACTGTCAAGAAAGATGACTGTTATGCCCCCACCCTTGCATTTAAGCAGGTGCTGAGGTTTCTGTGCTTTGCTGGGAACATTGTCATCTTTACCGCCCCAAAACCTTTCTGTTTGGATGTACCACCATCTGAGCTACTTGTAGCACTCTTCACCTGGACTCTCCATCCAACCTGGACTTATGTCTGTGTTTGAACCTTGTGTTGTTAAGAACCTGCCATGGACTATAATGCTGGAAACAAAGTAATGCCTGTACCACTTTCTTGTTTGGACTTAACCTTATTTTAGTGCCTGGGATCATCACAACCCCTGGGTTTTCAGCCTGCCTGGGACCTAGTATAGTAGAGGCCCCAAGTGGGAAAGTCTCTGCTGCTCAGGACTTCACCTGCCTGCTGTTACTCCTGAAACCTGGACTTAGTCTGTCTGAGAGCATGGACCAGAGAGGTCCTGAAAGGGAAAGTCTCTACTGCCTGGAACCCTCATTCTCTCTAGCTTGGACTTACCATGTCCCTGGATCTTTGATCTGCTTTGATACACATCCTGTGGAGATTCCAACATAGACTATATTGTTGGACTGATCTCTACGTGCATGTGTGTATTCTACTTTGTACATCTTGAATTGCCTGGAATATTATCTTGCCTGGATTTAATGTGACCCTTGACCTTGCCTTGTATTATGAACCATAGAGATCCTCACTTGAGAAAGTATTGTGGGACTGATCTCTGACATGGTTGTAGATATAGGGCTTTCAATTGTTCAGTGAACTAAGCCATGGACCTATAGCTGTCATGGAACTATAGCATTTCTGAAGAGTGCAATCATTAAGCTTTTACTGTGAGATTTCCTACAATAAATAAATGTAAATATAAATATAAATGTAATAATGATAATAAATAAATAAATATAATAAGTAAATAAATAAATAAATAAAGTTACTGACTTGAGTGTCCTGTATCAGAATGCCAGAGTATGTGCCAGAAGGCATGGGCCCATGACAGTGATGGGGTAGCAAAGGTGGAGACCATACAAGCAAATGCTTGAAGCAGTGCTGTCAAGTGGGGGATGCAAGACATACATAGAAACAATTATCATAATGTCCTGCCATTTGATTATCAACTGTTCATTTCTGCACATCTCATATCAGACAGTAGGGAGGCAGGCAATCTGAGTGCATGTTTCACATCTCCCTAGAGTCACTTATGCGTGCTATCCTGTTGAAAAATTGGGGGACTCACTCTCAAGTTCTGTTCCTAATTCCACTTTATTTATTTATTTATATTACATTTGTAATCTGCCCACTAATGTTCTTTATTCATTTACTCAGCATATCAAAGTGTTTGAAGAAGCTGCACTGGTCCTTGGTGTGGAATCTAAGTGGCATACCTTCGTCAAACAAATTGTTACATATTGTTACACATTTATACACCACAGTTCTACCCTCACTGTAATTTTAATCCATTGGAAATATGTTTTTAAAATGGCACAAATCAGATGAATTTCCTGATCCATGAATAGTGGAGTGTTGCAATGACATGTCCCAACTCCCCTGGAATAATCTAATTGAAGACCAGGTTTTAGTGTGAAAGAAATCTAAAACAAAAACAAAAAACCAATCAGTTAAATAGCATATAAGCTATTGTCTAAAGACTAATGTTCTCTTAAGGTACAATCCTGCACCCAGTTTCCCATAAGTAAGTCCCATTGAACTAAATAGGACATTCCTTTGAGTAGACATGCATCAGATTGCACAATTGCATTTCTGTGGAATTACTTTCTTGATAAGTATGTTTGAAACTTGATAAGAGAACTGTGGGCAATATAATGTAGCAATTGCTATATAGGTATCATCTAGAACCAAATGATTACTGTGATAGAATGTCAAAGTTCAAGTTCATTTTAAATGTCTTTGGGGAAATCTATTTATTTACAATAAATAGAATCAGTACAAATAGAATCTGTACTCTCTTGCTATGTGTCCTAGTCTCAGGTCTCAGCTGCTTTCATTTCTGGTTTTGAGTTTGGCTAAGGAGGAAAGCCATTGGTGAGACAGAATGCAGGAAGGTAAGCTACAGGCAAGGGGAGAGTTTAGCATCCACCTCCATGCATTTACCACCTTTGCCCCAAAATTCAAGCACTGTACTTTATATGTGATTAGGTCAAACCCAGGCTTAAACAATCAAGTTTTCTGCCATTATGTCTAGTGTCCTCAGAGCCAGTTTATTTGTTATATGCAAGCAGTGAAAGATGAATCATGAGTCCCTCATGCTCCATTACCAACTCCTAATGTACTAATAGCTGGTGTGGGATTTGTGAGTATTACCCATGATAAGATATCAGATATGTGAGCTTCAAGGGTTCATTTGGGGCTCATGGATCTGAATTTCACTTCATAAACTGTATAGTATGGAAGGATGATGAGACACTTGGGCTTCTTCTTTCCCTGCTTTTATGTTATGGGTTGTCACGCAGTCCTCACTTCCCCAAGCAGTGAGATGTTCCAGGAACAATGCTACAGGGTTTAGTTTCCTTTGGATAGGATCACACTGCAGACCTGGGGCATCTTTGCAATATCTTATGTTATATTTACAAATGTACAAAGAGAACACAGTGGAGGCAAGAATGCTCCTGAAGGAGAGAGCACAATTGCCAATTATGCAACAGATTCCCAGAGAGCAGCTGTTATTATAGCCTGCTTCAATGCTGTACCTATGGATGGATGAATGTGTAAGTTTGGTTTCTCTCTATTTCTCATCCTTCCGATTTTAAGTTCAATTCATCTTGAACTTTGAGAATTTTATCCATCTCAAATTCAGTTCTTCCTGAACATTGAGATTTTTTTTTAGTAGTGGTGAGAGTGTTGGACTGGGACTTGGGAGATCCGGGTTCTAGTCCCCGCTCGGCCATGAAACTCACTGGGTGACTTTGGGCCAGTCACTGACTCTCAGCCTAACCTACCTCACAGGGTTCTTGTGAGGATAAAGTGGAGAGGAGGATGAGGATTATGTAAACTGCCTTGGGTTCCTTGCAGGAAAAAAGGCGGGGTATAAATATAACAAATAAATAAATAAATTCATATTTTGTGTGCATTTCTCCAAATACATGAATTTTTGCATGCAATCTTACCTAATATACACTTTTTGCAAGTAATTTTCCTAATACAAAGCATTTTTATTGTTATTTCTACTAATATATGCATTTTTGTGCACTTTCCTCTAAAATACACATTTTGTATGATTTTTTTTAAATTGGAGAACTCAATTGTAAAATACAGTGAAGTGAAAATTTTGAAGGAAAGCTGAGTTTTGACTTGCGTAGTATTTAAAAAATGTGAAATTAAAGAGGTCAGCTTTAAAGTTTCTCCTTTATCCCTAGCTGCACTCCGGTTTAGCTAACTCCAGCTATGCTCTCATCTCTCTTTCTCTTCTCTAAATTTGAAGTGCAAACTCTCTATTTATTATTACACACTTACCTGCAGAGCATGAGGGCCAAACAAGATGAAAAGAGTGGATGCAGTTAATGGGTCTCGTGTTTTTTTTCTCTTTCTTTCTTCTTCCTCCTCCTCCTCCTCCTTTTTTTTTATTTTAGTATTTTAGAAACCAAAGCAACTGCAAAGGGAGTTAACCTTTTCCTCCTGTGCCATGGTCTTGACTAAAATTGCCTCTCCGAGGTTGTTATTCCCATCCCACCCCATCCCATCCCAAGAGGAAAGCAGCTTTGGGAAGGAATTTTTATTAGGGGCACAGCATGGGGAAAGGGTTAAACAAATGAGAATAAAAAATAGCTGTAGAAAAAAGTCAAATATGAAAAAGACAGCTGCAGAAGTATTAGGTTCCTGACACATTTCAAGAAAATCTCTTGATCCAGGGAATCTTTAAAAGTACAAAATTATACATACAGTATTTTTCTATGTATAAGACTATACTTTTTCCTAAAATTGTTAGACTAAAAATTGAGGGTCGTCTTATACACGGAAGTAAGCCAAGGAGAGAACCGCGCGGTTGCGAAACTGCCCAGTGGGGGGGCGTCTTATACATGGGGGCGTCTTATAGACGGAAAAATACGGTACTTTTGAAAAAGAAAAATACTCAATTACAAAATTAGATGTTCTAAAAAGACAACAATGTCCAAATTAATAACAATGTCTAACAAGTTCTACAATAAGCAATCATAATAAATACAAAACCTAAACATTCTATATTTAATTAAACTGCATATAAATGTATAGGGTTAAATCTAACATTATGCAAAGGGAGTTTTCCTCCCCCTCCTTCTCTTGCAGCCCCCCCCATGGCTCCAAAATCTGCTCCGGAGGGTTCCCCAAACCAGAGCAGATCTGGGGTGCATGCAGGCAGCTACAGGGGGGCAGGGAAAGAAAAATTGATCTGCCAGCAGCGTCTGTTCCACTGCTGGAAGGACACCATTGGATACAACCCATTATTCATAAAACCTTAAAAATCCAGTATCACAATGATATCAGAGACGTAGCTTAGAATGGTTAAACCCCTCCCATACACTGCTTCAGATTTCTCCCTGCCCCACCATGGTTGCTATTTTTAAAAAAACTAGACATATTAATTGCAGCCATTGAATTAATGTTATACCTAGTTTGGCCCATGGTCCCTGGTCTGGGAGGGTAGGAGGCACATCAGCTCAGATTATGACCCAAGCTCAAGAAGAATGTTTGAATAAAAAGATGCTCGCTTCATGATGCTGCCAAGAATTATGAGCAAGGCATCTGTATTTTGGGACAGATAATTGAAAGAAGTGCTATTGCTAGAGTGAAAAAGTGGGATGTAGAATGTCAAAATCATGTTCTAGTCTAGTCTGTTTCACCTCTCCCCCGCCCTACCAACTCCTGGACATATTCAGCTCCTACATTTCATGGCTTTGACATGAATATGCATTGCATCACTCAGCAGGTGAAATGTTATTATTTAATAAGTTGCTTTGCCTGTGTTGCATGATGGCGAATTTCATTGTTCGTGATCATCTCAACATGCTGAAATCATTTGCATTGCACAACACCAGCCTTCCCAAACTGGGTGCCCTCCTGAGGTTTTGGACTTCAACTCCCATCAGCCATAGGCAGCATGGCCAATGGTCAGGAATGCTAGGAGTTGTATTCTAAAATGTCTGGAGGGCACCAGGGGCAGATCTACACTAGAGCCCCTTCCATTAATCAGGGAGCTCTGTCGCGGTATTAATGCAAACCTCATTTACTGCTGCTAGGGCACATGCTAGGGCAGTGTTCTCCAACCTTGGGTCCCCGGATGTTTTTGGCCTACAACTCCCAGCATGCTGGGGCATGCTGGGAGTTGTAGGCCAAAAACATCCGGGGACCCAAGGCTGGAGAACACTGCGCTAGGGAATGCAGTGCAGTTTCCACTGTGTTGAAAACGTGATCTTGTGTCAGTCACACACAAATGCAATTGTAGGAGAAGTAGGAGGAGTTTCATAGATTTCATAGATCATAGAGTTGGAAGGAACCTACAAGGCTATCGAGTCCAACCCCCTGCTCAATGCAGGAAACTCGAGGAGGGGTCTCCCATCCAAGTAATAACCAGGCCTGACCCTGCTTAGCTTTCCAACTCAGACAAACTGAGCAGTTTGAAAGATGATGTGTGCAGGAGAAATGGCCCTTTAAAAAACAACAACGTTGTTTTCCCCCCTCATCTATGCGCAGTTGTGAAGGAGTGAACAAAAAAGGAAGAAATTGGGCATCTTCTGCCCCCTCCCAGAAAATTCATGGAGAAGGAGAAGGGGATGGGAAGAGATGAGGGGTAGCCTATGATGCCGCTGCCGTCCTCCCACCTCCCATCATGGGGTGAAGCTATAGCGGGATCAGTGCCTCCTTTCCCCTTCACCCAAAAGCAATTCCCGAAAGCAAGTGCAGCCCCCCTCCCATGCTGACTTTCCCAAGAGTAAGCACCATTGAAACCAATGTGATTTACTTCTGAGTAAGGCCATTGAAGATAATGTGATGTACTTCTGAGCAGACATGCATTTTGGCTCGTTTTCAGCCAGTTGTTCCTTGGGGCAAGGGGAGAAGGAGACATTCCAAACTTTATTTTTTCAAAGGGAAGGGGAGGGGAGGGAAGAGGAGGCAGATGCAGCATTGCATTTACTCTGGGCAAGTTAGAGAGAGAGCGAGAGAGAGAGCGAGAGAGAGAAGCGGGGGACCGGATGGGACCGGACAAGGGAGGCAGGAAAGCAACTGAAGGATCTCCTTCTCAGCTGTTGCTGTTTTGCTGAAGCCAGATAGGACACTTCCTCCTCCCCCACAGCCCACCAGCCCACTGAAGCCACTCCTCTTGGCCCCAGAACAGTACTGCAAGTTTAGCACACACTGATATATATACAGTGCTTTTTTTCTGGAGAAAAGGGTACCGGAACTCTTGGATTACATTTCCTCGGGAGTAGATGGCGATTAAATTGTAATGCAATTAATAGAAGAAAAGGTGCTGGAACTCAGTTCCGGTGAGTTCCACCAGAAAAAAAGCCCTGTATATATATATTACATCACAATTTCTTTATATATATAGAAACACACACACACACACACACACATACTGGGGAAAAACTGCAACATATAAAGAAATTGTGATGTAATTGGAAATCTGGGGTATAATGGAAGAAATAGCACAAGGAGGATGGTTTGGGGTGAGCATCGTGTGACACGCGGGTGTGTCAGGCGTTACAATGCCAGTAAAAATGCCTAGTGTAGCTCTACCCCAGGTTCGGCAAGCCTGTGTGTGGTAACATGTGGAAATGTAGTCAATGAGAAGCATGCAGTACATCAGCCGGCATTTAAACCCAGGTCGCCCTGCAATGATGTCATCATCATCAGGCGATCACTCGTGACCGAGTAAGATTGTCTTCCGGGATAAAAGGAGGAAATTCTAAAGAAGATTGTGTAGACTCTAGCGATGGGTCCGTAAGTGACTGTGGAGGCCAATTCTAGATCCACACAGCTTCCCACAGTGAGGACACAGGTTACCAGATAGAAGATGGTCCTGTAAAGGATTCATTTGACGTGCTTTTCGCTTAGCACGTTTCTCCCTTTCACCTTGCACTCGGGCTTCTTCAAAGTCCATGGAACCTTTGTGAAAGGCCAACCTCCATTTAGATCGTTCATGGGCCAGAGCTTCCCAGTTTTCGATGTTTATATTGCATTTTTTTAGATTAGCCTTATGAACATCTTTAAACCTCTTATATTGACCACCGATATTCCGCTTTCCATCCTTGAGTTGGGAGTAAAGTAACTGCTTTGGGAGACGGCAGTCAGGCATTCGAACAACATGACCGGTCCACTGAAGTTGGCGTTGAAGGATCATTTTTTCAATGCTAGTAGTCTTTGCTTCTTCCAGTACACTGACATTTGTTCGCCTATCTTCCCAAGTAATTTGCAGGATTTTCCGGAGGCAACGATGAAACCTTTCAAGGAGGTGGAAGTGACGTTTATAGATAGTCCATGTTTCGCAGGCATACAATAAAGTTGGTAATACAATGGCTTCATAAACCAGTGTTTTGGTCTTCTTACAAATATCCCGATCCTCGAACACTCTATGTTTCATTCGAGAAAATGCGGCACTTGCGGAGCTCAGACGATGCTGGATTTCACTGTCGATGTTAGCTGTAACAGAAAGATAGCTGCCAAGATAGAGGAAATGATCGACATTTTCCAGTATTGTCCCGCCAAGCTGGATAGATGGCATCACCAAAGGATTGGCTTGCACTTGCTGATGAAGCACTTTGGTTTTTTTGATGTTAAGTGAGAGACCAAGTTTTTCGTATGCTTCTGCAAAAGCATTTAGGATAGTTTGGAGATCATCCTCTGAATGTGCGGAGACCACATTATCATCAGCATACTGAAGTTCCACAACGGAGGTTGTAATTACCTTACTTTTTGCTTTCAGCCTGCTGAGATTAAAAAGCTTTCCATCTGTTCGATATATAATTCCCACACCGGTGGGAAGTTTCCCCTTGACAAGATGTAAAACCATGGCGATGAAAATGGCAAATAATGTTGGGGCGATAACACATCCCTGTTTAACACCTGATCCCACTTTAAATGGAGCACCATGAGAGCCGTTGTTGTCCAAAACCGTTGCCGTCATGTTGTCATGGAGAAGTCGCAAGATATTCACAAATTTATTGGGGCATCCAATTTTCATAAGGATAGTCCAGAGAGCTGTACGGTCTACAGTATCAAAGGCCTTAGCCAAATCGATAAATGCCATATAAAGGGGTTGATTTTGCTCCCGGCATTTTTCTTGGAGCTGGCGTGCAGTAAAAATCATGTCTACTGTCCCTCTAGAGAAGCATAAGATGGGCAATTTCATAGTGGAGCATAGATAGATTTATGAAGGCCACCTCCCCTGCCCTTCCCTCCCCAAGTTATCGGGGGGGGGGGATGTAGCCTTCTACCTGGAGAGACTTCTAACACTGCACCCAACTGGCAGTTTTACATTAAGCATGCACTCCCATTGATTCCCCCCCCCCGCAGGTAGATGTGTATTGGATTGCAGCCTTTATTACACTGCTTGACTGATGAAAGTTTGCAGTCCTACTCAATATTAATATGCCCTTTATAGTTCTTATGTCTCCTCACCTCATACCATTGCTTAGTAATGGGCTTCATTCAAAACCCATTTCCACCAGAAGTACGGCTTCATTTATTTGAATTGTGCTTTGACATAAAGAATTTAAACGCGCACCTCTCTTGGTAGCTATTTTATGAGATCATACTAATGTGAAGTACATCCAGAGTCCCTGTGCCTTTCCTGAGCAATGTCAAATGAGCTACACCAAAGTACAGGATCTCTCTCCCCATTGTCTTTGGTGCTGTTGTGTTGTGCAGCACTAGCTCAGCATAGTGTAAAGTGGAGGGTTCACTGCAGAAATAAGTCAGGTTGTTAAAAGACAAGAAGTGCATCATTCTGGAGGAGGCTCCCTGCAGTAAAGGTGATCAGGTCAATGATGTTGAATGACAGTCATCTCTAGACATAAATTAATTTCAAAATCCATTTCTCACCATGTGCATATGTTCTCCCCAACTGTCTAATAGTAACAAGGAAGGAAGAATCTTCCTGATAAAGCTCTAAACAGATTGCATTTGAAACAAAAAGAAGAGCCGGGAAGCTTCCTTTTCATGTACTGCGAAATGACGGATGCTACGCCCCCCCCCCAACCCAACCCAACCCAACCCAACCCCGTCTTTTGAACTACAAAATAAATAAATAGATATATAAGGTACAAGAAATCGTTTTGATGGAGTCCTAATGCGCTGAAAATGTTAAATGCAACCCCCACCCCCGCCTTGTCATTCACAGGATTTATGAAAATGTTTTAACACCTCGGGAGACTGGCTGAGCACAAAAAATGCTGAACAGCAAATGGTGAGTTCCCTGCAGCAGCTGAACGTGGATCTATAAATAGAACGGCTAAGGAATAACCCTTCAGTAAAAGGAACAACCCTTCAGCGCGGGAGGCAGAGAGGGAACCTCCGGCTGGCTTTGCATTCTAATGAGAGAGGGAGGATGGGAAGGGAAGGGAAGGGAAGGGGTGGGGGAAATGACTGCGGATTTTGCTTGTTTGAACTGAATAGGCAGCACAGCAGATGTGTGCTTTCTTTTTCTGTTTAGCAAATGTCCCCACCCCCACAGAGCTGGGAGAGGAGAAATAATAAAAGTATCATTAATTCAAATGTACAATATGTCAATAGCCCTAGAAGGGAAAACTGCATTTGGCTTTCCTTCCATCTTAAGCTTCTCCTTGTAGCAGGTACAAATTCCTCGTTTTTTTTAACAAAGGAGAAGTTAATAGGAATACGATTGTAACATTTTCTTCTGATTTTGTTTGTTTGTAAGGGAGAATGCGCATTGGCTCTTTGCCTCTTTCTGTGTTATTGCAGAGATCTATCCTTGCCTCTGCTTCCACGGCCTTGGCAATGATTTCTGCTAGCTACCAAAATGAAGACATTGCATGTTGCATTTAAGGGTGGTGAGCACAATGAAAAGTTGCAAACTAATATGAAAAGGATTAAAATGAGATCAAAGGACCACAGGGCTGTGGTCCCAATCCAGAGCTCTGCCTGCATTCCATACAGTATGTACATAATGGAGCCATGCATGAGCAGAGTCTCTTTTCACCTCAGTGGGTTTGGGGGACTGAGTGTTCCTCCTGTATGTCCCTGTGCATGCACTACTTAGGGATAGGGGAGAAATTCATTCAGTTCTCATTTATTATTTATTTTTATTTATTAGATTTATACCCCGCCTTTTTTCCTGCAAGGAACCCAAGGCGGCTTACATTGTCCTCCTCCTCTCCGTTTTATCCTCACAACAACCCTGTGAGGTAGGTTAGGCTTAGAGTCAGTGACTGGCCCAAAGTCACCCAGTGCGCTTCATGGCCGTTTAATGTGAACCTATCTAATTCATACTTCCCAACCAATTCATGAACCAAAACAAAGTTATTCTTTGGTATTCGCACTTCTCTGATCAAAAAATGTGTACCAAAGTGTGTATATTTGGGAATTAGAGAAAATAATGCACAAAGATGCATGATGTTAGGGTAAATTGCTTGCAAAAATGTGTATATTAGGAGAGATGTGTCCGAAAGTGTGTACGGAGATTGCAACCCGATGCAGAAATGGAATGGAACAAACTGAACATTGGAAAAATGAGAGACTGAGAGAAACCAAAGTTGACAGGTTTGTTCATCTCTCAACTCTACTCCACTGAAAGGAGTGAGGGAGACCTTGTGAACAAAGGAGCTCTATGCACTAGCAGATGATTAGATCAGTCTAGCATTTTTGTCCCAAACTGAGAAAGTGGGACAGGTTGGCCCCTAAAAGAAGAAACAATGGGGTGCAGAACAGCTCGAGGTCAGCCTTGCACCTTGGATAGTGTGGATGCTGGGTCAAGCCTGGTTATTACTTGGATGGGAGACCCCTCCTCTAGTTTCCTGCATTGAGCAGGGGGTTGGACTCGATAGCCTTGTAGGCTCCTTCCAACTCTTATGATCTATGAAATCTATGAAATCTATGAAAGGTTGCAGCTCAGTGGTAGAGGACATGCTTGGGATCTAGAAGATCCCAGGTTCAACCCCTGGCATCTCTAGGCAGGGCTGGGAAAGACTCCTGCCTGAAACCCCTAGAGCCACTGCCAGTAAGTGTAGACAGGGCTGAGTTAGATGAACCATGGTCTGGCTCAGTACAAGGTTCTTATGACAAACCTGCTTATACTGGTCTCACATTAGATTTCAACTGCTATCCAGATGGGCTGGGGAGGATCTTATAGGACTCAGTCCTGGGATGTGTTAGCTGCTGGGAACTGCTAAATAAGTGCACCCAAGCCCCAAAGAGACCTTCATTCAGACTCTGATGGAGGATAGCATAGACAGGTTAGCCTTTATACCAAAGGACCTGTTTAAAGAAGGCAATTAAGTAAAAAACAAAACAAAATTACCGGTATATATTTTAAAAATTAAAAAAGTATTTCTTTGGATTTTTAACTTGTGCCATTCTTGAGCACAGGTAAGTAACAACATTTGAATAATGACCAAGAGAGTTCTGGAACCTTTCAAGATGACTTTCCCAGTTTTTCACTTAGCAGCAAACCATCGCCAGAGGGTTGTAATGACATATATTGTCCCTGTGCATTGGATATGGAGTTGCGTGCTGTGGAGTCTTCTCTGCTGGGAGAGTGACTGTGCTGCAAGGGATCACCTGTTCCCTGCTGGTGTTAGTTCTCCAGCTTTCATAGGGCATATAATCTACTTGAGGATTCTCTTTATGAATAAAGTAACTGCTATTTACTAATCAGGTGTTCTGGGCTAACACCTCTGCATTTAAATGAATGGAGTTTGTACCCTAAGAATTGTTCCTATACACGCTCCATTGAAATGAATGGGAGTGGCACAGGAGCACTGCTTTTCAATGGAGCTTATGCCAAAGTGAATTTTTAATCTGCCCCCTTCACTTCCTAAAAACTGCTAATTAGCAAAGTAAGGTAGGAAGTATGATTATCTGATCACTAGGCATAACAGACGTTAATGTAAAATTGCCATTTATTAAACAAAGAGAGGAATTCCATTTCCTGCCATTTTTGGTGTTTTGTGGCCTCACTTATACCCACGTGCAATCAATATTGCCAAGGGAATAGACCCTTTGTCAAGATAAAAGAGAATGAGACCTTTATCTGTCTAATGTGTTTCGTATATGTCTGAAAGGTGCAGGAATGAAGATGTTATGTTAAATTAAAAAAACTTGATGAGATTTTCTGTTTCCAACTTAAAAAAAAGAAAAGAACCATGAAGTAGCATTTGTTGCCAAGTTGCCAACACTACTAGACATGTAAAAAGCAGAAATTAAGTTCCATGAGAATGATCGGTCCATTTGGCAAAAGAACATGGAGAGAGAAAGATAGGAGAGAGAGAGTGCATGCAAGCTAATCAGTCCCTGAATGTTCCAAGGTGATCCCTCTTCATCCTTCTATGGGATTAATGATTCCTTTCAGGTTTCTACAAATCCTCAGATCTGAGTCTTATTGACAGCTGTGACATGTTCTGGAGGAGATTGCATCTGCCACTTGCAAACTGCTGTGCACGGCAAATACCATTTCTAGGCTCAGCCAATCTCTTTGATTTTTCTTTGAGATTTTGCATACCAACCCAATATTCGGAAGCAAAACAAATGCTGGCAGACTGTGTTTATTCTCTACAATGGTTATGCAAATGCTCCTGCTCATTGTACACTTAATTTTCATCTTCACCCGTGAGATATGCTGCAGAGGGAAGCACATGCCATGGGATAAATATTATAAGAAAGAAAAACGAGGATAGTGAGACCCCAATAAAAAGGGGCTTTATTAAAAAGGACTTTATTCCCAACTCAAGGATGGAAAGCGGAATATCGGTGGTCAGTATAAGAGGTTTAAAGATGTTCTTAAGGCTAATCTAAAAAAATGCAATATAAACATTGAGAACTGGGAAGCTCTGGCCCATGAACGATCTAACTGGAGGTTGGCCTTTCACAGAGGTTCTGTGGACTTTGAAGAAGCCCGAGTTCAAGGTGAAAGGGAGAAATGTGCTAAGCAAAAAGCACATCAAACGAATCCTTTACAGGACCATCTTCCATCTGGTAACCTGTGTCCTCACTGTGGGAAGCTGTGTGGATTTAGAATTGGCCTCCACAGTCACTTACGGACCCATCGCTAGAGTCTACACAATTTTTTTAGAATGTCCTCTTTTTATAATTTTCTTTTTGTAATTTTATCCTGGAAGACAATCTTACTTGGTCATGAGTGATCGCCTACTATAGTCTTCATGTCATTTAGTCCTGATTTTGATGTCCTATAGAATTCAGAGTAAGACTGGGGTGCAATACTCATTCTGCTGAAATGGACGGCAAAGCTCCTATTGATTTTGCTGGATCAGGATAGTACCTATAAAACAGGGATGGGGAATGGAACTCCAGAGGTTGTTGGACTGCAACTCCCATCAGCCCTAGCCACCATAGTCAATGGTGAGGGATGATGGAAACTGCAGACAAAGAACATCTGGCGGGCCTCACATTCCCCATCCCTGCTATAAAATCTAGTTGCACATATATCTGCCCTTTAGTATTGGGTGGGATTTATTGTCATTCTAAAGGAAGGATATAAAACAACGCCTAAGCCATATCTGTCCAATTTAGCAGATTTAAAATTCAGGACCAGATATAAATTTCTCTCTGTTTCAGCTTCATTCAACTCAGCTTTCCCTGTATCTCTGAGATGGGTCTGGCCAACTGCAATAAAGAAGTTAACCTCAAGTTTGAATTATTCAGTTTCTGCCTGCAGATAGTTTCAAAAGTGGCTTGCAAGGAGGCATGTTGATGTAAATACGTAAATAAATAAAAAAAGGAAAGGTCTAAAGTCTTGGGGCAAACACAAGTCCTTGAATACACCTAAAACATATATCTGGGCTGTGTCTTTTATCTTTAACCCTACTCCACACAGTCACCCAAGACAATGGGCTAGTTCATATGATCACTGTGGCCCAACATGGCTTATTTAAGCCACAGTGGGTTGTGGCATGTGCTGGCCACCCTTTTGAATATTCAAGCCACAGTAGGCATCACTGTGACTTATCGTGTCATGCAAACCCAGCAAGGGTGGCTTAGGTGAGAGGTAAACAGTGATTTGCCCTTATCTTAATAGCAATACATTTACCTAAATTGTAATCTATTTCTGCATAGGTACATTTTTCCTATAAATGCATGGCTTTTAATTAATGTCCACAGCAGGACCGGTGCAAGGCAGTTTGGTGCCCTAGGCAAGATCAGATATTTAGCGCCCCCCTTCCCACTTGAGAGCACTGTATTTATTTTCCAAGGCGTTTCTGGCACCCCTTTAGCCCTGCGCCCTAGGCGGCTGCCTAGTTGGCCTAATGGTAGCACCGGCCCTGGTCCACAGACAGAGCACTATTTTGAGCAGCTGTAGTGCAATGCAAAATCTATAAAGACACCAAACACAGTAAATAGTCTCTATTTCAATAATTTCAGTTTTAATTGGCTTTCCCATTTTTTTCCTAATTAGCCACTTTACATGGTAATTAAAAACAGAAGCAAACTTGGTATGCCATTTTGGTACATTAAAAATGAATGATTTGTCATGCTTTGCAGACCAAAAATTAACATAAGCCTGTGGGACTGATAGCTTGCTACAGAAATGCAGGGGAAGGAAGGGAAAAGCAGGAATGATCTCATTGCCAAAGCAAAATAAACATTAAAGAGCCAGTTAAATGTAGGTTAAGAATGAGAAATGAGGAAACAACAACTCCCAGTTATAATAATATACTGCAAAATACTCCATGTGAACAACATTTTATCAAGTGTTTATGGCACTTTTACCTTCAGGCTGTAAATCTCTCAAGCAAGTAACAGAATGATTACATAATTATCTTTAAAAAGGGGTGTATTGGGAGTCCAGTTCAATTTAGCTTTCAATATAGTTAGGAGCATTGGTCCTCAACAGTTGCAACAATCAACATTCTCACTAAAACATCTCTATAATATGTAAATGTTACTCTCCTCTGTTTGGTCTTCTAAGCACGGGCAATGTGTTACTTACCGTTCATTGCAGCTCAGTGTCATTCACTAGAGCAGGGGGTTCTCCAGCCTTGGGTCCCCAGATGTTGCTGGCCTACAGCTCCCAGCATACCCAGCCAGCATGGCTGATGGCAAGGGATTCTGGAAGCTGTAGTCCAGCAACATCTGGGTACCCAAGGCTGGAGAGCCCTGCATTAGAGCATGTTAAGAAGGGAAGCCTAAAAGTGGAAATAATAAATGGCGTAGCTGTTCTCTTTCATTCCCCCCACTCCGATGCATTGATGGACATACATTCCTTTTTCCTTTTAATTTTTTGTTTAATGCTATGGAACCATAGTAATCCTTGGAGAATGTAGAAAATAATTTTACTGTAGCTAATGCACCGGGTCAGGTGCCTGAATCACTGCTTGATTCCTTGGCTTCACAGCAGATATTCTGTATGCCTGGCAATTCTTATCCACAGAAATGTGGATTTGTGGTGGTGTACGTAATAGTCCATTTCTGCATGTGGCAATTGCTTCACATGAAGGTAGAAGTGCCTTTTACCAGCTTAGGCTGGTATGCCAGCTGCGACCTTACCTAGAACAGTCAAATCTAACTTGAGTTATCCATGCTCTAGTTACATACAGACTAGACTGTATGTAATGCCCTCTACATGGGGCTGACTTTGAAGATGGTTCAGAAACTTCAGTCGATGCCAAATCCTGCCACCCAGATTTCTGTGTGGGGGGGTTAGATTTCTAGGAGGCTGGAACATGTGGTGCTGATTTCATATAGTTGCACTGGTTGGTGGTATATTTCCAGGCACAATTCAAAGTGCTGGTGTTTACCTTTAAAGCCTTTAAATGCATCAGTAAGGTCAATTAGGCTGGTGGGCATGAGAGACAGGGCCTTTTCAGTGGTGGCCCTCCATTTATGGAATTCTCTCCCTACTCAGTTGTACATGACCCTTCTGTACAAGCCCTTAAGCAGACCTTAAAAACTCATTTGTTCCAGATAGCTTTTTCCTAAAGGGCTTTAATTATTGTTAATTTTTGAAATTGCTGAATCTGATCTGTTTAAAGTTGTTTTATAGTAGCTCATTGAAATGTTTCTGGTTATGCTTTTAAGCCACTGGTTTTTGTAACTGTTTTAAGATTTCCCCCCCCCCTCCTGATTTTTAATGTATTTTACATTGTGACGTGTAAGCTGCCTTGAGAGGGGTAGGCCATAAGCCAGGGATGCAGAACCTCTTTCAGCCTGAGAGCCAAATTCCTTTTTGGGGAAGCCCTCGAGCTGCATTTGAGTGATGGGCAGGGCTGAAGGCAAAAGGCATGGGGCCAAAAATGCCAGCATATTGGAGCTTGAAGATCATACTGCCACTAACTAAGCCTTACTGCAACCTTTTAGAACGGGTAGAAAATTGCAGAAAAGCCAGGAAACCAGCAAAGGATTGGTGTCCAGGGGAGAGAGGGTGGGGCCAGTGATGGGCAGCAGTGGGGCAGGGGCTGCATGCCAGTGGGGAGCATGGCCAAAGGCAGAGGTGTGCATGGCCTGGGCTGGCATCCCCCTTGCCCCCTCTCTTTCACACACAGCCTTCCACCTTGCCCTCACCCATAAACACACACACATACACACAGAGAGAATCCCCCCCCACACTCTCAGTCTCTCTCTCACACACATACATGTGTATGTACGTATGTATGTTTCTGAGCCTGATTCAAGGTGTTGGTTTTGACCTATAAAGCCTTGGGACCACAATACCTGATGGAGCGCCTCTCCCGGCATGAACTTACCCATACACTATGTTAATTACCTAAGGCCCTCCTCCAGGTGCCTCCTCTGAGGGAGGCTCAGAAGGCAGAAACAAGGGAGACGGACTTCTCAGTGGTGGCCCCCAATTGTGGAATGATCTCCCTGATGAGGCCCGCCTGGAGCCAACATTGTTATCTTTTCGACGCCAGGATAAGACCTTCTTCTCTCAGGCATTCAATGAGGTTTTTAATCAGGTGTTGATTTTTTTTTCTTGTTGCTTGTACAATTGTTTTTGGATACATGTGTGTCTCTCTCTGTGTTGTATGTTTAAATGTTTGTATGTATATGGTTTTTGTAATGTATTTTTAAGGCTTTAATCTTTGTAAACCACACAGAGAGCTTCAGCTGTTGGGTGGTATAGAAATGTAATAAATGAAAATGGATGATACACACACATCCCCCATCCCCCCCACTACCACCCCCACTCAGTCCGTCTCACACACAAGCACCAGGCACACTGACTCCCCCCGCCGCCATCGCAGCCAGTGGGCTGGGAGGTTTAAGCCTCTCCTGCCAGCGTGCTGAGATACCATCACACCTCTCCCTTGCTGCCCACTTGACTTGCACTGGGAATAGCTGAGTGAGGAGTGCACCAGTCAGCACTCTCCTCAGCTTTTTCCAGCGCCAAACAGCTGGTGTGCGTGTGCGTGCATGTGTGTGCACTCTAAATGGGGGCACAATTGTGATGGGGAGGACGGCATGCAGGGATGACCCTTCCTACGCCTCCTCCCCCCCATCACAATCGTGCCTCCCCCAGTGGCAGGCTGCGGGTGCATGTTGTTCAGGTGGAAATTTGGTGGCCACAATGGGGGGGGGGGATTCGGCAGGTCTTGGGCACTTGCAGAGGAGGTACGGAAGGCCTTTGAGGGTCTCCTGTGGCCTGTAGGCTTCAGGTTGTCCATATGTGCCCTAAAAGGAGACATAAAATACTTTTAAATAAATAAAGTGGCAGATTTAAGGAGGCCCTACCTATTTAGATGGCTCCTTTTTTTTTTTTTTTAAAGAGAGAAATCAACTATAACTTAGAAGAGTAGGTTTGTAAAGATCACAACAGTTATTCAGTACATTTCCCCCATCGATGCATAAAAGTAGATACAGTAATACCTTGGATTGCAAGCATAATGCATTCCGGAACTGTGCTTGTAATCCAAAACACTCTTATATCAAAGCGAGTCTCTGGCGGGCGTGAGCGGGGCCGATTTTGGCCCGCTACGCCTGCTCGAGGCGAGCGGTTACATCCCTTTTGTATTGCAAGATGTCACTTGTTTATCAAGTCAAAATTTATTTTAAAAATGTGCTTGTCTTGCAAAACGCTCTCAGACCAATTTACTCGCAATCCAAGGTATTATTGTACATTCTACTCAAACCACCTTCAACCCAGTATAATAGAAGAATGCAGCCTGTGATCAGTTGCACTCCCAATGATATGCAGCAACTCTTAAACCCCTGCATTTATGCTAGAGGCAGCTTCAGGCCAATTTAATCACAGCGGGTTGGATCCAGATTTACGCTGGATCAACTGCACTGGTGGAAGTGGATTTCCCCACCCCCTCCTTCCCATAGTAGCCCACTGAAAATGCCACACAGAGAACCAGGAGACCTTGCTGAGACCCTGTTCTGTAGTGTGGGGGGAGGGAGATCTCCAAAAACCAGGCAGAGGGACCTTCTGTGAGCAGAGCCCTTAATCTTGTGGAAGGTTCCTTTCGCCAAAGGCAGATCCTGGATCCAACCCCATAACTCCCAGATAGGAACTGGTGCCAAGAAGTCCTTCCGTATTGTGGCAGGTCTATGGAGAGGGCATAACATTTGTAAGCCGAGATCCCAAGTGGTGAAGAGCAATCCACTTGCCCCATCAAGGGTAGAGTCCCGAGGAGGCAAGTGCCAGTCATGCAGTGTTTGACATTGCCAGATGCAGCCTACCAATAATATGACCCCTCTATGAGACCCCCAGACCAGTCTCACTGCCACCTTCTCAGTGACGTGCAGGGAAATTTTTAATGCATGAGCACAACTAAATACCCGATACCCATACACATTCTGAGGTGGTGCAGCCTCATGAAGAGTATAGCATTAGCACATGTCCTTGCTAAACATTTTAATTATCTCATGGTGACTGCCTCTATACCATCTACCTCTTATAGTGGACAACACTTATACATAGAGTGTTGCCAATATAAAAATACCTGATCCTTTGCTATAAAGTGAGGTCAACTGAGGAGAATGGGAGAAACGTACATTTTGCCAGAACCTGCTCTGCATTTAATGGCTGCTTGGCTGTGCATCCTTTTCCTCTACCCATGGCTCATGCTGTGGTTTCAAAATAGACAGAGCCAAACAAATCACTGTAATTGCTCTTCACCATTTGGGATTTGGGCAGATTTACATCTGTGGCATTTTCCAAGTGAAGTGACTTTGATGAATTTTGGATCAAATCCTAAGTGACTTGGCACGGGTGAATTCCAACTTCAGGTTTGCAGATTCTTCATTAGCTTTTAACTCCTCAAATAATCTATTAATATTTTAGCAGCAGAAATAATTAATGAAATGGAAGCAACAGAGACAAATATATTTGAGTTAAAAGTGATTGTTGAAGAAATGACAATGCCTATAGCAGTAAAATGGATCTGACCACTGCTGACTCAAAGGGTATGATTGAAGTTGTTAAAATACTGCTTCCTCTGTAGTAAAAGATGGGATGCCATCCCATGAATGGTCCTACAAATGACTTATTTCTGAATACCAAGCTGATATGATGAAGGATGGCATAAAAATGTTTTGAATGAATGAATGAATGTGATATGTTTGGGATTTACTACATTTGATAAAGAACCTTGCAGTTTCTCTGGCAAGTTGATGGTTATTCTAAGCTGCTCACTAACTGGATAAGAATGAAGAATATATTCAAGAGGGTATGATGAAAGTAAGCTGCCCCACTGATAAAACAAACTCTCTTCGTGGCTTCTGGAGGCAGCCATGTTTTCTCTACACAATGGAATTTGTGTCAATTTCCAGGTATTGTGGAGGAAAAATATGGCCACTGCTGGGAGCCGGTAAGAGGTGTTTTTGTTATTTTTTTAATGATGGCCCAGCGAAGATGTGTGCCAGGGTTCTGGGAATAAGCCCCCAAGACCCTTCACAAATCCTTGGAGGGTCCCGGACCACCATTGCAAGAGGGTGGCCCACCACACAGTACTTTGCCGAGGTCCCTTTCAACCCTGGAAAGCGTATTGGGATGCACAGTTAGGAACTCTGCACTTAGTCACTGCAGCTGAAAAGGCAAGTAACTTTTAAATCAGAGCTTTGACTCTTTGGCAGAAGGTGCTGCTGCCAGAAAAAAACATTGAAGCAAGTATGACTGCACTTGTGGTCCTATGTCCATGTATATCTTCTATTAATCATGACCAATGATCATTTGTGCACCTGTCTTAGTCCTGTTGGCATTAATTATCATTGTGCTCGTTACACTTGAAATTAATGGCAGCTTTCCCCCACCCATGCAAATTGCCAGAGCAGGCTCCCTGATGTGCATTGGGACCACAGTTGGGGCAAAGAGTTAAAAAGGCCCTTTACTCCTCACTCCCATATTAAGGTCCCAATCCTGATCAGGCACCTATTTGTGAAATAAAAATCCTGCACTCAAAGGCAAACCATATGAACTTGAAAGCACCTATATTATAGGACTTCAAACAGGACTTCAGCCCCAGCCAGCATGGCCAATGGTCAAGGATGATGAGAGATGTAGTCCAAAACATTTGGAGGGTGCTGGTTGGGGATGTCTGCCATATAGACACAAAAGCATGTTTATATTATCCAACTTGAGAGCCAGTGTGGCGTAGTGGTTAGAGTGTTGGACTGGGACTCGGAAGATCCGAGTTCAAGTCCCCACTCAGCCATGAAGCTCACTGGGTGACTCTGGGCCAGTCACTAACTCTCAGCCTGACCTACCTCACAGGGTTGTTGTGAAGATAAAATGGAGGATAATAAACAAACAAACTCTGTTCCTGAGTTCAAGGCATGTCACAACAAACTTCTTAATGGTTATATATTAAAGAAAAAAATATATAGTATCACACAGTACAGAAAATATATACCTAGTCCTCTCTAACAATCACCAAATAGTCTCTCTGTCTCACTTTCCCACCTTTGGTGTAGCTGGTGGTCACTCATGACATCTCCTCACTGAGAGAGAATAGATCTCCACCTTTGGTGTATTGGTGAAGCTGCATGGATAAAGTCATGAGCTTGGCAAAGAGTGGTCTTCAGTTCTCAAAGAAGGCTTCCCAAATTCTGCAGCGTAGTGGTGCTGAATGCTACAGAAAACAAGAAGCACTGTGGCAGTGTTTAATTCCATCATTATGACTACTTCTTAATTAACATCAAAATGATGGGTGCCACCAGTAAAGCATTACTTATGTTATTTGTTTTAGTATGAAACTCATTTATTTCATTTTTTTTGGTGCATCTTAGGCATTTATGATGAACCATATAATATTTTATGGATAACATGTAATCATTTGCTGTGTGCTTGCAATGCTTGGAGCTAAGCCTTGACGGTCATGAGGAGTCAGTAAGCTCTTCCCTGTAATCTAACAGCCTGTAGGCGATCACTCGTGACCGAGTAAGATTGTCTTCGCCATGTGCTGTGTACGCCCGAAGAGGCCTTGTAATGCAGCCACACACTGTTTGTGCCCTGTTGTGTGTGTCCTATCAGGTTCCTTCTGTAAAAACCAGGGAAGTGGCTCATGCAGAGCCACGGAAGCTGCTGAGCAGATGGAGAAGACACTCAGTTCTACCTCTGGGTGTGCCTGCTCCACAAAGAGAGGACTATAATTCCCAGAATTAGTTCAGACCAGAAGGGAAAAACTACTACAAATCCCAGTATGCTACCTGCCTGGCTTCCTGTTATCAGGATCTGTGGTTATCAGGGTCTGAGTGGCTGTCTGCTTCTGGGAAGAATATATATGGGCCACCCCATAACATGGATAGAAAGGTTCTGTATGCAGCTTGCCACTGGAAGGGTTTTGGGAGCAGCAGCCTGCCAGTGCATCTGAAGCTCAATGGTTGTTGTGCTGTTCTGGCCTTGGGGAGTGGGGTGGATTTCACAAGTGGGAAATCCCTGCTGCTTTCCCACTCCTGAAATCTCCGCTTTTCTCTCCCGCTGAAAGCATACTTTGCTATGCTATATAGCTCTAGAGGGCGGCTAGCCCTTGACCTCAGTATTTTATAGCTATAGAAGAGGGGTGCACAGTTCTGGAGATGGGAAATCCCTAACTTCCCTGCTGTCAGCCACAGACTTAATTGGTAGATCTAGATCCACACATTCTGCCTGTTTTCTGGGTTCTTTAGACCCTTTCTCTGTCTTTCTTTGACCTCAGCTGCCACCAATATTCAAGTTTCTGTCAGGCAGTTTTGTAAATGTCATTTTATTTTAATTCACTAACCTAGGCTGCAATCCAATACACACTTACCTAAGAGTAAGTTCCGCTGAACTCAGTGGGGCTAACATCTGAGTAGGATTGTACTGTTAATGTACTTATTTCCTTAAGAACAAAGAAGAGCTGTGCTGGATCAGACCAAGGGGCCATCTAGTCCAGCATTCTGTTCACACAGTGGCCAACCAGCTGCCCATGGGATCCCACAAGCAGGGCATGAGTGCAACAGCACCTTCCCTCCCATGTTCCCCAGCAACTGGAGTACATAGGCATACTGCCTCTGATACTGGAGGAAGCATATAGCCAATCAAGACTAGTAGCCATTGATAACCTTCTCCTCCATGAATTTGTCCACTCCCCCTTTAAAGCCGTCCAAATTGGTGGCCATCACTACAACTTGTGCAAGTGAATTCCATAGTTTAACTATGTGCTGCGCAAAGAAGTACTTCCTTTTGTTGTCTTGGCTTCTGTGTACCTAGGACACCCCACATATAAGCCGCTACTTTATTTTTGGTTGGCCTTGTTCTGCTTCCAAAGTGATAGGCACTCAACCATCTGAGTTTGCTATTAAAGGGAATTATGTCTGGATACTTATGTTATGAATTATACGGTAGATACTTGTGCAGCTTGAAGATAAAGTTAAATCTGATGAACCTCTAACCTCCCATGCACATCTGAAAAATGAGTGCTCATTCTCCCTGGCTTTACCCCTGAGTGAGAAGCCCCTTTTCAGCCATTGTGCCCTTCATGGGCTCATGAGCCCACCCATAGTTGCACCAAGGCATTTACTTACAAAACATTGATTCCACTGATATCAGCACTATTTGCATCGCGGTAAAAGGGCCAGTATGGCAATCTTTAACATTGAAGGGCTGTCACTTCTCCTGAGCATCTTTGAAGCTGCACATGTGATTTCTTCTTCACATTTGTACATGATAAGTCTTGAGCCTCAGATATATGAAAGCTGACATCCCGCTTTACAATGTGCTGTGATGGCAAAATTACTAGTTTTGACAATATGCCTGTGGAGGCCTATCTGAGTTGTAATTAACCACAGAAGCATTCTGCAGTCTCATTCATAACTGTCATTCATCCTCAGCACCTGTGGAGCAAGTCTGAGGAGCTTCTGGCCAACATTGCACTGCACCCATAACAGAAAAATATGCAACGGGTGAGCTAGAAATATCAGGGCTTCTTTGATATTAATTTTGCCACCTTACCTGGTAGTTACTTGTTTTTGATGAGCTGGAAGAATTCATGGATTGCCAGTGAAGCTGTATGATTGGTCAGGTGGAGACTCCTTGTTGTTCTGGATTTGGGCACAACTTTGGACCTGCAACACTGTGCAAAGGAATTGCAATGTAAGGTAAGATCCTACACCGTGCTTTCTTTACCTAGCAGATATTGGGGGTTATTAAATGGGTACCAGTTTAAAAAGTTTGCTGGATTAATTTATTTTTAGTTGCTTCACACTTTATTATGAGTTCCTTTGAGGTTATGTTCCTACACTGGCTCATATAGTTGGAGACAGATTCATTGAAATTATATAGCATGAGGAATAATATGGGGAAGCACATGCTATTGAATAAAATGTGCATCTGGTGCATTAGTCAGGCAAGTTGCCTGGCCAAATTAATGGCTAGATTCTGGGATCTGTCTCCTGTAAACAGAGTGGCTTGCCTTAGATGCTCAGATTGTTCTTGTGGTCTAAAATGAGGATGACCTCATATACATTATTAAATGTATTGAGTAGTAATGAAATATCATGGGTTGCATGAGGAAATATCACGAAGAGTGTGCAGCCACATAAATGATTGTGCGTTACCTCCATTTGGATGTTGTCGTGCTGAAGTTGAATCTCATTTGTCATTTTGTTAACCATTCACCACAAATGGTCCACAAAATGGCAAGTGAGAATCAGTGAAAGTGAAAGCCGGTGTGTGTACACATCTAGAAGCCCCTTTCAGACTCTGGGTTGGTGGCAGCACCAGGGAGTGTGATCCTGCTCCCTCTCAGCATATTCAGTGGAGAGAATGAGTGAAAAGGGCTACTGAGTTAAAGATGTGACAGAAATGCTTTCCTGTAGTGAATGTAGCAGTATGTCTCTCCTGAGGTAATAGACATGCTAAAATGGCTATCAGATCAGAATGATTTCAGTTGGGAACCTCTGCTCTGACTCATGGTGATTTCTAGTGTTCTGTTTGTTTACAGATACACAAGCGAGTGGTTATTATGGGAGTGCTGAAGCAAGAACTCAGCAGAGAGTTCTAGCTGAGAGCTCCAAGCACCTATCAACACCCAAAACCTCCAAAGCTGCTTTTGCCAGAAAACTCCCGGCAACTCATGATTGGCTGCAGCTCCTAGCTGAGCGTACACACAGTGGCAAAAGCAAAACCTATGTCTGCCTCCAGAGGAAACTAAAGCCTATCACTTTCAGAACTAGACCTGGCTTTCCTCACCTGTTACATCTGCTATTGGAACTCAGTTATCCAGATCTGTATTTATTTATTTTATATGCCACCCTATAAAAAGAGTTCTCAGGGTGGCTTGCACAATAAAACAGCTTAAAAACAGTAAGATAAGCAAAATCTAAAAGCCTAAAATGCCCAGGAAAAGAGAAATATTTTTGCCTGGCACCAAAACAATAACAGTGTAGATGCTGGGTGAGCCTCCTTGGGGAAGGTATTCCGTACAATGGGTGCCACAAGCAAGAAAACCCTCTCTCTTGTAGCCACCTGCTTAACTTGATTTGCTGGGGGCACCTGGAGGAAGGCCTCTGAAGATGACCTAAGATTTACAGGAACATATGGGAGAAGACATTCCTATAGATACTCTATAACTTCATTCAGGACACTTTTGTTTCAGGACTTTCATTCAGGACCTTTGGATGGATTGCTTTTAATTGTTTACTGTCAACACTGGAACTGTTTTTAATGTAGACCAATTTTTTTTAGAACCTTCTGTTGTAATGGCATTAGTATCTAGGGATTTCAAGTAAATCAGGAATTATATTTGCACAAGAAAAGCAGTAAAGGAGAAATGTCTCTCTAAAGCAGCCTTCTCCAACCTGGTGCTCCTCAGCTGTTTTTGACTACAACTCCCAGAATTCTTGACCATTGGCCATGCTGGCTGTGGCTGATGGTAGTTGAAGTCCAAAACATCTAGGCACTGGGTTTGGGAAGACTGCTCCACAGCCTTTTATGGGGCGTAATGGAGATATAACAGCAGAAGGACATGGAGGACATCCTGCTTGAGAATTACAATGAAGTACAATTACAGATGCTCATCCACAAAGCTGTATGTGACCTGCTCATTTCCCTCTCACCTGCATTTTATTTCATCCTAAAAGAAACTAAGGTGGAGGTTTGGATCCTTGCTTATTATGAAGGTACAGAGTCCCTGCAATATGCAGGGGTGTGCCTCTGTTGGTAAGTGCAGCATTTACATCTTTGACGAGATGTCCACAATATTTCCATTTTCAAAATCATCAGAGGCTGAGTGAGCAGTGACCTGCAAAATGTGCAATGACATTTTAAAGAAAGCAGTACCAAAAAATTCACTGTTGATAGGCTGCACACTTAAATGTCTGCTGACCAAGGGAAAATGATCAACACATAGAAATACAGCCAGGAATGTAATTATTGGTGCCTGCCAACTGCCTCTTGATTTTCAGCCTACAGTTGTACTCACCTCTCTGTTTTTTGCATCTAGCTTCCATGACATATTCTGAAACAACACAGAAAGACTGACAAGGTTAAGAGAATCTGAAAGCTTGAGATGCAGGGGACTATAAAAGTGTAGAAGTGTAGATCTACAAGATTCGGTGTAGTCTCTCTTGCATCCACATGAAACAACAAAGATTACAATCTATCTACTACTAATAGCTTCAGGGAGCAAAAGAAACAAGGACTTCTACAAAACCTTAAAAACTAACAGATTTAATGTGGCATGAGCTTTCTTTTTGTACAGGTCAGTGTACCTCATCAGTGGCATGAAAGAGTGAAGGTACAAATACATCCCGAAGGCAGACATGTTGTACATGAATCAATTGATTAATTCAATCACTAGGAACCAGCAAAGTCCTAGCCCCAGTTCACATGACACGACATTGAGCCATGGGGGCTGTCGTGTTGTGCCAGGTGCCCATGGGTGACCTTTCTGCATGGCACCTGGAGGCACACCTGTTTATTATGATTTGCCATGTTGTGCAAACCCAGCGTTGTGGGTTGCTTGAGGGGGGTAGACAATGCTCAAATAACCCTAAAACAAGCTATGGACTATTTGAGGGTTGTCTATCACATGACACAGCAAGCTATGAGTGCATGTCCACTCCTTGCATATTCAAAATGGCACCTCGTGTGCTCTGCTAAGCCCCACAGGGAAATTAACCCACTGTGGCTTAGAGTTACATGGGAACAACCCCTTAAGCTAAGCACATGTGGTGCTTGCAACTGCAAGCTAGTGCCCAATAACCTCACATGTCAGGGTCAAAGTATACATTACATCAAAGAAGTAGAATGTAGCTCTGTGTCTGTGTCCCTAAAGTTAGTGCATAGGCCCCTGATCCAGATTGGGACCACCATGCACGGGGAGAGGAGGTTGATTCCTTTCCTCAAAAAAAAGGAGAGAACTGGGTTCTCAGGATGCAAAAATCTTTAATAAAGGAGCCCGGCGCGTTTCGGCCTGTGTATTTTTCAAGGCCTTCTTCAAGGGGTTGTAAAAGAGTCTGCAGATTTCTTAAACAACTAATGTCTTTCACTGTTTCAGTGGCGACTGAAAGAAAGAAAGAAAGAAAGAAAGAAAGAAAGACACCACTGGCACCAGCCAGGGATGGGGACTCGGACTCCAGGACTCGACTCGTGAGTCGGACTGAGTCCCCCCTCTGACTCGACTCAGACTCGAGTCCCAATATTTTTAATGGGACTCGAGACTCGACTCGGGACTTGAGACCAAGGACTCTTCAACATCCTTGGGCTGTGCCAGAAGGAGTGGAGAGAAGTGCGATCGCCTGTGAAGATTTTATTTTTTAAAATCATTTCCCTAAAATGCAACCTTTCAGACATTTTGGGTTTGGCTGCCTCTGCCTGCCTGTTTGAGGTTCCCAGCCTCCTCTGCCTGCCTGGTCTTTTCTTAACCAGTTCCACAGTTTGAATTGTCCAAGACAAACGCCTCTGCCTGCCTACTTTGGTGTTCCCTGCCTCCTCTGCCTGCCTGGTTATTTTTATTTTGGGTTTGTGTGCCTGGTCTGTTCTTGCCAAAATCAGTTGCAGAGTTTTGAAATAAAAAGACACACTTGTGCCTAGAATTTATTTAAGCCTCACATCTGAAGTAGCCTTATTTTGTTGGGAAAAAACCCCATTGATTTTAATAGGAACTCGTGGAGTCAGCTTTGGGAGTGACTCGTGACTCGTGAGTCACCATTTTGGACCAAGGACTCGGACTCGAGACTCGGGTCCAAAGACCCGTGACTCGACTTGTGACTCGAGACCAAGGACTCTTCAACATCCCTGGCACCAGCAGCTAGGGAGGGAAGGATAAAACCTCCCCTCCCTGTGCATAGTGGTCCCAATCCAGATTGCACATATACTGTAGAGTAACTCAAAAAGAGATGTAGAGCTGCACTCTACGTCCTTAATGTAATGTGTAGTTTGACCCTGAGATTATTGTTCGGCGTGGCTGCTGAACCAAAAGAAAATGTGTCAGATTTGTTAATGAACTTTCCCATCTTGTGCACTCATAAACGTTTGTTGCTTGTAGAGTAATTTCTGCCTGAGAGCAGAAATGGATTGTCTTGGGATTTGGACATTTTCACCCAGCAGTGTCTCACTCTGTGCTATGTTGCCATTTTAAAAATACCCAATTTGTGTTTCAACATTCCCTTTAGTAGAGACTGAATTATTCTGTGCTGGCACTGAAAAAGTACAAAAGACCACATTCTGCTTTGAAAAATCTATTTGTGATAGCAGGTGCAGAAAAGTTGGGAAACAACCTTTTTCAAACACCTTTTTGGAGATGGTCCCAGAGGTTAGTAGCCCACTTTGCTTTCATCTACTTGACACTTTGGACTTTTCTACTTGAGGCATTTATTGTGTGGTCATCATTCCCTACTCATGGTTGTTTATGTGTTCTTTAGATGGTGTTGCAACCTTCCAGTTTCACTTCTGTGTCTAACCAGCACTTTTGGTGAGTTTTTTTAGAGTAGGGAAAATGCGACATTAACTGTGAAAGTGAAAGAAAGTGCAATTTCCTCTTGTGTATTTGCACCATTCCCCTATACCACAGTGCCACCTAGAGGTTATGTAGCAGAAAAGTAGGAAAGGAAATGCTCCTCGACA
Organism: Shinisaurus crocodilurus; assembly: GCA_021292165.1. Taxonomy (NCBI): domain Eukaryota; kingdom Metazoa; phylum Chordata; class Lepidosauria; order Squamata; family Shinisauridae; genus Shinisaurus; species Shinisaurus crocodilurus. Next base: position 59,873,549 of record CM037877.1, read on the forward strand.
GTGCTCAGATCTCAGCGACAAAACCAAAAGTAGATATAGTGGATTAACAGCTGAATAACAGCCTCATGTAGAAAAGCTCACTGAAGTGAATAAAAGCACAAGAACAAGCCTGTAGTGACATATGTAGTATCACACGGCTTAATCCAGTGCTACGCAAGTGGACTTCCACTCACTCAGCAGGAGTTTCCCTTCCCCCACCTCTCTGGAGCAGATTTTGGTGATGCGGGGGGGGCTGCTGGGGGAGGAGGAATTCAATCCATTAGTGTTGTGTGTTCTGCTGGTGGAAGGACACCATAGAATATAACCCCAAATCTGCCATGTTTTCTTGGGTATGCTGTGTTCGGATGTAGCACTACTAAAATATGCATGTGTTGACTGTGCCTACATTTTTAATGATTTTGCACATGTTTCTTCACAGATATGTAATAGGCTACGGGCAATATCCATAAATATACTTGGTTCACCATATGTGAAGTGAACATGAGTGTGGAAAGCTAAGCAGGGTCAAGCCTGGTTATTACTTGGATGGGAGACCCCTCCTCTAGTTTCCTGCATTGAGCAGGGCGTTGGTCTCGATAGCCTTGTAGGCTCCTTCCAACTCTATCTATGAAATCTATGCCTAAATAATACCTTCCATTCTCAATGTACCCTACACCACTTGGCCACTGAGTGGCAGTACAAACATAGTTCTGTAGTTATTTTTCTAGACAACTGAAATACTGCAAAGATGAAGATACATGGAGAGTTTGCAGAGTTACCACTTTGCACCAGGATTTGGGAAGAAGTAGGACATATTAAACTAACAATAGAATGCCCAGAAAAAGCATAGTCCTGGTAGGCCAAATTTCATTGAGGTATTCTACCTCTGCCTATCTGGACAGATGTTCTTTCTCCATACAGAAATGGCATTAAGGTAAAATAAAACAGGGTTATGCTGAAATAAATAAGTAGCTTCCCAAGTAAATCTTTACAATAGTCCTCGTTAATAACATGTAATATTAAAAAGAGGGCTATGTCTTGAAAAGTATTCATGCCAAACAGAGCTAAGGCTACCATAGGTGTTATTGCGGAGGGAGAAGGACAGCGGAAATGAATACATGGATACCAGAGCTTGAATAGAACTTGGGCCTCTTTATGTACCATGGGTAATTCGCCCCACTCCAGGATCTGCAAGTGTAAAGTGCGGGAATATAACAATATTTTCCTGAAAGCAACTAGCCTGCTTTCTGGGCAAGCCACTCTGCCCAGGTAAGGAGGCGGGTTGAATTCCCACTCCCTTTGCCTCGCCTACACATGAGTGTCAGGGGGGCAGGACCGGTGCAGGCAGTTTGGCGCCCTAGGCTAAATTATATTTAGCGCCCCCCCTCTCGTGCCGGGGGGGGCTCCGGAGCAAAGCAGCCTTGATCTGCAACACACACCCCGCCGCTGCTGCCGCCACCGGACCCCGCCGCCCCCCGCCCGCCTGCCCCCCCACCTACCTTCCCCCCGCCTCCCTTCTCCCCGCCTCCTCCGAAAAGGAAGTGACGCGACGGGACCCTCGCGCTCTGTTTTTGCCCGGGGGAAACCAGGGCAACAGGGCTGTTTAAGCCCTGTTGCCCTGGTTCCTCCTGCCAAAACAGAGCGTGGGCGGGGCTCTGGAAACGGCATGGAGAAGGTAGGTGTTGGAGGGGCGGCGGCGTGGGGCGGGGGGGCGGCGCCCAGGCTCAGCCCCACCACTACCTCCGGGCACAATCCCCCGCACTGACCTGGCTTTGTCGGTGAGGCGGGCGGGCAGGGCAGGAGCGCGCCGGCAGCGAAGAGGAGCGCAGCGTTTCTGCGCCCTCTTCAGCTACGCGCCCTAGGCAACAGCCTAGTTTGCCTAGCGGTAGCACCGGCCCTGCAGGGGGGCCTCCCTGTGTCACCCCCATCTGGTGCCACACAACTCCGAGTAGGTGAGACAGGTTGGTCCCAAAGGCAAACCATATCCCAGGTTGTGGGCGACACAACCCCCCGAGCATCAGGCCTCTAGACTTGCCTATCACCATAAAGGTGCCTGTGAGTGCCCACCAAAACCTATTCCCTGACAATTCCCACACATTCCTTCCAAAACCAATCAACCTAGCTAGTTGGCCCCACTATACCCTCCAACATTTCACAGATGAAAATAGAGGCACACATGTGAATTTGTAAGCTATGGTTAAGCAACATGAAGGTGTGATCAAGAGGGTGTGACCAGGCAACATGAGGGCATGGCCAAGGGCATGGCCAGGCAACTAAAGGGCATGGTCAAGTACAAAAGTTATTAGAGGAAACACACAAAGCTGCAGTATTTTCTCCCTCTCACCTAGAATCTGGGGTTATCCACTAAAGCTAAATGGTGGCACATTTGGGACAAACCAAATGAAGTATTTCTTTGCATAGTGCATACGGTAGTTAAACTGTGGAATTCACTACCACAAGATGTAGTGATGGCTGCCAACTTGGAGTAGACAAATTCATGGAGGTTAGTATCTAGTTTTCCTTCTCATACATTACTGATAAGGCTATCAATGGATTAGTCATGATGGCTACATAGCAACTCCAGGATTGGAGACACCATGCTTCTGAACACCAGTTGCTGGGGAACATGAGTGGGAGCGTACTGTTACCCTCATGTCCTGCTTGAGAGTTTTCCAGAGCATCTGGTTGGTCACTGTGGGAAACAGGATGCTGGACCAGATAGGCCTTTCCAGTAGGGCTCTTTTTATGGTCTTGTGGTCTTAACCTAGCACAGAGAAGAAGGCATGAACACCTTCTCTTACAAGAAGATGCAAGCCCACCCAGTCCCTATATGCTTAAGTGTATGCAGGAACTTGGTTTGCATGAATATGTCCTTCCTTTTGTCTGTTAGACTTATGGGTTGAATAAGGCAATCTGGAGGTTAATTTTTGACAGCCAAGTTAAGAGCACAAGCCTTTTAAGGGCACAAATTATGTCAGTCTTCAGAATAAATTAATGAGAAGCTGCCCTTTATAAGTCTCTGACCATCAAGGGCTATTCCTCGAGTTCCGATAGGAGCAAAGTCTAGTTTTACAGCCTGATGCTATAAATGTTCATTCAAAAAGCTACTCCCACCTCTTTCAATGGGGCTTTACTCTCAAGGAAGTGGCCAGAATGCTGCTGCCTTATAGCACAATCCTAGGCATGATCACTCAGAAGTATGTCCCACGGAATTCAATAGGGCTTATTCCCAAGTAAGTGTCCAATTGAATCACACTATTAAATTTAGGTACATTCAATATTAAGTTGTCAAGGAGGGCCACCGGTATTGACTATGCTTTGTTAAAAGACTCAGAAGGCCTAACATTTTATATTATTATTATTATGGAGAAAGGGTATGCCTTAAATGTAAATGTATTCTGGGACAAAATATTTCAACCTTTATTCTTTTTTTTAAATTCGAGCCTAAGCAGAGCTACTCTTAAAGGGGCCATGGGCAAAATTGCAGCTAAGCTAAAACTGCAAGCTTAGCTGCAATTTTGCCCATGGCTACTTTAAGAGCAGCTTAAAGTAGCTGGGAATTTGGGACTCTGCATGACAAAGTGAGAAGCTGTGATGGCTTAAGGGTTTTCGTGGGGGTCCCAGCATTTTCGTGGCAATTGGAGACTATGCCCCACTTCTAAAACTGAATTGCACCCAGTGCAGAGTAGGCAACCCCCCCTGTACACTAAACCAATCCATGACCAGCTAAAAATTCCTACTCAGCCCTCCTAAGGGAGTGACTAGCTAATCCCGCACTGGATATAGGGAGGGTGGGTGAGAGCTGAAAAGAAAAGAGGCTGGATTTTGGGGCAGAGGCAGCTTTTAAGGCCCTTGGCTCCGCCCCATCACACCATAGGCATGCTAAGCATGCACTGCAGCGCACTCTCTTCCCTGCCTCCTTCCTGCCTGCAAATGCTGTTCCCCGCCCAAGCCGTTCCAGCAGGGCAAGGGGGGAATGCGCTTGCCTGAGCCCACGGAGGCAGTGGTTCAGCGAGGGCTTTGGCCTTGGGGCCAAAGTCCAGGGCTCCAGAGAGCCCAGCCTCCTCAAATGATCACTCAGAGAGCGGAAGGTGATGAGGGGAGCAGGGCAGCAGAAGCAAACTCCACTCTTATTCCTGTAGTCGTGATGGAGGGATGATTTAAGTGAGTCTGAAATACAAAACTGTGCATACTCGGAGGGTGCTTTTTGTTTTTGTTTTAAATCAGGATTGGTGAATAGTTTGTTGTTGTTGTTGTTGTAACGTATCAGGAATGCAGAAGGGGTTGTAAAGCATGGAATGGTGGTTAGGGGGTGAAGAGAAATGCTAGCTGCATGCCTCACAACTGAAATACTACACATGGCTGTCTAAAAGGGCCTCCAATAAGACCATTAAGTCCAGGGTCTAAGAAGAGCTAGTGGCAGCCTTGCACATGCAGTCTACATGTGGGGAAGTTTGTTGTAGGGAGATATACGTAGCCTCGCTGGGGCGGGGGGGGGGGGCTGTAGCCATACTGGGCATTCCAGCCCATGATTGGGGAGCTGTGCTGGGATGTGTACAGGAACTTAAATTGATGCAAGTCTCAAGGGAAAGTCTAGAGAAAACTCTTTTCAGTTTCAGCCTTGGAAGAAAGTCCAGCTCAAAGCCCCCCCCCCGCCCCCAATGCATGTTTGGAACAAAACCAGATGGAAAATGTTTTGCCTATGGTGGCTTAACAGGTGGTTGTTTTGACTTCAGTCCTCCTGCCATCACAAACCTTCTTTTGGGGGGGGCGAGGGAGGGTGGCCTGTGTGAATCAGCACAGTCCTAGGCAAAAAGGTGGGTCTTCTTAAGACACATTTGGAAATCACTTGAACAGGGCTGGGCAACCACTCTGTTCATTACACATGATGCAATACGCGTTACGTGCGATGTTCTAGTTAATGTTCTTGCAAACCAGCGTGTAAGTTAGCTGTTGTTGTGCTAGCAAGGATCCGGGGCAGGATGTTGATCAGTAGGCCATGGGTCAAATTCAGCCCACCTGGGGTCCCAGTCTGGCCCTTTGGGGTTCCCGAGGTGACCTTGCTCCCTTCCAGCTGATCATTTGGTGTTTTCCGGGTGTGTGCCCCCCCCCCCCCCGATTCTGAATGGTTGAAATGCCTCTTTGAGGGTTGGCACGTAAGAGTTTTGAGCTAAAATATGCTGGTATTTTTGGTCCTGCCCCTTTTCCCTTTGGCCCTGCCCACCACTGGAATGTGGCCCCCAAAAGCTTCTCCAAAACTGAATTCGGCCCTCAAGCTGAAAGAGGTTCGACACTCCTGGCCTAGAGAAAATCAATACTCCTTATTTTCTAAACAGGAAACACTTTATAACCGAGCATGGCAGTGTTCGGTGACTTGAAAACGCAGTCAGGGTGAATTTCAGCTTGAGATCAGGGATATTTTCAATGGGCCAAATTTGTCTTTTCTCTGTGTTTGCTCGCAAAGTGATTGTTTTCCTTTTCCAATTGATACTGCACTGAGAGAATACAATAAATATAATTGTCCCCAGTCTGCCAGGTGGTGTGTTCTTTTTTTGGCAAGTTACATGAACATTCATTTCATAAGTCCCTTTTGATTTTAGAAAACCATTCCAGCTCTGGCGGCGCGGCTGCAGCACATATCCACCCAACAGTCTTCCTGCTGAGGTTATAAATTCAAAAGCACAGCCTGTAATAACGTTGTTGGCAAGAAGTGAGATATTGTCTGCTTATTAAAACTCCCTTTAGATTTCTCTCCCACTAGCTTGCCATTATAGGGTCATAACCAATGGTACTCCTGCTTAGAGTAGACCCATTGCAATGAATGGGTCTTGAGTTAGACTAACACTAGTTAAACTCATTGGTCAGTATCAGTACTGCCACTGCACTCCTGCTCGATCTGTTGCACAAGTGGGACCCACCTCTCACGTAACAGAAAGCTAGCGGTTCAAAAAGCAACCCTGGAAACACTTTTTTTTCCGGATTGGGACAAGTCAGTGTAGCTTCCTTCTGTTTCCATTGTGCTAGCAGTGGGTCCCACTGGCATGTTGGCACTGGCAGACTTAGATTCTGTCCATTGGATACAATCCATAATTGGGAGAAGTTACCTAAATTATCTAAATTACCTAAGTTACCTTAAATGGCTCCTTTATCCAAATGCTCATGAAACACTTAACAACAGTAAAGGTCTGGCAACTACTCAATAAAAAGATGTTACAAATCTTAAGAGTGGATTTAGGATTTTTCATATGCTGCTGATATGACTTACCGCAAACTCCTCTTGGTGGAGATCTATCTCATTGCCAATCATCTAAATGGGATAGGTTCACAATTTGTGGGATCCAGGCAACAGTGAGCATGGTTCTGCTTGTGCCGTGCAGCTTTCCTGTCTCCTCCTTCTGCCTCCTGAAAAACTACTCCTGCAGGTTGGGGGAACCATTTGGAGCAGCATGAAATGGGGAATGGGGACCCGGAGCTGGAAGGGGGTACAGTGGAAACCAGAGGGAAAGTGCCTTCTACCTGTACGAGAGGCTCTTTGTGCTATGGATTTGATTGTACTATCTTGGAGTCATCTTGTAATGCAAAAAAAAACAAAAACAAAAAAACCCCTTTAGTACTCTAATTTTCATATTCATTTGAAATATGGATCGAACACATGTAGCGGGACATACTCTAGAGTTGATTTTCTCAACCAGACATGGACATGGTGCTCTGAAGGTGGGGGACTTTGAATCAGTCCCTTTGTCATGGTCAGATCATTGCCTGCTGAGGTTTAGACTTGGATAGTTTCCAGAGGGCTCTGGGGAGGTTTCTGGCTGATATTCTGGCTCTCTGGTTGAAACCCTGGTTGATCTGTGGAATGCAGAAATGACCCGGGTGGTTGACAGGATTGCTCCTGAGCGCCCTCTCCAGAGTAGAGCTCAAACTGCTCCATGGTATTCTCCAGAGCTGAGAGCGATGAAGCAAAATAGGAGATGGCTTGAGTACAGATGGAGAAAAACTCCTAGTGGATGCAATTGAATATTGGTGTGTGCCTATGGCTGTGTATATTCACGGACAGTGAGGGCAGCAAAGAAACAACATCTTGCTGCCTCTATTGAATCTTCTATGTGCCACCCAGCAGAGCTTTTCAGGGTCATCTGGGCCCTAAGATGCTGGCCCTAAGGATGCTGGCCTGGCCCTAAGGATGCCATTGATACGTCTGAGGCCCACTGTAATATATTTACTAGGCACTTCCAGGACAAAATCTCTTACATCCACCAGGACTTAGACTCCAGTTTTACAGCAGGTGGATCAAGTGGGGCATCCAGAGCACAGCCTTATCTAGTTTTCTTGGATGAGTTTCAGTTGGTACAGCTGGAATATATAATACTGATTCTGGCCCGCTTGCACTGGCTGCCTGTATGTTTCCAAGCCCAATTCAAGGTGCTGGTTTTGACCTATAAAGCCTTACACATCTGAGGACCGCAATACCTGATGGAGTGCCTCTGCTGACATGAACCTACCCGTACTTTATGTTCATCATCTAAGGCCCTGCTGCGCCAGGTGCCTCCTCTGAGGGAGGCTCGGAAGGTGGCAACAAGGGAGAGGGCCTTCTCAGTTGTGCCCCCCCCAATTATGGAATGATCTCCCTGATGAGGCCCGCCTGGTGCCAATATTGTTATCTTTTTGACATCGGGTTAAGACATTCTTCTTCTCTCAGGCATTTGGCAGCATATGATGAGGTTTTTAATCAGGTCTTGATTTTTTTTTTTCTTATTGCTTCCTTAAAATTATTATTAGTTATATGTGTGTCTCTCTGTGTGTGCAAGCAAAATAACATATGTGGATTTAGTTTCACGCAACGTTCTAGCACCAGCTGTAAACAGCATTTCCATAAGTGGAAGATGCCTTCTACATATGGAAGGGCACCTTTGAATTCAGCCCATTGATACCATCTTGTATGAGAAGTCATTGAGAATATATTTTGCTAGGAACAGATGAAGTGAGAAGTCTATTTGTGTGTGTGTATAAAGGGGAAAGACAAACCTCCCTGAATGTACCAATGGGTATGCAACCTGTTGCCATCTTTTATTTGATAGTATCAGAAGTGGGCCAGAAACTCTAATGTAAATGGGGACTCTTCATCCTCCCTCTTTGCAGTCTGTTGTATGTGTGATGGGAGGGATCCATGTGTGGAAACATTGGAGAGTTGTGGGAATTACTGCAATGTGTTATATGTGGGGTTGCCTTTGAAAACAGTCCAGAAACTCCAGCTTTTCCATAATAGGGCAGCAAGATTGCTAATGGGGACTGGCCAACATGATCATATTAGGCCAGTATTTTACCATCTACACTGGCTGCCAGTCCATGTCTGGGCCCGATTCAAAGTGCTGGTATTAACTTACAAAAGAGAGTATATGAAAAAAGATTCAAATAGATCAATGTTGATGGAAGCGTATAAAAAATTGTGGGATTCATGAAAATAAGTAGTTTATAAAAAAAGTAGTTTATAAAGAAATGAAATATAATAATCTAATGTGGATTGAGTGGGGAGGGATTGGGGTGGGTTTATGTATTAATATTGTTAAGTTTTATTTGTTGTTGTTGTTGTATGTATGTATTTTGTTTTTGTTTTTTGTTTTTTTGTTTTTTTTGGAAATGTAATAAAAATTGAATTAAAAAAATAATAAAAAGAAGAGGAGAAGAGGAGGGGAGGAAAAAAAAAACCTTACAAAGCCCTAAACGGCTTGGGGCCAGGTTACCTGAAGGATCGTCTCCTCCCATATATACCTGCCCGGACCTTAATATCATCTTCAGCGGTCCTTTTCCGTGAGCCCCTGCCAAAAGAAGAGAGATGGGTGGCTACTAGGAAGAGGGCCTTTTCTGCTGTGGCACCCTGGTTGTGGAATAAACTTCTGAAAGAGGTTCGCCTGGCACCTATGTCCTGCTCTTTCCTACACCAGGTGAAGACCTTCTTATTTTCCCAGGAATTTTAGTCTCTTAGTCTCTGTTATTTTAAATATTTTACTGTATTTTAAATCTCCATACTGCTGCTAGGTTTTATTTCAGCTTTTACACCTATTTTATACTGTAGTGTTATGTTGCATTTTGTAGTTTTAATTCTTGAGAAACACCCAGAGAGCTTCGGCTATTGGGTAGTATAGAAATGTAATAAATAAATAGATAGATAGATAGATAGGCTGTCAGAAACGTAGGCCCAGCCCAAGAAAAGCATTGTTCCTTTTACATAGGCTTTGATTCTTCCAGTCTAAACAAAGGAGCATAGGGAGAGCAGTTGCTGTGTAAGCAGATATAAATGTACTTTCTGCCTTGTGCACAGGACAGAGAAGAATTGAACCCTATTTTTCCATTTGAATACTAAGCAGCTATTTTCACCAAGCCTGCCATGTTACAATAAGTGGTAGTCAGATTTAATGCATAGCTTTTAACTAGTTTTCCAAATGATTTGAAGATAAAACTCTGAAAACATAACCACAAGAAAGAAATTGCATTCAGGAAAGCTGAAGCAAGCGTCCAGGAATTATTCTGTAATATACCACATTCGAAGCAGGAATGACTTCGTAGTATACACAGCCTACATCTTGTTTCACATACTTGAATTCTCTGGAAATTGGTTTGGATTCTCCCACCACCACCACAAACATTCTTTATGATAACGTACCCAGTGCTATGGCAAATTTGCACATACAAGATTTAAGGTATACTTTTCACAGTTATGGATACTGCTAACATTTGACATGATTGCCTTAAAATGTATGCTGGAGAGCAGTTATGATACTACAGTAATACCTTGGATTGCAAGTAACTTGGTTTGAGAGCGTTTTGCAAGACAAGCAAATTTTTAAATATTTATTTAAATTTGTTTGACTTGATATACAAGCGACGTCTTGCAATACAAGTACTGTAGTACGGCTTAAATTAAAAATCTCTGTACAATTTTTTTGGGGGGGGGGATTTCGTTTTGATATAAGAGTGTTTTGGATTACAAGCACGTTTCCGGAACCAATTATGCTCTCAATCCAAGGCATGACTGTACTATGAATATCATCACCTTCTTTATGCTTATGACCTCTTTTTTAAGCTTGCAGGCTTGGTACTTCATATGTCTTGCTTTATTTACCACTACAGTTCTGAGACAGCATATGGTGGGTTTACTTTTAGGTGAAGGCAGTCTAAATAAAAGACTGGCAAGAGGCAGAAACCTATTTTAATAAGTTTACTTCCGTAAGATGATAGATTCCTTCCACTACAGCAGATTACTTTGTACAATATAAGCTAAAATGAGTTTTTGATCCACTGCTTTCTATCCAGGGATGAATATTATGTCTTCCTCTATAATATCAGAATTTTAACTACATTCAATAGCAGCTGAAAATATGGTCTCCTCCTTTTAATAATTTTTGGGATGCATGCCTGAATATTTTCTTCTGTCACTCTCTCGCTCTCATTTCTGTTTCTTCTTTTTCCCCTTAATAATTCTCCATATATAAAACTGATCTTTGAATTATTATTAAAGAAAAAAAGGTTACAAAAATAACATCTAGATCAGCCTTCCTCAACCTGGTGTCCTCCATGTTTTGGACTACCAGGTTAGGGAAGATCATGCCCTAAATTTGGTGAAACCTGGGTCCACCAGTTGGCACTAGCAATCTATGTCAATGCTCTATTTTTGAAAAATCTACATGGATAGTAAAATGGAGGTCCTTATGTTTTCTTTCTTTCTTTCTTTCTTTCTTTCTTTAATGGATAAATATATTTCTGAATTATCCCTCCCCTAAAAAGTGCTTGTGGCAGTTTACAATAAAAACATGGTAAAACCATTAAAATATGTTGCATTTAAAAATGCAACAATTCCTAACAAAACAAGACCGATATACATGGCAATAAAAAATGGAAACCTTCTAAAATCAAGGAGCAGTGTTAATTGGTAAAAGCTCAACAGGACAGTAGTTTTACCTACCATGTAAAGGCCAATAACAAGAGATCCAACCTAATTTCTCTGGGAAGAGTGTTCCACAACCAGGGTGCTGCTACACAAAAGGCTCTGTCTTGGCCCCCCACCAAACTCACCTCTCTAAGAGATGGACAGATAAGAGGGCCTCAGATGATGAATATAGGCTCTGGGAAGATTCATATGGGAGGGGCCCCTCTCTCAGATACACTAGCCCCAATATAAATGAATAGAGTGAGAAAACAGTATTGTGTGTTGTGATATGCACTCCACTTCCCTGAGTGGTGTGTAGTTCCAAGGGTGCAGTGCTTATCCAGGTTTGCTTTCTTTTGGAAGAAGGTTGCTGGGATTTTGTCATATTTGAGTTTATTTACAGATATACAGATTGAGCATAGATGAATGTGCACAGCTCAAACACTCCAAAAGCAAATCCCACTGTCCCCATCAGCTCTCCAAATAGTGGCAGCTCCCCACTCCCCAACAAAACCCCAAAACCAGCCCACTGCATCATTATCTGTGGCTGGGTTCACACAACACTTTAAACCCACAGAGGTGATGAAACCTCTGTGGGTTTAAAGTTGCCTGGGCCCCCGAGTAATGATCGGGCACAGCAGGATTCCCAGACCATCTCCCTCACCCTCCTCCCTCATTGGTCCTCCTGCAGGTATCCCAGGGTACACCACAGGAATACAGGAATACCTTGGATTGCAAGCATAATTCGTTCCGGAACCGTGCTTGTAATCCAAAACACTCTTATATCAAAGCGAGTCTCTGGCGGGCGTGAGCGGGGCCGATTTCAGCCTGCTCGAGGCGAGCGGTTACACTCCTACGTGACTACTTGTCTTGCAAGACGTCGCTTGTTTATCAAGTCAATTTTTTAAATTTTTTTTTTTGCTTGTCTTGCAAAACGCTCTCAGACCAAGTTACTTGCAATCCAAGGTATTACTGTATTACTGTACCGAGTTCCCCCCCCCCAAGCTGTCATTTGCACTAATCCCCCCGCCCTGCCATGGAGATTCCCTCTGGTTTTGCCACTTCCTGAGGTGCTATTAACTTGAAGGAAATGGCAAAAATGAGGGGACAGTTGGGGCTTCCCAGCACCCCCAAAACCCCCTGTGGATCCTGCATGGAAGGGGGTAATTACAGGGGGTATCTCCCAAAACACATTATTTGCATTTTTTCTTCATTCATTCATTCATTCATTCATTCATTCAAAAAAAAAATATTTGCAGGATCTTGTGGTTTATTTTAGGGGGGGCCTGTGCCTCTGGGTTATCCACACTTGGGAAAGTTAGCGCAGCCCAGGGGGAAATGAGCCCCCCCCAACCTGAAGATTCTTCTGCTACAAAGGGTGCTTTCCCCTCCCCTGCCAATGTTGTTTTTTTTTAAATGTAAAAAGAAATAGGTAGCAGTGGGTTATAAAGTTCCAATTCGGCATGGACACTGTGTCCATTCAGACAAGTGTCCATGCTGAATTGGAACCTTGTAGCCCATTGCTAACTATTTCTTTTACATGAAAAAAAAAAAAAGTTGGGGGAGTGCTTCACCTCCTGCTGCCCCTCCCCAAAATCTTTCTGCCCAAGGTTTTTTTTCTGAAATCAAATGCTCTCCTCTTCCCTGTCCATACATCCCTTTTTTCCAAATAGGGCTGTCCTTAGGAGACAGGGCTGCCCTTTAAAGACACACTCAGAGAGAGGCTTTAGAGGATATGCACATTTGTGCATGGTGGGTTGTTTGTTTGTTTTTTTGGTCCTGTGGGCCAGAGCCCTGGATCTTTTCAGTACCTAGCACTGCTCCTGGTATATTTCCATATACAGTAATACCTTGGATTGCAAGTAACTTGGTTTGAGAGCATTTTGCAAGACAAGCAAATTTTTAAATATTTATTTACGTAAATTTTTTTGACTTGATATACAAGCGACATCTTGCAATACAAGTTCATACAGGCCTGTGGCTTATGCTGGCTCAGCTTGTCTGAGCGTGGAAAGCTAAGCAGGGTCAGGCCTGGTTATTACTTGGATGGGAGACCCCTCCTCTAGTTTCCTGCATTGAGCAGGGGGTTGGACTCGATAGCCTTGTAGGCTCCTTCCAACTCTATCTATGAAATGAAATGAAGTACTGTAGTACAGCTTAAATTAAAAATCTCCGCACAAATTTTTTTTGGAGGAATTTTGTTTTGATATACAAGTGTTTTGGATTACAAGCACGTTTCCGGAACGAATTATGCTCTCAATCCAAGGCATGACTGTACTAGTGTGACAAGACAATCCCGTGCAAATAGCATTCCAATCTATCTAAATTTTGTATTATCTACGTGTTTTAGTTGTCTCCCACACTCTTTGGAGTGAGATTTTAAATGAGACTATATAGCCTGCATCTCTTCCCGTGCCCAACCCCATTAGATAGAGCAGTACATACACCTGTGGCTTTAATTCTTGCCCACCATTATCTTCCTCCACTGTTAGCTCTTTGTATTACAGTATTTATTCTCCAGCCAGATGATCAAGTGTGAAATTGCTGAATGACAGCAACCCTATTTCGTTCCCATCTGTCATCTCCTCATTCTAACTAACACATTAGGAAAGTGGATAGCCCTTTATTTTCACAGATAGTGCTACATCCCCCTCTTTCTCTGATATGAGCAATCTGATAAATGAAGGCTGAAGGAGTTGCAACATAGTGGGCAAGTTTGCACATCATGACAACCCACCCTGACAATAAGCCACAGAGGGTCAGTTGTTGTGCGAACAACACATAGTGCACCTGGCAGACCATCAGGCTTACCATGGGTTGTTTGCCCCTCCCTCCCCCTTCTTTCCCCTTGGTCCTCCCATGGGTATCCCAGGGGACTCGGCGGCAGGACTAACTTGGCTGCTTCCCACCACCACCACCACCACCACCACCACCACCACCGCGATAGTGAGCCCCTTTTCACTCACCGTGGCTTTTTTGTCCCTTTAATTATATTTTTCCAAAGATTGTGATCTCCAGCTTGACAGCTGGTTTTGCAATCTCCATTTTGACAGCCAGGGACAGTCTCTTCAGAGTGCCCCAGTGGCACATTGGAAGGGCTGTCAGTGGTTGGCAAACAATTTTTTTAAAAGAGGAAAATGAACTTACCTGCAGCCTCTGTGGGTATTTTTGGACTTTGCAAACAGGCAACACCCTGCACATTGCTCACCCAAGGCTCCCCATTCCCACACCCATGCAACTCCAGATGTCCGCAGGTGTGCAAGCGCAGGTAAAAAAATAAAAAATTTTTTTGCAAATATTTGTGAAAATTGGGGGGGGGGAGGTGAAAAAAACGTTTGACAACCACGGGCAGCCCCTCCAAGGTGCCACTGGGGCACTTTGAAGGGACTGTCCATGGCTGTCAAATGGGAATGATGAAAGCTGGCTTGACAGCTAGCTTTTGCGATCTCAAGGGGAAAAAAGGATAAGATGAAAAAAAGCCGCGGCAAGCCCAAAATGGCTTGTGATTGCAGCGGGGCGGGAGGAGACCCTTCAGTCCTCCCACGGTGCCTCCCGGGAGGTCTGAGGGGAAGGAGCAGGGAGGGAGTGGGCCAACAACTCATAGTGAGCCCGATCTTCTGTTGGGAGCATGGTGGGTTGTTCACACAACAACCAACTCACTGTGGCTTATTGACAGGGTGGGTTGTCGTGACGTGCGAACATGCCCAGTGTCTTCTTTCATTTCTTTGGAAGACTTCTGAAGAAATTCTCAGGTTAGTCACTTGTAGTTTCCGGTTAAATAACACTAGGCCTGAAGTTAGAGTTTTTCCATTGCACCTGTGTATGACACAAAAGTCTGCACCACATCAGAAATTGGTGCTTCGAAGCAGATTCTGGTCTTCTGTGATCACATCCCATTCTCTGCAGTAAATTCTGCAGCTATGCATAGTAATAGCATTTCTGTGACACTTAATTTATCTGCTTTTCACAATCTACAATATTCCATTTTGATTTTCAATTTATTTTGTGTCTCTGTGCATGTACAAATTTTTGAATGTGTATGCGATGGCAAGCCAAATATTTGTTTGTTTGTTTTTTATTTAGTGATATGGATGGTTTTCCATAAAATGGACCATTTCCTAACAACAGTAGTGTGAATAAGGTGGAGGACTGCTAATTGGGCTGCATTGAGAAACTGGATGAAATGCTCCTGTACAGAAGGAATGGCTGATGATTGCATGGGTCAACAAGTTTCCTCTTCACCTGAATTTTGCTTTGAAACACATTACCATCAGAGCTGTTGAGAAACAGTGATTCAATAAAACATTTGTAAAATTGACCCTGTAGTTCAAGGAGACTTGGTTTCATGAAATGGCTCTCCACCCCACAACTTGGTTTCACTGAATCATTTAGCTGATTTGTCTGCACATTTACTTGGGGGTAAGTCCCAATGAACTCAGTGGGGTTTATTTCTAATTAGACATGCATAGGGTTGTCAAAATGTAAATTGTTTCTGAAACTAGTGATTTTTGCCTCCAATACTCTGTTATACTCTGTTATATTTCCAAGTGGGAAGGAAGCTGCTCATACATCTATAATTTTATGCTGTATCACTGGCTTCTAGATCCCAGTGTGGGATCACTGGTTAGATGATTGGGGTAACAACTTGTAATTCAAACATGTGTATTCCTGTCAGTCTTGGGTGACTGATATAGCAGTGGTGGAATAGCCCAAGGCATTTTGCTGCCTATGGTGGAATATGTTAATTCTGTCTACAGTAAAACTAAGTAAATAACTGCCAATTCCCCAGCTTTACTGGTGTCTTACTGGTGCCTCACCATATTTTATGACGGGGTTGGATCTGTTTCAGCATTCAACTAGCACCAGTGCCTTGCAACCAGGAACTCTTGCAGTCAGCATGGGAGAATCCTGCTTGAGTAGGGAAGTTGAAAGAGCCCAGGCAGCTTGAGCAATTTCTGTAGTCTTGCCCTTACTTCTTGGTTTTCCCTGCATTCGCTCATAAATGCTTCTAGGGTATTTTCACACCATGAAGCTAATGCTACCCTTTAATCCCAGGTCCATTACTAAATGTGTCAGTACAAATACAAAAGGCAGAAGCCAGCTGTTTCCGTATCTTTGTGTCAATTGTGTACATTGCCTTAGAGCCAATCACATTCTTTCCCAACATGGCTGCCCCACTCACAATTTGAAGATAAGCACATTAGTCATTAGCTGGCCGTGCTGCTGGTTCAATGCTGAACACATCTTGATTCTCAGCTTCAATAAGCAACCTGATGAGGGCTTCCTAGCCTTGTCACAATTGCCTCATACATACCTGGGACACACACAAGCACAGAGAGAGAGAGAGAGAGAGGGAGAGAGATTCTAACTAAAATACACAAGGTAAGGGGGCTGTGCTAAAGGGAACATTAGTTTCCCCTTCCTCTATGCTAATGAGGGTATTCCCCTGCAATGAAGCTTTATTCAGCTGCCATATACTTTTGTGTAGTATGAAAAAATGAGCGGATCACCGGCAGGGTAAATAAGGTAAAATAAACTGTGGTAAAGTAAATTGAGAGGCCTTTCAGTACAGGGATGGGCATATTACAATCCAGGGATACATTTTATATCCTTATTATGGTAAATAATTGTTCTTTTCCATATGCTGTCATTTTTATTCAGAGTTCGTTCATGCTGGCTCTTTGGTGTCATAGTGTGTCCTATGGAAATAATAAACAATTCCTCACCAAATACAGCTTGCTGGCTGTAAAATATGACAGTGACTGACTTTCAAGGACATACACTGCATTCTGCTCAGGTACATGCACAGGAAATTTGGCATGCAGAGTCTGAAAGACACACACATTTTCTCTTCACTCTTAATGGCAATGCATATTTTTCCTGATATAAAGAAGAGCTTGTTACTTTATTAAGATCTATACATTTGAATAAGTACTTATTATAGTTGCTATGAAAACCTTTCTTAAGAAGACAGCATTAATAAAGAATGGTATTAGTTTGGCCAGGGTTTTCCTTTGTGAGAAGTTGCCTGAGAGAAGATTTCAAGAACTTAACATGTGGGTTAATGCAGTTACCTTAATAAACATCAGTGGTGCAAACCACTAAGAACTGCTCCCGCATATACCCATTTCACATTGTTGGAAGGGTGAGATCATGTGTGATACCAAATAGCTAGGTGTGTGCGACTGCTATTTGCATATGTGCAGTGTGACTGCCATTATGTCAGCATTAGATTGCAATGATTTTGACTGAGAGACTTGCTAAGTATAAGTGTATAATGGAGCTGCTCTTATGGTTGTTTTCAAGGTTTCATATGCAACATAGTTCAGATCAAAACTGCTGTTAGCAATGAATAGCTAAACTCGATTAATTCAAGATATCTAAACAATAATTAAACATTTGCTGTAGCATCAATAATGTAGTTTGAGGGCCTGATCCGCAACTATATTGCACTATACAGCATTCGCCCAGCATTGTAAGGTGCTGTGCAGACGCTACCCCTCCCCCTCCTCCAGTCTCAAGTAACCTCAGCCTTCCCTGGCATCCAGAGACTCTGGAAATAGGTTGTCACACTCTTTCTGGGGGGTGCTGCTGTGTTTGGGAGGCGCAGTTTCAACAGCACCAGCCACAAACAGCAAGACAGAGTAACATCTGAAGCCTGCAGCTACCAACACACAGACGTGGACACTCTCAAGGGAAGGAAGGTGAGAAACCTGGGCTGACTTACCATCTTGCCAACCTCTCTACCACCCTGCCAGTCTCCTTACCATCTTGTCAGCCTTTTGCCTTGGCTGACGCCGTTGCTGGCTGCTGGATTGGGGCTCCTTTCCTGAGAGAAGTTCCTCCACTGCCGTCAAGAGGAGGGCAACTGTGGCGTAACCCCACAATTCAGTTCCCTGGTGTATGTCTGCATTAGTATGTTTAGTGTGTCTAGAATGTTGAACCGAGTGGGTGTGGTTTGTGATGTCTTGGAAAGGGTGGGGGGGAGGAGTATATAAGGAGTGTTTGAGTGATGTCAGAGTTTAGTTTAGTTAGTTGAGTGGAGAGTTGGTTGTAGTGTGTTGGGAGTGTTAGAGAGTTTGGGAGTTAGGTTAGGTGGGTTATTTGTGTCTTGTCAGGAGTTTTAAGATGAATCAGTGATTGTATGAGGAGTGAAAGTATTTAGAATTGTAGGGACTTAGGTTAATTATAAAGTGTTTGGGGTAGGCAGGTTTTAAGTTATTTTCTAGAACTAAGATTTTGAGAATTAAAATAAACTTATTTTTATTTTGTTTGCTACCCAAATCCTATGTGTCAGCTTGGCGTTATTAACCTGCTTTACTTTTAAATCTACACACGCACACACCTTTGTACCCACAGTATCATAAATTTAAGCTTGATCCTTAATAACCAGTATTAATCTTTTCCCTCATCAGTAGGGTAAAGGTTTCATTTGACCCTCCACTCAGGTTTTTAAGTGTTGATGCTTAGCCTGAGAAGGGTTTATGCACGTGGTCCTAAAGTGTAAGGGACCGTGTTGTCGCAGCAACTCTCCCCAGGCCTCGCCGATTAGGAATGCCTGCCACCTGGGTTTTGATTCTCAGCAGGCCTTTATCTGCTGGCCCGGAGCGAGGTGGTGTTGCGCTGGCGGTGACGACCCCGAAGGGTGTGTGTGCCCCTTTGGGGAGCTGCTTCAGGGGTGACGCAAGGGCAAGGGCCACCCCCTAACATTGTTGTCTATTTTGTTTGCTCAGTGCCCTTGGTGGTGGTGGTGGATTGTTTTTCCCTTCTTAGGGCCTGAGCATGTGCCTTGGAGCGGAGATATGGGGCAAAGTGGGGGGTTCTGTGGACCCCCCCATCAGTGTAGTGATGAGTAGAGGGAGATCTGGTGTTGGGAGGAGGACTAGTCAGGTAAGGGGAATGTGGCCCAGACACAATGGTTGTGCCGTGTTCCGGTCCTCCTTGAACCCACACGTTTGGTGGTTGCCCTGTCAGCCTGCCCTCAGGTCTCCGGATGCTGCTTCTAAATGCCAGATTGGTCCAAAACAAGTTCTCCCTCATCCATAATCTAATAGTGGATGAGGTGGCTGATCTGGCATGTATTACTGAGACCTGGATGGGCGAACAGGGAGCAGTCAGTCTCTCCCAGTTATGCCCACTGGGCTACTTGGTGCAGCATCAGGGTAGACCTGAGGGCCGGGGAGGGGGGTGTTGCTGTGGTCTATAGGGATTCTCTCTCTCTCTCTCTCTCTCTCCAGGCTCCCTGTCCATCTGACTATTGATCTATGGTGTTTGCACCTTGTGTTGGGCCAGCAGGACAGATTAGGAATTCTGTTGGTGTACCAGCCACCCCGCTGCTCAACAGACTCCCTATCTGAGCTGACGGAGGTGGTCTCGGTGGCGATGCTGGGGTCCCCCAGGCTGTTAGTCCTCGGGGACATTAACATCCATGCTGAGAGCACATTGTCTGGTTGCAGCTCAGGATTTCATGGACTCCATGACAACCATGGGACTGTCCCAACATGTCAGCAGCTCAACGCATGTAGCAGAGCACACTCTAAACTTGGTATTTTCAGCTGGGCATGGGGATAGTGATCTAAGGTGGGGGACTTTGAATTGGTCCCTTTGTCATGGTCAGATCACTGCCTGCTGAGATTTAGACTAACAGTGACTTTTCCCCTCTGCAAGGGTGGGGGACCTATTAAGATGGTCCGCCCCCCGGAGGCTAATTGATCCAGATGGCTTCCAGAGGACCTTTGTGGGGTTTCTGGCTGATATGGCTGGCAGTCCTGTCGAATCCCTGGTCAATCTCTGGAATACAGAGATGACCCGGGCAGTTGACACGATTGCTCCTGAGCGCCCTCTCTGTAGTAGAGATCGTACAGCTCTGTGCTACATCCCAGAGCTGAGAGTGATGAAACAAAACAGGAGACAGCTTGAAAGCAGATGGAGAAAAACTCCTAGTGAATGCAATCGAGCCTTGGTTTGTGCCTATGATCAGGTATATTTAGGGGTAGTGAGGGTGGCAAAGAAACAACATCTCACTGTCTCTGTCCAATTGTCTCTTTGCCGCCCAGCGGAGCTCTTTGGGGTCATCCAGGGCCCAGGAACATCATAGACCTGTCTGAGGCCCGCTGTAATATACTTGCTAGGCACTTTCAGGAAAAAATCTCTTGCATCCGCCGGGATTTAAGACTCCAATGTTATAGCAGTTGAATCAGGCAAGGTACCCAGAGCACAGCCAGGTCCAGTTATCATGGATGAGTTTCAGTTGGTACAGCTTGAGGATGTTGACAAGGTGTTTGGACAGGTTCATGCAACCACATCCATACTGGATCCTTGCCCCTCTTGGCTTATACAAACTAGCAGGGAGGAAACAGCTGACTGGGCCAGAGAGGTGATCAATGTTGGTGTGTTAGCAGAGTCAGCGGTAGCAGTAGGGTCAGCAGCGGTCCTGTAAAGAATCCATCCCGCTATGTAGGTCCTTATAATATATTTAATGCAAAGAGTTATTTACAAAACTATATACAGCATACAAGACACATTGCTCCCTGCTCCTCACCACAGTGAGAGAGAGTGATTACATTGTAGAGCTAGGCTTTATACCGTGAAACACCTCCCACATGCTCATACAGATTACTATCATCTGCAGCAAGGGAGTAGTCTAGTAGACTGTCACTCAATGACACACCTGCTCTCAAGCTCATTCAAGCTCGTTCCAAGTCTTTAGTTAAAGATACATCAACAACTCCTTGTGAGTTCTTCAGTTTTGAGGCTGGATTTTTTTTTATAAGAGTTCCCCCTCCCCTTTCTTGCAGTGAAAATACAGTGCAAGCTGTATTGCTAAGGATGCTTATAAGCGTCATTCCATCAAGCAATTCAAATTTATTTGTTTCTTGTCAGTTATCCTCACCCTCTCAGCCAATTTGCTGCTACGCTCCTATTAAGCATGGCTGGCAGTGCTGAGGTCAGCAGTTTTGAGGGCAAACTCCAATATTCCTGGCATTTATAAGAACCATAATCTCCAGATAGGGGGACATCTTGACATTAATTTCCTTGTCACATTCTCCAGTGTCTAATTATAGTACTAATCAAATCTCTTGGAAAAGAGCAACCAAGATAACATTTAGAATAGTCTATATATGTTAACAAGCAGTTCACTTATACAGCTGATAGGATACAGGTTTGGCCAGCAGCTAGGGACGGGGCCTCTTCTTTTTCCTTGGAATTCTGTACATAAAGGAGTTTGAATATTTATCTTTCTATTTATTTATGATATTTCTATACCACCTTTCTGAAACCAACCAAGGTGGTGTACACAAAAAAATAAAACAGTAATCAGATAAAAACATAATAAAACTATAAGATAATAATTTAAAAAGCTAAATTAAAAAGATGCATCTTGACTCCCTTCCTGAATGCAGAGGGAGTGGGGACCAGTCACAAGGGAGTGAGTTCCAGAGTTTAGGAGTGCCACAGGAGAAAGCCTTTCCCCACATATCTGACAAGTGGATCTTTAAAAGGACTAGGACTCAGGAAAACCAGATTCAGATCCTGACTCAGCCACAAAGTTTATTGATTTTGGTGCTGTCACTATCTCACAGTATAACTTACCTCACAGGGTTGTTGTGAGGATAATATAGGGGGGAAATAACTTTGTACACCACTCTGAACCCCTTGGACAAATAGCATGATACAAATGTAATGATAAAATAAAATAAAAAATTAATAGTAATAACAACAACAATTCTGAACTCTAACAATACTGCCCAGCAACCTGCTTTCCCCAGAGTTCCACTTGGTTTCTTTTAAAGTGATAGTAGCATATATCAACAATCAGCAAAAGCAAAACTTAAAGCAGACGTTAAATTAACAGAAGATTAATGCTACAATCCTATACACGCTTACCCAGGAGAAAGCTCCATTTAATTCAGTGGGACTTCCTTTCTAGTAGACATGCATAAGATTGCACTGTAAGGCTGAGTAATTATACTTCACATTAGCCTATAATTACTGTTTGGTATTTGTGCTTTAGTTTTTGTAAGACCCCTTCGTTGCAATTTACATGCTTTATATAATTGTGTACTGCTGCAGAATGTTTTGCATACACCTTTATTTATATTAGGTAAATTGGATCTATTAACCGTTGGGTGTTGCATTTCCCCTGTGAGCTGTTTTATGAAATTAAATGATGTTATGTAAGTTGATAAATTTTAGCATGCACTTTAAAACTCATTTTGGCAAATATTCAGGCTCAGGCTTCTGTTATCACAAGTCATATTTTTTTAAGCTAAAGCTCTTTTATTTGTGTGGAAGGTAACATCAAAGGGTTATTAGGAAAGCTGGGTTGAGATTTGATTTTGAATTGAAAGCAATATTAGCAGAAATGTGGCCTAGTATTAGCTCAGATTTAGCCATAGGGTAACAATCAAAGAAGCAAACATACTAGGAATGGAAAAACACTGCTTCAGCTATTGTGTTTTGTAACACTGAGTATTCATTAAATATATTTGGTTTTAATATGGATATTTTGATGATTTTTAACTGAGGTAAAAAGCTTAATTATTATCTTTTTAATATTTCTAAAACACACACACACACACACGTTCAGCTTTTGCACTTTAAAGATCTTTTTATTTGCAATTCAATGATAACAACAAACGAACAAAAAAGAGGGGAGAAAGGAAAAAATCATATCATGAAACATATAAATATACACAGTAATCATTACCTACAGGGAAAAGAAAAGAAAAAAGTAAGAAAAAAGAAACACAAGGAGGGGAGAAAAAGATAACATTTCCATTTCAAACATATACATTAATAATATAAGCAGTCCATATATCTAAATAAGCATCTAGATGACTTTGATGGTTGTAGGAGATACACTCAAATGTAGCAAGAGCAGTAAAATCTTCAGCCCATTGAGTGATAGGTGGTGGGTTGTTTTCCTTCAAGCTTGGAGTATAAGGGCTTTTCTACACAAGGCATTTATTGTGCTGTTAATTGCTGTATCTACTTTTGATTTCGTCACAGCATTGAGATCCAAGCTCTACACAAAGATTTCTCTTCCTTTCTTGCTTTTCTGCTACACAACCTCTAGGTAGAGCTGTGCTATAGTGATATTGTGCAAATACACCAGGAGATAGAGCACCATTTCCCCTCATAGTAATTTAATAGCTAATTTTCACTGTTCTAAAAACCCCCCTGGAAACCACTCTGAAAAAGCAGAAGTGAAACTGGAGGATCACAACGTTGTGTAAAGAGTAAGGAATCAAGAGTGCACAATAAATGCCTCGTGTAGAAAAGCCCTAAGTCTCTTTGTAATTGTAAAGGCTCTCAGTATCCACTTTTGCTGTCCATCTGTTAATCCTCACATCACAGGGATGTAGTTTAAAAATGCATGTACACCTGCTATTATCACAGATTTTTCAAGAACACAATTTATACGAGCAATGACTTCCAACCAAAAAGAAGCCACTCCAGGATATGCCCACATCATATGCCTCAATGACGCATTGTCCTCATTACATTGCCAGCATCGGGCAGAACTTGCCAGATTCTTTTTAGCAAGCGTCTGTGGTATCTAATATATATGAAACACCAATTTTTATTGAAACAATCTCAATTTTAAATCTACAGATATAGTACCTATGGAAGCTAAGGCAACTTTCCATTGATTAAACTGTATAGACCATTCCAATTTCTTATTCCATTCATCTCTGACCTTCTGAACATCTACTTTACTACATTCCAGAAGATTTTTTTAATAAACAGCTATTGTGGGCTTAGCTTCCTGTAAGGAAGCAATTGATTCCTCCAACAGTGCCTAATCCTCAATACTGAAAATGGTAGAAATTCATCATCCAAATCTGTTAGCTGATCTAAAGTATAAATTCCATTGTCAGTCCAACTCCTCCACATAAAAGGCCATCTATTTTCAAAACTGGATTCCCCCATAAGGTTAGTTTAGCATGAGAATATGGATCAAATTGCAGTTAGCAAGCCACTGCATTTCAAGTCTCTCTTGCTGCTATGATTATTGGGGGAGCCATTCCTTTCTTTTTAATATACCTAGACCGTAACACCATCCAGCCAGAAAGGGGTACTAAATAACTTGATTCCAACCCAACCCATGGAGAAGTATTAAAGGAAAAAGTTCTTTTCTAATCATGAGTACGGGTTAACAAATAACTTTTATGATATAAACTATGATCTGGAAAATTAAATTCTCCCTCTTTAATTGACAACTGCATCTTCTTCAATGAAAAACAGGGATGAGACATCTCCGCCCCAAATAAACTTCTGAAATACTACATAAAGTTTTTGAAAATATGTTTGTGGAATATATAAAAGAATACTACATAATACATAAATTACCCATGGCAAGACATTCATCTTAAGTATATTAACCTTATCCCAAGGGCTTAAATTAAGTGATGCCCATCTTTCCAAGTTGAGAGATATTTCCACCAGTAATGTGCTTATATTCAGTTTGACCATTTGCAAAATATCTCTAGGCACTAACGTACCAAGATACTTTATCACTTCTGGGCACCAATGAAATTACCAATTAGTAACTCCTTTGGGAAATTTGAAACTACCTACAGGCATTTCTATCAAAAATGCACACATGTTCAGCTTATGCATTTGTTCTATCTATTCAAGGAGGTTTGTTACACAACATCTTCAGCACAATGTTGATTAAAAGAAAATGAGCTGCTTTTCAAGGACAGTTAATACTTGGCAAGGGAATGTTGTTTCCTCCTTTTATGATCTTCATCAAAAGAGCAGCCAATTAACAAACAAAAAATTGATGATGGTCTTAATTTAGCTTGCCTTGTCCACTCAAAGAATCACTTTCTGAAGTCGTTAGAATATCCTTGTCTAAAAGCACAACCCTATGCATGTTTACTCAGAATTAAATTGCACTGTATTCAATTGGTTGGATTCAGAGCTAGTCATTAGAGTAGACCATTGAAATAAATGGAAATTATGTTAGTAATGACTAACTTAAGTCCCACTGATTTAAATGGGTCTACTCTAAGAATGACTAAATCCGGATCCAGTCCAATGGCTTGAATGGTGATCCTTCTCCCTCAGCAGCCCCTCTGCTCCATGGCACATTGTTCAGGAAGGAAGGCCCCCTGGAGAAGCTTTTGGGAGGGGCACAAGTGGATGTAGGATCAAGGAGGGGAACAGGAAGCTTTCCTTCCATGAATTTACTTTTGTTCACTTATCTTAGGATCTGAGCCAATGGGTCTTACTCCCAGTTCACTATGAATAGGATTACAGATTTATCCAGGTGTTAGTAGCCATCACAGTACAGAAGAAAATCCCCCAAACTCCAAAGAACCTTAAAGCAGCTGATAATTTTATGGGATGGAAGGCATCTGGGGGGGGGGAGGAATGAGCCTGCAGTAAAGGTTTACATTTGATTTTTAACTTTGTCTGTGTCAGCCCAGGACCAGACATTAGATGCATTGTGACCTCTATGTGCAGCAAAGGGATACATACAGAAAAGCTGTCTCTCTAGGAAGTGATTGGGAAATGCACATGGAGCTCTGAGTCTAGCACTTAACATGGCCTATACAGCTCAGTTTGTGATCTTGGGCAACAGCTTTCAGCTCACAATAGCTTTCTTCAAAATTTGGTAACAACTGTGTGAAGGGGCTGTCATGAATGAGTGGGCGATCTCATTACCCAGTGGTGTTGACATATATGCCAGCCATGAGTCCCAGGTAACATGTGATGCATGTAGGTCTCCTTTCACAGGGATGGGATCCCCAATTTCCAGGGTTCTCATGCCTGTACAGAGAGACCTATGTGCATACACGCATAGGCCCTCTTTAGACTGGTGTCTGTCATGTGTCATCCAGGGAATGTGGCCACTGGGCACATCAGCTTCTAGGGGGCAGGGCTAGCTGGTGTGTTCTTGAGAGCCCCTTCATGTATTTGGCACCCACAGGGACTAAACAAATGAACAGGGGCAATGTTTATGCTCTAAGCATAGTAGTCATAAAACATTTACAAATGCTAACATTATACACCAGTTTCAGTTGTTTGATTTCCAAGTTCTCATTTTGGTGAATGTCCTTCAGTCATATACTATGTCCATTACCTTGTCATTTACTGCTGTCTCGAGATATCTGGGTGTCAACTGAAAGATTGATATAATTTCAAAAAGTTATGCTGCTTTTCGTTTTCTTTCTTCCTTTTTACTGAAACTGTCCCCAAGAGGTACACATGAGCAGACTTAATGTGCCTTGAAAGTCATGTTGAGATACTTGAAGTTTCTCCCCTCTCTATTTTCCCAAGGACAAGAAGGATCTCCTGAGCTCAACCAAAGAAATGACAGATTTTGCAAAAACAATGACATTCATGCATAGGGGTTAGGTGTTATTAACATTAAGTTGTTTATACTGTAATGAAATGGCTTAAAGCACCATCCGTGCCCTTCTTGTACATGAGCTCAGGGGGTGTGGGGCTCAGGAGCACTTGTGATAGGCTGCCTACTTGACTATATCCACTCAACCGCTGAAACAAATAGTACAAATAGTTCATATGGATGAATAAATAAGATTTACAGATCATAGTATGCAAATGTATCATCTTATATGATAGGGATAAATCATGCCTCCAAATCATGGATCTAAAGTTGTGAAATGGGCTACAAATGCAATAAAAACTAAAGGTATTCAAAAGAGGAACAAATGGAGCTGGGGGAGGGGCACCAAAGACACTCACCTGGGGCGGAGGGGGATTTGGTTCAGCCCTGTTGAAGCCCTGTAAGCTGCATGAATAGTAGCCCTTTAACACATTCTGTTCTCCTTCTCCCTCCAGCCAGCGGCTCAGGATGTGTACATCACACAGTGCACTGACCATTATCTGGCATGGGAAGTCAGTGTGTCTCCCATGGCAGCATAAGAGTGTTCTGCTCTGTATACATAGGCTAAAATTCAAGCAATTAAGACATCATGGAAGACCCCTCCTCTAGTTTCCTGCATTGAGCAGCGGGTTGGACTCGATAGCCTTGTAGTAGGCTCCTTCCAACTCTATAAAAATATGAAATCTATGGAAGAGGTAATTAGAAATAAATTGATTGTGCAGTATCCAATGCTGGCAGTCCATCAGTGCCAAACACACTGTACTAGTGTGGCCAGCACTAGTGCAATGAGAAGCTAGCACTTCACTGTGCAACCACAGAAACTAGCACTTCTGGAATGGAACATATCAGGGGACAACAGGACTTACTTCTGAGTAAACACAGATAGGATTATACTGTAAAGTTATTAACTTTGGCTGGATTGTGGCCATACGAACAGATGAATAATCTAATAGCAAAAGAAAACACAGCAAAGGTAGTGAGATTATACTACAAGTAGCTTCCAATGGACAAATATCTAGGGCTCTTCTTGATAATCTCAGGAAAGGCTAATAACTGAATTTTCGATATACTCTGTTTCATAATCTTATCTGTAAGACATACCAGAGTTGGGCTACAAGTGCAGAAAAATATGTGCTGCAGCTGTACTTATAACATTTGGGCAATGCACTGATGTTTCCCAATTGGTTATAAACATCACGCCCAGACTTTATGTTCAACAACACACTGAAACTGGAATGGCATCGTAACATGACATTTCTCTCTCTGTGTAAAATAATAAAGTAACAACTTCCATTTTCTAGTAGGGATATTACAGCTGATGGTGACAGAAGCATTTAGCTTAATGGATACATAATTTTAAGAGATCTGGTAGCTGATTCTTTTCAAACATTTGTCTCTGCACTAGCAGATGGTAAGCATCTAGATGAAACCTATTTAATTTTTATTGTGTTGAGCTATAAACATGAATGTTGGACTTACAAGAAAAACAGTGCTCAGTCTTATCTGGTTCATTACAGTAAGGTTTCACCAAAGGCATCAGTTTTAATGGCAAAATGTTTATTCAGGCTATGATGAAGATGAATCAAATAACCTAAAAGACAGTCCTAAGTGCCATGAAAAAACAAAGATGGTGTGTGTAGGAAATTGACTATCAATGCTATAACATTGAATATCAAAACTTTTATTTAAACTCCACCAGAGCTAAGTAACAAGAGATGCCATATCATTTTTAGTTTCTCCTCTCCCTCAACTGTCATATATCAGCAGCCATTCCACCTGGCTGTAGCAAATGGGACAGCAGGGCCCACTCCATTGGCTTCGCTGAGCTACCACTTGGCTCCCCGCTAAAGGTCTCCATCCAAACTGGTAATTATAAGAACAAGTATGTAACCTTAAGAATTGGTGCCTGTGTTTGCTTGTTTTCCTCTTCCTTCACCATCCCCTTTCTAAACCTGTGATCAGGGGATGCCTTTATAAAAATATCTCTAGTGCTTAGTACACTTTAGGGAAATAACAGAGATGATGAAGATGATGATGGTAATGATGATTTCTATCCTTTGTGGCCCCTTTTTATTCCTGTTTTAAGTTGTTTGAATCAAAGTTAAACATTTTGTCTGGCGGGATGTTTAACAAAATGAAATAGTAGCAACTGACATGACTATGGAAACGTAGTCCATACAAGACAGAGATGCTGTTGTTCCATAGGAAAGTTGTTCTGGGATAAAGTACACACTCTGTTTGGGATGGAGTTGTACTCCCTCTGAGGAATCAGCCTCATAGTCTGGAGGGGATGTGTGTGTGTGTGCTTGGATCTGGCTTTGTTCCTGGAAGATCAGTGGTGTTGGTAGCTAGGAGCCCCTTCTCACAGCTGCAGCTTATGCTCCAGCTTATGCTCCAGCTATGGCCTTTCTTGGAGAAGGCCGATTTGACCACTGTCACTCGCAGCTCGGTCACATCAAGAATGGACTATTGTAATGCACTTTATGTGAGGCTGCCTTTGAAAGGTGCTTGGAAATGGCAGTTAGTGCATGCAGAATGCTGCAGCCAGACTGCTTTCAGTGGCTCATTATATAGATCATGTTACCAATTGTTATTAAATTTCCATTGTCTTCCTATTCATTTACTAGGTACAATTCAAAGTAATGGTAATTACCTTTCAAGGCTTGTAAGGTTTGGGCCCAGGATTGTCTTGTTCTGTATGAACCTCCCACCTGTTGAGAACATGATTTTTTTCCCCTTTGGGTCCTGCTACCTTCAGAGGTAGAGTGAGTAGATGACCCAAGTCAGGGCTTGCTTTGTAGATTATGAAATTCCCTTTCCCTTGGGGATTAATCTAGATGTCATGCTGCAGGCCTTTCATTGGGCTATCAAGACCATGCTATTTCGCAGGGTTTTTGAACTGACATGACTCTTGCTGCCTTATTTTTTTGTTGCTGCTCTTCTGTTTTTATTGTTGTATTTTATTGTTGTTAGTAATTTTATTGGTTAGCCGCCTTGTGGGCTTTTGAGCAGAAACCAGTGTGATGTCCCAGGGGGTCTTCTGCAATGACCCTAGAGGTCACTGGTTACATCACTCAGCCTGACCACAGAAGTCCAGACCGCACCTAAGATTCCCTCAAATAATCTGCTGCCACTAGATACTGATTTACAGAGAGCAGTAGCACTCTCCCTTTTATAGACTTGGCTGTGTCATTCGAAGCCAGCATATGGGCTGAGATATCCTAACCTTAGAATCCCCCAGACCAGAACACATTTATGAATTAAAATCTATAATTATATTTATTGATGGAAAATAGCAGTCAGAACAAATAGCATTTTCATCCTGAATAACCAATCTTAACCTAACCTAACAATACCTAACCTAACATAACTGACTTCACTTTAACATCTATTGTAACCACCAACCTTTTACCTCATCCTTCCTCCCCTCTCTCTCTCTGTCTGTCTGTCTCCCCTAACTCTTTTCTCAACTCTCACTTCATTTCTATCCTCTAACTTTCACTTCTCAACTGGCAATATCCACCTGTCACTCACCCAGGACTCCACCCATCATTCCATTTCACTCACTTGCTGTCACTCATTCTTCGATTCATTCTTCTGTTTCAGGGAGCCTATAATTTTTTAAAATAAATAAATAAAACCTTCCCCACAGTGAGATAAATAAATAAACTTCTGAAGTGTGTGCGTGTATATAGATAGACTGATATACCGGTATCTATAATATATCCATCCATCTTTATTTATAAAGTTTATGCCCTGCTTTTCCTAAAAATACTCACAGGGTGGTGTTACAATCACTAAAACATTCCAGACAATAAAACCATGAATCAGTAAATATAACAAGAATAAAGGTAGAATAACATGGCTGCTCTTGTCCATGGGGGGGTGGGGGGAATCCAAGCTCCACAGTTGGGCCTAAACCTTTACTACAACGAACCAAAATGCCACAAAAGAGTGTGCAAGCTTTCAGGTCCTCAACAACAGCAGCAGCAGAAGCAGAATAAAGCATACCAGCACAGCAGGCTATAAACAATTCAGCTGATATTTTAAAAGCCTAGGAAAAGAACAAGAACTTCACCTGACACCAAAATTATTTATTGATTGATTACATTTCTGTACTGCTGAATAGCCGAAGCTCTCTGGGCCATTCGCAACAATTAAAACCATAAAATACAGCACAACAAAACATAATATAAAACTTTTAAAAGTTTAAAACCAAAGCAAAAACCAGCAACAGTGTAAAGATGTAAAAATATAACAATAGATTTAAAAACAACAGAAACGGAAAAACTAAAATGCCTGGGAAAATAAGAAGACTGCAACATAGTGGTGCTGAAAAGACTGTGACATAGGTGCCAAGCAAATAATGTAAGAGTAGGTGCAGGATTAGACTATCTGGTGAAACATTCCACAAGTGGGGGCACCACAAAGGAAAATGCCCTCTTAGTTGTTGCCACACGCCTTATTTCAGAAGGAGCCTCGTGAAGGGCCTCTGATAAAGGTTTTAACATATGGGGAGATACATGTAGGAAAAGACAGTCTTTCATATATCAGAAGCCCAAATAGATGAAGCACAACTCACTTGCACTGCACAATCCCCCTGCTTGATAATAATATGAAAAGCTGGCATAAGTAAGATGGTACAAACTACTGAATTTGGTTCATGAGAGGAAAGGACACAGGGCACCTGTGTAGCTGTTGTTTATTATATTTGTATGCTGCCTTTCACTCAAAAAGCAGTTTACAAAAAGAAAAAGGGGGAAAAAAGAAAATATTACAGTTAAAAACAATCCAAGAAAAATCAACGCCTCCATGGTGAGGCACCATGGCAGGACACGGTAGCCCTCATGGTCAGAGAATGCAGGAGCTCCATGCAGGAAAAGCAGTAGAAAAACTTTATTTTGAAGCAAGAAAAGTGGAAAAGAAGACACTGCTGTCACCACCTTTGCTAGTACATTGTTTGCCCTTGACAATGTTGTTATTTCTTTCCATCCCCACATGAAAATCACCGAAAGTGCCCTAAAACTTTTGCTGCTGGCAGATGTGGCTACAACATGAATGTAGGAGCATGCTTTGCACAGTGTATAAAATGTTATGGGTTAAATAGGGATGTGTGAGGAATCCAATGGGGTGTGTGTGAAAATCTGATGGATTTTCTTGATTCGAACCCATTGATTCTGTTTCATCAACCCTGTGCTGGTGCTGACTTGATCTGACATGAGTCAAACCAGCATTCTCAAGGAAAGCCGGAGAAATCTGCACAAAATTCAGGCCTTTGCTCCGCAATTTGCACAAATTTGTGCAAATTGCAGACCAGAGGTCTGAATTTGCACAAATCTGAAATTAATTATCAGAAAATTCAAGATGGCCAAGGTGGAGTGTGTGCATATGCAGTGAGAGGAGGATGCTTCCATACTTCTCATGTTAGATGCTACTACAAGAACAACAAGAATAACAACAAGGATTCAAATCTAATCAGTCGGCCCCAATTTATGCAAATCGATGCAATTTGCACAAATTGCTAGAGATGCGCTGTTCTTGGCTCCAAATTTACACAAATATTTCAAGCACTTTCACGGAAGCTGCCTCCACCCCCAACTCAGGCCACTTTTGGCCATTGGGTCAGAAATGGGCCAGAAAGCGCTGATGGTGGCTCACGCTGACTCAGCTTGTCTGAGTGTGGAAAGCTAAGCAGGGTCAGGCCTGGTTATTACTTGGATGGGAGACCCCTCCTCTAGTTTCCTGCATTGAGCAGGGCGTTGGACTCGATAGCCTTGTAGGCTCCTTCCAACTCTATGATCTATGAAATCTATGAAATGTGTCGAAAGTCGGAATGAGTTTTCCAGTGTCGCACTTCCCTAGTTTTTAATGCATATATATTGGCGTATTTTTCAGTAACATTTGTATTTCATATGACTAAATATGCGTACAATTTCAGAAAGTAAAACTGCATGGTCCACAAGTCCGTGCGACTTGGAAGATGCTGGTCCACTGTAGAATCTGTGGGTCAAATTAATAGAAATCTGAAGTCATTTGTATCCATTTTGGAATTCTCCATCATCCCTACCCAGCTCTACTGGAAACATACTGTGAACCAGGGTAGTTGTGAAGCGCTAGTGCAGTACGATCACATTGACACTCACCAGGCACCAGCTGGGTGGTGACATTCTGTGATAAGTGCAGTTTCTAAACTCTTGTCTAGGGCAACCTCATGTATTATATTACATGCACTATATTACAGTGCATTACAATAGTTCATTTCACCTGCCATTGCTGGGGTCAGGCTTGCCTTTAAAAACCAATGGGAACTCTTCTTAGTAGCTGAGCAGATGACCTCTTCAGGTAATTTGAATTCCTCTCCCTCCGTCCCTCTATAAAGCATTCATCTGCAGAGCCATCATATTTAGAGTTGTTCTTCATGCTCATGCTGCTGAAGAAATTGCACATCCTGTATGGGTGTACATCACTAAACAAACAAAAAAAAGTCCTGTAATGTCAGACACACTAATAGCCAGCCTTCCAGTCAGCTGCAAGTCTATTAAACTGTCCCTCCTGTAAGCCTTATTGCAATTTCCAATTAATTTGATTCTCTTCCAAGACTGTTCTGATAGACTGGGGAACAGGCCTGTGTCCATAAACGTGTGGCAATGCATATTCACAAACCAGCTTTCAAAATATGGGATGCATAATTTTTTTCCCCATTTGCCTTTGGCATATGCAATTGATTTATAAAATGTACAAAATGCTCCTTAAATGTTGCCACAGCATTTTTCTTTCTCAGCCTGCAGATGAGCTTCATTGGGAACAGATGAAAGAGAAGCAGGGTTTAGTTTAAACTTCAGTGAAATGGTGTGTGTTAAAAATGAAAATGTGTACATTTTGAAGTCATGATGAGGGATATATTTGGAGTACGTATGAACCTAGCCTGGGTGGAAATTTAACCCATAACTGTAAGCAATATTACCTCTAGGAATGGGAGACTCTATGAAGCTTGATTTTGTTGTGACATGTAGCATAACAACAGCTGTGGCACAAGTGTTTTCATTTGGAAAGGTACAGGATGGCAAGAAAAACAGTCATGTTGAGTCTGGCACTACTATTCTGTTCTCATGGGAAAAGTAGGTGTATACGAAATACGAGCTGATCACATGGTTTGTACTTTCTGATGACGTAGTATGATTGTTAGGTTTCGTTTCCTGTAACCAGTTTTAGTTGAGAGAAGGATTGCTTAGTGTGTGCTTCTTCTTGCTTCTTCTCTCTGATGCTCTGACTTATTGCAAACATGTAATGAAGTCTGCTAGGGTGGACTTGGTCCACTGGACTATGCTATGCATTATAATCTGCAATATAGACTGCAATTTAGGAGATTGTATTTACTCTGATATAGAATAAACAGGTAGTAAAAACCCTGTTGTGGAATCTATAGAGTTAATTCCTAATTACAGGACGAGTGAGCTGAAAGCTGGCTGAAATCCGAGACGCTTGGACATGCTGCGTGTGGGAGACAAAGCTGAATCTCTGTGTGAACTACATGGGCCGGTTACACACATGGGACAGAGGCTATATCTTCCATCTCACGCTCTGCTGAATCCACGTAGGCGGACGGGCCTACAGAGTGGATTGTAAGCCATCAGGGCTGTAGCCATTTTAGCCCTTTCAGATTTCGCCTAGGTTTTCATTTTTTTCACTTAAGTTCATTGCATCTCATTTCCATATCAGATTCTGAATTTTTTTTCATCAACACAAATTTGCATGCATTTTTGAAAAAAAATGTGCATCTTAGTATTAATTTTTTTTTTAAAGTGAACATTTTTATATGCACTTTGCAAATGTACTTATTTTATTTCACAAGAAAGGCTTTTTTGCATATTTTTGAAATGTACAAATTTTTGTATGCATTTTTAAAAATGTGAGCATTTTTTGAAATGTGTGTATTTTTGTGCACTTTTGGGGGGCAAAGTACATCACAAACTTCAGAAATGTACAGGTTTTAATCGCAAGCTGTGTTCCGGTTCATGTACAGTAATACCTTGGATTGCCAGTAACTTGGTCTGAGAGCGTTTTGCAAGACAAGCACATTTAAAAAATTTTTTTTTGACTTGATAAACAAGCAAGGTCTTGCAAGACAACTCGTAGGGACGTAACCGCTTGCCTCAAGCGGGCGTAGAGGACCGAAATCGGCCCCGCTCACACCCGCCAGAGACTCGCTTTGATATAAGAGTGTTTTGGATTACAAGCACGGTTCCGGAACGAATTATGCTCGCAATCCAAGGTATTACTGTATACGTTTGTGAAGTACGAATTTGGCAAGGGTGTGTGTGTGTGTGTGTGTTTGCACTGTATGAGAATGTTAGGAATATATAATAATTATTGTTATAAAAATCCTGTCAGTGCAATTTGTTACAAAGACTGGTGAAGGAGCCATATGTTGAAGAAAATAGAGCCATGTTTGACCTGTCTAGCAACAGAGGAGAGGCCAATTTCACCTCAGTTTGTCTGCACTGTGGTAGCTGCCTTATCACTTTCAAGGGTTTAATGTTGGTAGCATGAATTGCTAACATAAAAACACTTCTGCAGTATGAAACACATTCTAATAATTAGCTGCCGGGAGCATCACTTTTGCCACATCAGTGTGTCAAAGTGAGAAAGGAAAATGCTCAAATGGCAAGAGTCCAATTCAGATAAATGGCTGATCTTTGTGAACTTCCCACAGTATAGTTGCTTTTATTTATTCCTCTGAGAATGCTGCAAAATTCACTTGACAGATGCTATAAATAAATATATATATATTTTTAAAAAAGGCTGTGGCAATTATGGGGCTTCTCCTTTTAATGATTTCCTATACAGATGGAAGTTAGAGGCCAGAGAAATTCCCAACAGAAGTTTTCATAGGAGACTACTGGTAAGAGAGCAATTTGTCAGTTTCAGTTTCACCTTCTTCTTCTTCTTTTTTAAATCACAAATTCTTTCCATGAAGAAACTTATGAATGTTGCTAAATTCTTAACAAAAAACCTGAAATGAAATGCTCCCCATCCCTATAAACCCTGGGGGAAGATACTTCCATTAGACCCTGCGCCCAGAAGGCCCAATCGGCAAAGGTTGCTACAAAGGCTGCTGCTTGTTCTCCTCGCTCCTCTCACAACTCACACAATTGGAGAGGGCAGGTGAAGAAGAAGCAACAGTGAGGGGTAGGGATAGGAGGGCCAGGTGCCCTGCTTTACAGAGGACAATCCTCTATTTCAAGGTGCCCTCTACTGGAAATGCTGTCCAGTCCAAGTCTAGATGAAAGATAAAGAACCGTAAGAAGGAAGAGCAGGGAGGGGCCTTGAAGCTGCCCATCAACACTGAACACCTGCACAGGGGACTGAGCAGGCACACAGGTCACCTGCTCACACTCAGCCTTCCCCACTAGGTTGAGATGTTTTGTACTTCTATTTAAATTATGGTAATTATTTCTAAATTTGCATCTATACATATAAATCAGCGTATTCAAATTTTATGCAACTCAGTGTCCTCTTTTATCCTCTTTTTGGAGCTGCTTTTCCTCTTTTTTTGTTGTATAAGTGGTCACCCTAACAGCAAGGCAAGGATGCTCCAAGGATTGGCAGTTGGCTTTTCTGTATTTCTGTCCTTGTTAACCTTTCTTTGCTATTCCTGTCTTGTTAGTGCTTAGGGGGAAACTGTAGGTCAGGGTGTGTGAGATGGGGTGTTGTTGTTGTTTTGTTTATATTAACTTCCTTTGTAAAAAATTTTTTAAAAGCAATTAACATTTGCTAATAATTAAAAGAAACACACACACACCACCAATGAACAGACACTATGAGAAAGAAGTAAGTAGACCTCATCTTCCTCCCTCAACACCACTCCCTTCCACTTCCCCATTTGTATGTTGAATGGGTCCAGTGAAAAATTCTCACTGAAGTGAAGATGAGGGGTTCACCTGAGATATTCTGCTCTAACAACATCAGTAAATGCTTTGAGTAGTTTGGAAAATGCGGTACTTGGCCTTTGTGTACACTGCTTCAGTGAAGTCTATTTTACTGCCTATAGTATGAAACCACTGTGGAATAAGGAATATCAGCTAGAGAGGAGGAAAGGGTCTCTCTCTCCTTTTCTTCACATAGTATGATTTTAAGTACTTTATAAAATGTTCATGATAGATATCTCTTATAGCAGAGGTAGGCAGAAGATAGATCTAGATGTACTGGTAGATCTCTCAGAGATTTGCAATAGACTGGAAGGATTTTTTTTATGCACCAGCAAAAATAATTACTTCCCTCCTGCCTTAAATAATACGGTTGAAATGAAGCAAGCTTGGGATAACTAGGAGTGGCATTTTGTGTGAAAGGATTTTGAGCTCCGTTCAGTTCTGGTACTCAGAGCTGTACTCAGAATTCTTTAATTCTACATATATGTCTTTTGCACCAGAATCTAGTTGGTGGATCTCAGGGTTCTAGTAAAAAACAAAGTAGATGCAACAAGTCTGAAGTTTCTCACTCCTGTCCTAAAGGATTGGTGAGGACAGTTTGATTCCTTCCTACTCACAAACTACTGTACCCCATTGATAGGAGGAGGAAAAGCAGAAGAAAAATATTCCCCTATTTGTAAAACCTTATTTTATATATCTAACGCACACACTTTGGAATACCAACCAACCCCTTGTTCAATACTCACAATCATTAACGTGTTTCAGAATGCAATCCTATATGCATTGAGCAGGGGGTTGGACTCAACTGAGTTGGAAACTGACTCCTTCCAACTCTATGATCTATGAAATCTATAAATCTATGAAATCCACTTACCTGGGAGTAACCCTCATTGAATTCACTGGGTATTTCTTCTGAGTAAGCATGTATAGGATTGTGCTGTTAGAATCCCTGCTCTACTTAGTAGTCTGCATTGCAAAGGTAGAACTCATCCACCCCTTTACCATTACAGTAATACCTTGGATTGCAAGTAACTTAGTTTGAGAGCGTTTTGCAAGACAAGCAAATGTTTAAATATTTATTTAATTTTTTTTTACTTGATATACAAGCGACGTCTTGCAATACAAGTACTGTAGTACGGCTTAAATTAAAAATCTCTGTACAAATTTTTTTGGGGGGATTTCGTTTTGATATAAGAGTGTTTTGGATTACAAGCACGTTTCCAGAACGAATTATGCTCTCAATCCAAGGCATGACTGTATTGAATCACCCTAATTTTCAGCCACAACAGGATGGCTAAAAGGTGTTAAGGGATGATGAATGCACACTAAGTTATCTTGAGCCTGTAACCTTGTGGCTTGTCCAGACAGTGATTATTTCATGAGTTCACAAGATCCCTCACACTCTGTTTCTCTGCCTTATCCTTCTGTCTTCTTCCCACCATTCTTTTCTTCATCCTCTTCTGTCCATTTATCATTTCATTTTCTTCCATCCCTGCCACTCTCCTTTGCACTAGACTGAGGACCCAGGTTCCCCTCAGATGCAGCTTTAAAAGTCGAATTTAAATGTGACACTGGAAAGGCTAAAATGGCTTACCCATGCCATGTCCCAATGGGCCAGCTTCTTATTTAAATCAGAATTGCTCTGCACATAGCATTCAGGGCCGGATTAAGATAGGGGCTATTGGAGCTGCAGCTCCAGGCCCCTACCCCAAAATAGGCCCACAATCAGGACCGGTGCAGGGCAGTTTGGCGCCCCAGGCGAAATAATATTTAGCGGGCCCCCCTCTCCAAAGCAGCCCTGCTCTGCAAAAAAAACCAAAACCCTGCGCCGCCACCACCAACCTACCTTCCCCCCACCCTGGCGGCTGCTGCTGCTGCTGCCGCCGCTGCCGCCACCAAGGAAGAGGAGGAAGTGACGCGACGGGACCCCCGCGCTGTTTTTTGCTGGGGAAACCATGGCAACAGGGCTGTTTAAGCCCTGTTGCCCTGGTTCCTCCCGCCAAAACAACGCGGGCAGGGCTCCGGAAGCGACACGACGCGGAGAAGGTAGGTGGCGGGGGGGTCGGGGGGGGTGGTGATGGCGGCGGCAGCGGGAGGCGCAGCAGCGAGCGGGACGGGAGGGTGCGGCGGCGGGGGCGGGCGGGAGGGTGGGGAGGCGGAGGCCTGGCGGGGGCGGCGCAGCAGAGGCAGAGGCCTGGCGGGGGCGGCGCAGCGGCAGCGAAGAGGAGCGCAGCGTTTCTGCGCCCTCTTCAGCCGCGCGCCCTCCTCAGCACCAGGCCCATAATGCTCTTAATCCGGCCCTGATAGCATTTGCTTGCCAGCACAGCATCTGACAGTGCTTATGCTACTACATGTGTCTGAGTGCCTGATCTGAACAGGAACCTGGCCACACGGAACACGAGTGAGGAATTTTAGTCCACCCATGTTTACGTCAGACCTGAGAAGAATGGCTGGGGAGGATTTTTGTGCAAGAAAAGATTGGCAGGAAAAGATCTAAGAAGCCTCCATGGCTGCATATATTCTATCATCTATCTATCTATCTATCTATCTATCATCTACATCTCTGGATAGATGATAGATACATAGATAGGTATAGCTGACATAAATATAAGATATAATAAGCAGCCATGGAGGCTTTGAGCTTTTCTACATGAGTCATTTATTGTGTGCTCATTATTCCCTACTCTCGATTGTTTACTGGTTTTTATTCAACATTATGACCCTCCAGTTTTGCTTCTGAGTCTAAAGAGTACTTTCAGTGAGTTTTTTTAGAGCAGGGAAAATGTGGTATTATTTGTGAAAGTGAAGTATTTGTGCTATTCTGCTATACACAGCACCACCTAGAGGTTATGCAGTAGAAAAGCAGGAAAGGAACATTCTTCATGTAGTGCTCAGATCTCAATTCGGTGATGAAACCAGAAGTAGATACAGTGGATTAACAGCCTTGTGTAGAAAAGCCCTTCATCTCTTTTCCTATATTTTCTTCCACAAACATCCTCCCCGGCAATTGTATCTCATCATATCATGGAGGCTTCAGAACTATTTTCTAAACAACTTTTGTTTCCAGTTCTATCCATGGTGCATAGGGCCAAACTAAACATGCCCCTGAGTCTTACTTCATTTTCCATATATGGAAAAATTAAGTTGTCCCATATATACGGAAAAACAATATGTAACTCAGTGTCAGGTGTTGTTTGACCCTATCCACCATGGACAGGGCTGAAATAGATTTTTTGTATCAGTCACTAATGAGGTTTCAGTTTTATGTTTGTCATGCACAAAAGGGTTTATTCAGTTAATGATGCAAACCCAATCCATTTCAAATCACAATGAGTTCATCAATCAAAAACAAAATTGCAAAATAAAAGGCTGCTTGAAGATTTCATCTGTAATGTGGAGAGAATAATACTGACCTACCTGATTACTGAGATAATAACGTACATTAAATGCTTTTAAAAAACTGCTGCACAAATTGTTTCATGTGCATTATTGCCTCAATTTTACAATAGTCTGTAAAGTAATGTAAAATACCTTCTTCTTCCCATACTATTCCTTCCATATTAAAGATAGAAGGAATCTCTCATCATATACTATCTAGGTATCTGGGATTGCAACATTCTTTTTTGTAGGGCTTATGTACCTTTAGCTAAATGGGCAGAACATTCAAAAGCTCAGCTTTTGTTCAGCTTCTACAGATTCATGGAGAGTCAGTAAACAAATTGGAAAGAGGTCTTCAATTTGTTAGTTGTGCGGTGCAGCTATGAAATGCATAATCTTTACTTTCATGTAAATACAGTGTGGCTTGCTTCTAAACAGGGATGGGTGAAAAATTCACTCTGTCAAGGGTCTTCCCCCCCCCACCTTTTAAAAACAGATTTACCTGATCCACATCTCCTGAAGCAAAAGAGGAAATTGATGCAATTTGTGGTCAGAAATCTGTACATTTCTGGGCTTGCAATGTGTTCTGAGAAATAAAAAATGCATTCAACAACATGCACACAACTGAAAAATGTGCAAAAAACCTATACATACATATTAAAATGCACACAAACACAATTTAGTCGATGGGGACATGCATCCATTAATGTACCCATTAATGCAGCCAATTGAAAAATGCGTACAAAAATACATATGGATTTTTTGGGGTAATACATTTTTTTTGCACTGAACTGGCATGGAATAGACTTGGGGGGGGGGGGAAGGAAGTGTGCAGAAATGAACTTGACGGATCTGCCCATCCCTACAGTTCTAAATAAATATGTTTAGGATCAAGCTGCTCATGTGAAATGCAGATTTATTTCTGTTTGAAGAGAGTAATGAGCAAGACAAATTGCTCCCTCCCAGCCACAGAATCTAGTAGCTAACTTACACCTTTTTGGCCCACTCTGTTACTTTTCCTGGAGCCAATTGTGCAACTGGGTGAGACTCAGTGGAATGTTGGTACAATGCACAAGTGAATGCAGTGTTGTAACCAACAGTCAGAGCTTTTCTACATGAGGCTGTTAATCTACTGGATCTACTTTTGGTTACATGGCAGAATTGAGATCTGAGCACTACATGAAGAGCATTTCCTTTCCTGCTTTTCCACTACATAACCTCTAGGTGGCACGGTGGTATAGCAGAACAGCACAAATAAATAAGTGGACAAAGCATTTTATTTTGCTTTCACAAATAATACCGCATTTTCCATGCTCTAATTTTTTTTTGCCAAAAGTGCTGTTTAAAAACAGAAGTAAAACTGGAGGGTCATAACACTGATTAAAGAACCCATCAACAACTATGAGTAGAGAATGATGAGCACACAATGAATGCCTCATGTTTAAAACCTCTCAGTCTTACTATTAAAGAGAACACATTTGATAATATACGGAAGTCAGGTGCATGAAAGTTAGCTAATGCCAAACGAAGGGAGGTACTGTGGCTCAGTGGTGGAATATGGAATATATATTTAGCATGTAGAAGGCTTCAGATTAAGTCCCCAGCATCTTCAAGCAGTATTGGGAAAGACCCCTGCCTGAAACCCTGGAGACCCACTGCTAGTCAGTGTAGACAAGATTGAGCTAGATGGACCAATATGTTCAAAAGTTTGAATCTCACTGATCCTCAGGTACAGGTCTTATAGTGCAAGACTATGCATGTCTACTCAGAAATAACTCCCACTGAATTCAGTGGGGCTTACTCCCAAGTATGCGTATATAGGATTGCAACCTTAACTAATCTTTACTGGTACCCCAGCCAGATTAATGGATTTTGTGTCCTGATTTTTATATGCATGTGTTTATTTACTGGTAGGAACTGGCGCCTATGCTTATTCTATGCACTGTGAAATTAATAACCATTTGGTACGTGCCCAAGCATTGCTGGATAAGACTTTAGCAGAGTGTTACTTTTCAAAGACAATGATTTTTATTTTGCCAAAGAGGATCATATTCACACCTCTTGCTTTCTCTCTTTCTCTCCCCACCACCCTTTTATGGTCTCATTGCTTCCATGGGCTTTGGCTCCTAGCCTACTTATTATGGTGTGCAAATTCAGCCATCAGCTCCTCATTTATGGTGCAAACTTAGGCAGGCTTTCAGAGTCATCTAAATAAGTGTGTGCCATTGATAAATAACCCACTTCCCAGGCATTTTTCAGGCCTGGTGCCTGTCTGTAGCATCACACTGGAAAGTGTTATTGATTATGTCTAACAGTCTGGAAGAGGCAGCAAAAGAGCAGGGCTTGCTATGAAAAGAACCCACTTCTGTTAATATCACCAAGATGCATGATTTCCTTGCAGGGCATTTTGAAATCAACCTCTAAATATTTATCTGCAAACACTGTAATTTCTCCCTTGCTGCTATCAATTAGTAGCATGTTCTGATCCCCAAATGACAGGATGTTTAGAGACTGGGGAAAAAAATAATCAGTCAGTCAATCTATTCAGGTGCCTGGAGAGGGGTTTGCCCCACTAATGAGACTTGGTAATTCTCAAGCATAAGGGAGCTCATGTGCTCAAACAATATCACATGGAGCATTGCTGCTTGTGTTTGCTACAACTAGACAAAGATGAATATATCTGGTGCAGCTATACAGCTAGTAACAAATGCAGAGGACAGAGGTCTGCAGTCATGGGGCTGGATCCAGATTTATGCTGGATCAATGGTGCTGGAGGAAGTGGGCTTTCATGTCCCCTCCTTCTCACAGCAGCTCCTCCAGCCCCCTGAAAGTGCTACAGAGAGAGTCAGGAGACCCTACTGAATGGAGTGAGCATTGGTTTGCTGGGGCAGGGGTGTTACAGAAAAACAAGCCCAAGGCATGTACAGAAAGCTCCTGCCTAGCTTTCACGTGTAAACAGACCCAGGTACATAGCTTGCTTCAGAAAAAAACACAAACCCCATTTTAAAAACAGGCAAGACACACAAATACCTCTGTCCGTCTGCCTGCAGAAACGTGTTATCAGTTAGTTGGCCATGCGCCCAGAATAAGTACTTCTTAAGAATGTCTCTGTCTGGCAAAAGAGATACTTTTTGAGAACAATCCCTGCCTATTTCATGTAAGCATAAGAGCTGTTGCCAGGCAAACGAAGGGCAGAATGAGCCATCATCATCATAATAATAATGAATGGTAATAATAATGACCCAGCCAGACCCAGAACACCTAAGACCCCAGGTGTGAGAGGCATTGCCCATTCACATAGGCCACACAGAAGCTCAGCAACAAGGCACCTGCCTTGCACACAAAGATTCCCAGAAGTCACCTGCCTTCAGAAAAGGTCCCAGTTTCAAGCCTGAAATGCCAAAAGACCAGTGTAAACCTGGCATGACAGAAGTCTGATGTAGAAAGCTGCACAGAAGGCCCAATTCCTGCAGGTTTAGACAGAGAGAAAGGTCCTACAAGACCCAGCATCCCCTGGTCAGCCAGAATGACATTAGGGAACAGTCCTCACACAGGCCAAAGATCCCTGAAAGACCACCTTGCTGTCCATAGGCATTTGTTAAGGTAAAGATCCAGAAGCCTCATGAATTCTGTTTTGCACCCCGTTAGTTGACCTAGATCCTGCCCGCATACCATTTGCCACTGCACCTGCTTTGTTTATCTGCTTTGTTGCTCCAGACAGAGAACCTTGAAGGTCTGTTTTGATTGTATTGTATTCTTTGCTGAATTGTATGGTTAGCCGCCATGTTTTCGCTTAAATTGTTATCTAATCCCAAAAGCCTATTCCTGGGTGCCAAATCCCAAAATACAGGCGAGAAGAGTCCCTTTGAGTGATAAGATGTACCACTCAAAGTAGCAGGCCCGATATCTTAGGTGACCTAAGAGGTCATGAGAAACCACGTCTTTAGCCAAGAAGATGGCCAGGTGGCCCTCTATCTAACTAGAGATTAAAACTTGCCATGTTCAGAGAAACACATCTGATTGGTTGTCATCATAAAGGGGGAACGGAATCTAACTGGTTGGCACGGTTTAATGATTGTATTTGATTCGCTG
This sequence comes from Shinisaurus crocodilurus, assembly GCA_021292165.1. Taxonomy (NCBI): domain Eukaryota; kingdom Metazoa; phylum Chordata; class Lepidosauria; order Squamata; family Shinisauridae; genus Shinisaurus; species Shinisaurus crocodilurus. Next base: position 59,917,215 of record CM037877.1, read on the forward strand.
AAAGTAAGATCCACCCATGGCTGTAAAATGTATAAGAATGCTTGCTTGACCCACTGATCCTGGTCCAGCTTTGATTTGGGCACGCGCCCCAGCTGGTCCTTTTTGTGCAGAAATAAAATCTGGAGAAAAACTCACTGCTGGTGTGTGCTGTGTAGCGGACGGGACCCCTCGCTCCAAAGCCCACACCCTCGATGTGTACTTCACTCTCACCAAGTGCCACCTTGTATTGGTCACTTCAGACTTTAAGCTGTCTTTTTAAGTTGCGTTTGCCGATTATATGTCTTAGGTCTTATATGTAGCTGTTCACCCACGTTTGTTTGTCTTAAGAGCAGTTTGTTTTATTTGATTACTTGAAGCAGGGTGCCCCTCCGTTAATTCCCTTCTTACTTTCCTGTCACCAGTCAGACTCTGGAGAATCAGAACTTTGAATAAAAAGGTTGATTTATTGTTCTAACAAAGTCTCTAAACTGATATTCAACTCAGGAACAGATAACTTGGAATTTTCAACGGTTACATTCAAACTTGTTCTTTGCTTAGACTCAGGTTAAAGGCAGGCAGATGTTATACAGTGCTCTTTGTATCAATTTGGCTTGGTTACTTGAAAGTTACAGTATCAGACTAGGGAACTTAACTGTCCCTCACACTAGTCCAGAGTTTCTCCTTCTTCCTCAGACAGAAGGTCCTTCACTCCCTAAGTGGAGACTCCTGTGAATTGTTCTACACTAACACCTTCACGTTTCCTTTCTCACAACTTAGTACTAGATTTCCCATCTGAACTCTTCTCTTCAGTACCACCTTTCCCTACCTACTCTACTAACCTTCCACTCCAACCCACTCTCTTCCCCAACTGACAACCAACTCCCCTTAACTGTCAATTCCCTGGGGTTCTATGCTCTCGGCTTCAACCAATCAGAGCCTCTGGAATGTTCAGCTTGGCCCCTCCCTGGGCTTCTGCCTGTCACTCCGCCACATGCTGCTTCCCTTTCTCTGAGCAATTGAGTTCTTTAGGGAAAGGACTCACAGCATTTTTGCAACAGGGGGGATCCCCCAAAATCAGGTGGAGGGACTTTCTGCAAGTGGAGCCTTTCTTCTCAGGGAAGACAATTCCTGGATCCAACCCATGCTGCACTCCACTGAGAGATACTTGAAGCATATGGAATTCTTAAGGTCAAATTGCAGGTTACATGCAAATATGTCTCCTTAAACCCCAACAAGTGCTTCTTTTAAAGCAGCTTTTGGAGGGGGCAATGTTCGGTGGAAGGAAGAAGGGATGCTAAATCTGCCACCCACCACTTTCCTGCTGCATTTATACCCCCATAATTGTTCTCCAGTACAAGGAGAAGCCATAGCTCAGTGGCACATGCTTTGCATGCAAAAGTTCCAGGTTCAATTCCCAGCATCTCCAGGCAGGGCTGGGAAAGACTCCTGCCGGAAACCCTGGAGAGCTGCTGCCAGTCAGTGTAGAAAAGACTGAGCTAGATGGACCAATAGTGTGACTCAGTATAAAGCAGTTTTTTTATATTTATGAGGGTAAATTTGCATGTGGAATCCTGAAGAATGAGAGGGGAACTGCTGGGGTCCTAGACTGCTGGGTGAATGAGCAATACAGTGGCAGATGAAATAAATAAAAGTGACTTATTTGGGGGCAAAAAACCCCACAAAAAACCCAAAAACTTCACATGAGCACCAAAGGGGTATAAATAAGCTGGGGCTATCCAAGAAATAAAAGTCTTAGAGTCATGAAACTCAATAAAAACATGAATTCAGTATGCTGCAGCAATGAAAAGGGCAAATTCAATGTTGGGAGTTAAATGGGAAAAGGTTGAAAATAAAACTGCTGCAAGTACTATCATGCCATTTTATAAAGCTGTGGAGCAGTCATATTTAGACTACTGTCTACAATTATGCTAACCTCATCTCTAAAAGGACATCGTAGAGTTGCAAAGGATGCAGGAAAAGACATCTACAATAAGCATCAGTTGCCATACATTCCTATATTTGGGACTTTATGACTAAGAGAGCAATCAGGGACCATAGGATATTGCAGAGTTCCCTCTCTGAGGCTGTAGACATTGTTACAACCTTGGGAGGAAAATCCAAACAGGTATTGCTCCCCACCCCACTCCTTCTACTCCACACAGCCACCGTAGAAAGCACCACTCCAACTTCAGGTGAGAATGCAAATGAAAAGGAGGATCCGCAGGATCCTAAAGCCTCCCAGCTCCCAACTTCCACCCCTGTGACTCCACTAGACTTGCTAAAAAATGCATCCAGTAGAACATCAGCAGAAAGGAGGAGAGGCGAAGATTGCGCTCTTGTCGCTCCTGTTCTGCCAGACATCTGCCGGCAGCACATAGGATTTTTGAAGTACTCCAATGTCAGAACACTCCCCTAGATGTCTGTAGGATTGCTCTGCCCAAAGGGTTTGAAAGAGGTTTAAGGGAAAATAGATATATTTCAGAGTTATTTGGGCTGAATAAAATGCTAGTAGACAATCTTGGTAGTAATAAGCTTTTGCTGCTGTTGTAGCCAACTGTGCCTTTTAATTATGAAGATGATAAGTAAAACAAGGATAGGCATGACTAAATACAGGAAATAAATTAAAAAGCTGGCATCCCATGTGTTTATAGCATGTAAACCGGAACTAAGAATATTAACTTGCACTTGAAATTCATGATATCTTTTTGCATTTTATATACACCACCATAAAATGCATAATATGAAAATACGCCACCTTGCTATATGTGGAACATAACAAATGCCTTCTTTTGCAAATCCATCCCGCCCCCAAAGAAGTCATTTCCAAATGAGGAGTTGCCAATCACATATATGTCTTTGAGATTAAATGGTGAAATTATGCTCCCTGTCTCTTAGGAGAAAATTCAATAACTATCACTTTATTTGCACTGTCCCAATTTTGATAAGGACACTGAGCAAGCAGAGACTAGTGCCCAGAATAGATACCGAAGTAATTTACTTTCTGATGCTTTATTTGTATGTCCCAAAGGAGCTCCACATTTCACCATATACCTGACAGCCTACATCTATCAGTATTTATTTTCCTCACAGATGAGGATGTCTTTGAGATTTGCTCAAAATACACAATTCTAAAACCTGCCCTACTTAAAACATTTACCTAATATAATCTTCTAATAAGGTAGGGAATATCAACACACGCATAACCTAATTCTGTTTGCCCACTCATTAGAGTCCTGATGGTGTCACACAGGTGTATAGCCTAGGGCAATCTTCCCCAAACTGGTTCTTTCCAGATGTGTTCACCTACAAATCCCATCACCCCAGGCAGCATGGCCATTGGGGATAATGAGAGTTGTAGGGTGACACATTTGGAGGGCTCCATGTTGGCTTAGGGAAACTGGCAACACTGTGAAGGGCAGATTTCACATCAAGACTTTTGTTCTTGCTATATTTGCTGGAGGAAAGCCCAATATGATTCCGAAGGTTGCCACTACCAGTACTAAACCAAGCTGGTTGGAAGAATAAACATCCCTTCTCCCACCAATTCTAGGCCTGTCTGTCTTTTCTCTGCTTCCACACTACTGGAGCCAGTCTTTGTACATTCTTGGCAACAATGATGCTACTTTGAGGTATGATCGATACTCTATATTCTTAAGCAAAAAGAAAATTGCTTATTGCATCAGAAACTGCTAGCCAGTAATATGTATCTCAGCTACAAATTCCATGGCATATGCCTGATCGAAGAAGAGGGCAACGTTGCCGTGGAAGCAACCATACTGAAATCTCCAGCCAGGTCATCTGATCTGCTTCCCTCAAACTTTACTGGAAGCAGAGTAGGAGTAGACATAGCACAGGCACTTCCATACTTCCAGTAGCATGTGATTTGATGTTCTAGAGGTAGCTTCACAATCAGTCTCCTCTGGTCTACAGCCCAGTGTTGTCTGACCCCAGCCAGTGTGTGTCTCTGTGTGTATAAGAACCACACTGGGAGTGGCAATAGTAGTAGTGCCTGGAGACTGAGTCTGAAACTCCTCCTGCATCCTTCAATCAAGCCTGAGCCTGCCTTTTCTCTCTTGTTCCTAGGTACTTCCCATAATATGAATCAACCTTCCCCAACCTGGTACACTCCAGATTTTTTGGACTTCAGCTCTTATCAGCTGCAGTTAGTATGACCAATGGTCAGGAATGCTGGGAGTTGTAGTCCAAAACATCTGGAGGGTGCCAGATTAGGGAAGACTGATATAGATATACATACATGGTAACAGTTACACATGGGCTCTTCAGAATTAAACACTCTAACCTCCTCCGCACCCTCCAGAAGGGTTATTATTCATGGAATAGGCAGACTGTGAAATGCCTTCTTTCATTTGAAATTAATCTTTGACATTTCCCTTTCAAAGAGACTGTGCCTAGATTTTCTCAACACATGTTGGCAGAGGGCTGCAGCAATTAGCATGTACAAGGGGCGACGCTAACAAAAACAAAAGAGGAAACAGATTGCAAATGCAAAATTTGACAGTGTCTTTGATACAAGTGAGTGTAGCACAGCATCTGCTTATAAGCTGCAGGAGAACTGGAGATACATTATTGTTGGGTAGGGACAGGGCCGGTGCTACCATTAGGCCAACTAGGCAGCTGCCTAGGGTGCAAGGCTAAAGGGGGCGCCAGAAACGCCTTGAAAAAAAAATACAGCGCTCTCAGGTGGGAAGGGGGGCGCTAAATATCTGATCTTGCCTAGGGCACCAAACTGCCTTGCACCGGTCCTGGGTAGGGAAGCGATAATATCTCTAGTTGTCTTGTTATGCTGCCTGATGGATGTTTGTAAAACTTTTGGGATACCATTTATTTATTTAAGGATGTAATCCTATGCATGTTTAGACAGAAAAAAGCCTATAATTCCCAGCATGCCCCAGCCAGGAGTTGTAGAACTTTTTTTTCTTTCTAAACATGCATAGGATTGCACCTTTATGTAGAATTTTTATAGCCTACCTTTTACCGTGAACAGCATCAAGGCAGTTTATAGCAAGAAAGATAACAAAATATAATATAATATAATATAATCTATTTCTAAATAACAACCAGCAAGACAAAATAAGCAGAGCCAGCAGATCAATAGTTAAAAATAACATAAAAACACCAGCTAAGGTTGCAGTCCCAGATCAATTAAACCTCATTGAAATTAATGGGACTTACTTCTGAGTAGACATGCATAGGAATAGGAGTGTGCTGTGAAAGACCAGTTCTACGGTCTCAACTACAACTAAAAGTATGGGAGGGCAGAATGTATGAATGGAATGTATGAAGCTTGCTTGGCAACTAAAAGAACAGAGATGGTGCCAGGCAAATATGTTTTGGAAGACAGCAGTTTGGACCATGCCAGAGAGAAGCGCCTCTCTCTGGTAGTTTCCTGCCTAACTTCCAAAGGTGTGGGCACCTGGAGAAAGGCCTCTGAAGAAGTTCCTAACTAGTGGGCAAGTTAAGAAGAAGGTAGTTCTTTACGTACCAAGCTTTGAGATCCACTTTGCTCATGCTCTAGCTCAGTGTTCTCCAACCTTGGGTCCCCAGATGTTTTTGGCCTACAACTCCCAGCATGCCCCAGCCAGCTATGCTGGCTGGGGCATGCTGGGAGTTGTAGGCCAAAAACATCTGGGGACCCAAGGTTGGAGAACACTGCTCTAGCTACATAGCCCCATTCACATCAAAAGACATAGCCATCCAGCTAGTGCAATGATAGGCATTTTGATATACATATAGATGTGCATGTTCTTTCATATTGACAGTATGCACGAAAGCCTGCTTCTGTGGGTAGGTCTTGCTTGATGGATGGGGAAATATTTATTTCAATGCTCCCCCAAATGAAGGCATATTATTTCTTGAAAGAATAGATTGCAGGGCTGGAAAGGCTCAAGAGGTATGCCCTCCTGCCATGAAACAGGACATCCTATCCTGAAACTACCCTAGCCAGTTACCTGTCTGTACTAGACTACTTCAAAACTGGGTTTCTGCAAACTACGCCTACTGGAATTCCCTCTTCCTGTTAAAGAGGAGGAGCCTTTTGTATCTGGCTAGACTGGAGACTGAAACATGAACCCTATAGTTGAAGGCAGGATCCTTTGTTTCCCCTTCAGTTGTTAAGGATCCCTGACATGAGAATAACTAAGAATAAGTCTAATTTTGCAGATTCAATTAGAGTTAGCCGAATTTAATTTGAAAAATTGAATCATGCCTTTCCCTCCTTGTTTTTAGAAAATGGAGGCCACATTTGCCATAATAAGGCACACCAATCCCAACATCACACCAGCTGAAGAAAGATCTTAATTAGGCCAAATTTCTGTGTTGATCCTAACACATATAGTACAACACACACGTGTGTATGTATGTGTATGAAAAAATAAATTAAAATGGAATGTATGAAGCTTTCATGGTGGTAATGCACTTTACCACCATGAAAGCTGCATGGATATCAGCATTAGTTTTTGAGACAAACAAAAAGTAATTTCAGCACTGTGCACAAAGTCCTAATACAGCCTGAAAATGAGATCGTTCTCTGACCTTGAAATGATTAATACAATTCTAATATTGCTATTTATAATTCTTAATAAGTTAATGGTCTTATTATCCAAGGTAATTTAGAATTCACGAGTGTTTTCCATTTTTATTCTGTAATTATTCAGCATGCTTCATATTGATCTATCATGTTTCCTTCCCATTATTTTTGGAAATACGTTTGTATTTAGGGAATTTCTGTAATAGTCACCTATTTCTCTGAGGAACATTTTATGCAAAATGATTTATATATTATCAAATGTCTGGCTATGTAATGGCATGTTATTACAACTCCAAATTGAGCTAGAAGTTGTCTGTGAGATGAATGACCTAGAATCACTCTATACTATGTACTTGTGTGATTTTGAAAGACACTTTGCCAAGTTAAACACCGAACAATAATTAATCAATGCTTAATCTCTGGACTTCCAGGATTTAGCATTTTTTGAGGATTTTCTCTAGGCCCATACCCTCCGGATAAAGCAGTCATGTATTGCAATCCGTCAGTTGTTAACCCCCTTGTTTTACACTTTGTAACCTAACTGTCCTGTATATGTCTGAGGGCTCATGAATTTGAAAGGACTATTGTAAAGTAACAGACTGTGCTCATGTGATGTTGGTGAAACATCTGTTTCTGCTTGGAAGGAAGAGTCAGAGAAATACATGACAGTGAGGCTCCTTAACATGTTTGAATTTTTAAAATATCTGTTAAAGTCCCGGTGAGTTAACTTCACACATTTAAAAGCCAATGACTGGGTTCTCACAACATGATAAGCCATGGTGACTTACTGTATAAGCCATGGGTGGCTTGTTGTGCTTTCTGAACCTGGCCAGAGTGGCTTGTGCACCATGCTGGGTTCAGACAACCCAACAGACTTCCACTGGCCCCTCACCTGGGGCCAGGGAGAAGATTTGCGAGTGGGGGAGGAGGGGAGAGTCAGGTAACAGGACTGGTTACTCCTGCTGAGCCAATGGCTTGGCTAGGGGGCGGGGATACGGAGAGGGCTTATTAAGCACCTGTGTTCCCGCCCACGGTCTCTTTTGTTGCTGTCTTCTGGCTAGCTCTCCTCTTCGTCCTCGTTGATTCCACACTGTATCTCCTCATGGTATCGTTCCTTGGAGTGTGTGCGTGTGTGTGTGTTTGGATGGGGGGGTGCGTTGTGTGTGTTTGTTTGCCAATTAGAATAAAAATTTAATGTATTATTCGAAGGGATTGGGGTATTTGGTGGATTGTCTGCCTTCGCCGCTTCCCCCCCCCCCGCTGCACAGCTGTTTTGCCTGTTGGCTCTAGCAGCCGCCTATCAGCTGTTGCAGCCGATCGCCTTTTCTGGCACCTTTTTTCGGCGCAATATCGGATTGGCTGGGGTTTTTTGCCGCGACGACGAGTGGCGGATCCTCGCGATAGCTTGTCTCTCCCTGTGGCGGGAAGTGCGGGATTAGGCAGTATGGCTTAGGGTTATGGTGATCATCCAGTGGCACCTTTCAAGGTGACTGACGTTTACCCAAGGCTGCCCTCGCTAATGCCCTGAGGCTTGGCAGGAGGGAGATTGGGACGTCTTTGGGGTTTTGCCTTTCTCGCCTACATTGGGTGCCTGGAGGCGTCAAAATAAGGCGACGATGGTAAGGCCCTCCAGCTCCACATAGAGGGCAGCTGGCCGGGGGCGGACCATCCCGCCTCCGGTGTGGTTAGGATGTATTAGCCAAAAATTGTTTTTTTCCTGGCCAATGGCCGGACTAGGTTAGTACCGCCCTTCGCCCTTCACAGATCTTCAATTCAATAAATGTGGCCCTGATTTGAAACCATATACTCTGTGTCTGATTCTTCTTTATCTCACCCATACACGTGCAACAGACTTCCACTGGCCCCTCACCTGGGGCCAGGGAGAAGATTTGCGAGTGGGGGAGGGGGGGAGAGTCAGGTAACAGGACTGGTCACTCCTGCTGAGCCAATGGCTTGGCTAGGGGGCGGGGATACAGAGAGGGCTTATTAAGCACCTGTGTTCCCGCCCACGGTCTCTTTTGTTGCAGTTTTCCGGCTCCCTCCCATCCCACCCTGTTAGCAGTGTAGGCTCCTCTGGTCGCCCATTAACGGGGGCCGAGTAGGAATTTTGGCTCATTGTCTCAATTGGCCGGGGCAATGGGCGTGTTTCGCCTACTCTACACTGTGAATCAGGGTAGGGAAATTTTTGAATTCGATCTCGATCCCACCAGGGGGATCATAGTTAAATTGGTCACATTTGTGGGAAGTGCGGGATTAGGCAGTATGGCTTAGGGTTATGGTGATCATCCAGTGGCACCTTTCAAGGTGACTGACATTTACCCAAGGCTGCCCTCGCTAATGCCCTGAGGCTTGGCAGGAGGGAGATTGGGACGTCTTTGGGGTTTTGCCTTTCTCGCCTACATTGGGTGCCTGGAGGCATCAAAGTAAGGCGACGATGGTAAGGCCCTCCAGCTCCACATGGAGGGCAACTGGCCAGGGGCGGACCATTCCGCCTCCGGTGTGGTTAGGATGTATTAGCCAAATATTGTTTTTTTCCCGGCCAATGGCCGGGCTAGGTTAGTACCGCCCTTCGCCCTTCACAGATCTTCAATTCAATAAATGTGGCCCTGATTTGAAACCATATACTCTGTGTCTGACTCTTCTTTATCTCACCTATACACGCGCAACAAGCCACCCCCAGCTTATAAATCACCATGGCTTGGCTTATGTTGTGTGAACTCAGTCAGTGTTACTTACTTATGAGAATATCTATCTATCTATCTATCTATCTATCTATCTATCTAATCTATCCATTTGCTTTAATAGATGAATATTTGGCAATATAATTTCAGGGGGAAAGGGTTAAAGCTCCCCTACCCACCACACTAGGGTCCCAATCCAGATTGGGCCTCATGTGCTTACACTAGAGTAAAAAGAAGAAAGAAAAAGATGTAGCTGCCTGCTAGACCTTTAAAGTATGATGTGCTTTGTCCCTAGCCTAAGCAAACCAAAACCATGATTTAACTGAATATAGCTTTCTTGGAGTAGACTACTGGGCTCTTAAAAATCCATATTCATAAAAGTATATGTACATGTTTATTTAGTTATTTATTTATTATATTTTAAAATCGCCCATCTGGCCAGCCACCCGGCCACCCTGGGCGATGTACAATCAGGATAAAATACAATAAAACACCATTAAAACACCATTAAAACAATATATATATTTTTAAAAAATCCTAACCCACCTCATATTCCTGCCTGAAAAAACAAGTTTTTAATGAACAGCAGAAGCTCATCAAAGAGGGGGCATGGTGAAGGTCACTGGGGAGGAAGTTCCATAACTTGGGGGCTGCCACAGAAAAGGCCCTCTTCCTAGTCCCCACCAGCCTGGCTGCTCTGGATGATGGGACAAGGAGAAGGCCATCCGTGGCAGATCTTGAGCGGCCTACTTGATGTTGCTGGAGGTGCTCCTTGAGATAAACTGGGCCAGAGCTGTATAGGGTTTTAAAGGTCAAAACCAACACCTTGAATTCGGCTCGGCAAGCAACTGGTATTATTGTTGTTATTATTAAAATACAAAAATAATAAAGGTGCAAAAGATAAGATTCCAGCTGTAAAAACAATAAGGAGAGACCAAACCAAATTAAAACAATAGACAAAATGGGCAAGGACCCTGATGGACCAGAGTAGGAAAGGAATTCTCTATGGAGGAGATCCAACACTGACACTTTAAAGTTTGAAAATCATAAGGACTTAGCACAATTGCCCCCTTCATTTCTGCTAATATGCTCAGAATGATGCACAAGTCCCAACTTCCCAAGTTCTTTTTGTATTTGTATCTGTTAAGGCAGTGTGGCTGGCTGGGATGTGCCAAAGAAAGAAATTAGTGGGAATCTGAGATTTCCCCAATATGTTGATGCAACAGCTACAAGGGAGAGGAGCGCTGCCTTTTTGTTTAGACGGCTGGATGTTGTACCTATTTAGTGAATGGATTACAGACAGGTGAACTGGTTCCCTTTCTTCTATATGTGTTTCAGCTTCTCCAGAGTGGATTTTGAAGGGCATGCAAACAGATATTTAATCTCTTTTGCTTTCTGATGTTTGCTTTTAGAAGTGACTGTAATGTCTGACTGATATATATATATATATATATATATAGACATATTTAATTGAAATAATGTGCATTTACATCCACAGGCTTCCATCAACCTTTTGACCAGTTTTAGAAAAACTAGGGAGTTGCTGTTATAGGCTTTCTAAAGAAATATTGGTGAGTTATCATATGCAGCCCAACCCATAATATGTTTACACAGGGGGGATTGCAAGTAAGTCCTGTGTGTACAATAATGGAAATGTAATATCTTTATTTTAAGAACATGATTCAAGATTTAATCAAGCTTGAACCTGATTCTTCGCTGGAGCAGCTCATCCACTAATTGTCACTTCTATGCTACAGAAGGAGATGGCTGCATTGACTGGTACCTGGTAACTGGAATTGTTGTTCAGTGTATTTTTTTATGATTAGGCTGACTTTTCTCTGTCCTGTGATGAGGACATTATCTTGTTACTGAAAAGTTCCTGTATTTTAGTTTTGCTTTTAATTGTTTGACTTTATATAAATAAGGACAAACTCATTGCATTATTTTGCAACATATTTTCCTGACCTCCGTGGTTTGGCAAGAGATTATTTGCTTTTGTCTTGGTTCCCCCCACAGTGTGCGGCATACTTGAGCCTTCATCATATGCTTTCATCATGCTAGAATTTGTTGTTATCTCCCAGTTGCATCCCAGAGTTTCTCGCCCTTTCACATTGCTCTCCACCACTCAAGGAGAAGATCTGACATAGGAAAGCCAAATATTTGATATATTTCAAGGAAAAGTGGATCATATCATGGGGCCTGATCCCTGGAGAAGGCAAACCATTGTGCCATGGGACTTCTTGATGGGCTGATATCCTCCTGTGCAGAAAAGCAAGTGATTGATACCTCTGAAACTGGATATGTTCTTGGCATGCCTGTGACTTTTATGTCATTGAAGGCTTGTTGGCAACCCTTATGGTGTTATGGAACTGTGCACCCATGCAGCGTACATCAGGCACTTGTAAATTGGGCATGGGGTTCTTCCTGGTTGAGCTTAGTTAGCAGAGTGCATCTGATACAACAGCTTGCCTGTGAGGGTGGATCTTTTTATATTGCTAATCTCTAGTTTTATGGGGTTTTATTGAATATGTACTTGTTGGTTTTTTAAAATCCACTTCGTATGGTTTTTATCTTGTATGCTGCCTTGAGAGGGTTTTACCTGGCCCTGTGAACTGGTGCCAGTGTGCCAAAGTCCAGTGCCCTACAGCCCAGGGCCTGCCAAATGACCATCCAGAGAGCAACGGGTGATGAGGGCATTAGCATAAATAAATAGCAGGTAGTTCTATAACATAAAGCTCCATTTTATATCGGTAATAATGATGGTGCTATGATTTAAGTGAGTTTAATGTGTAAAAGTAATACATCTGCCCATCTAAAGGGCTGCCCCCATAAGACCATTAAGCCCAGGGCCAGCATCCAACTGAGTTACTCCATTAATGCAAGTGACATTGTGCTAGCAGAAACTAGGTACTGAACTGTTATTATTTATTACATTTTTTATGCACAAGAGAAGAGCCCATTCAAAGTTACGTTTGCAGAAGCAGTTGTGCATTATGCTTGTGCAACCCATTGTGCAACCACAACCACTTGCACAACTGGTCGCTCAAGCATAATGGGCAACTTCTTGTGAAATGGAAAGATTCAGTGGAACTACTCCACTCATGCTATTTGAGTTTGCGGAATAACCCCATTGGATACTGCCCCAGAGTCCACAGTTGACTAGCTGCACAGCTGACTGGTGCTATGATTTGGGAGGGGAAAAAGTCATGTCATGAAGGCATCTTGTGTCCAGCCTACCTGTAAGTTCTTCCTCATGCCAAGTCACATGGTGATTATGCTCTTGTTCCTGCCATGTATTTTGCTTTATTAAATTTGGTGTTGTTTGTAAAGCTGATAGTAAAAGACCTGATCTTTTTCAACCCAAGAAATGTATGTGCTTTCTCCTGTCCTTGTCCCAGGGCTTTTTTTCTGGTGGAACTCACAGGAACTGAGTTCCAGCACCTTTTCTTCTATTAATTGCATTACAATTTAATCGCCATCTACTCCCGAGGAAATGTAATCCAAGAGTTCCGGTACCTTTTTCTCCAGAAAAAAAGCACTGCCTTGTCCCATTCTAGGCACAACTAGACTGGAAAACTTATTCTACTAGCATCGTGGTATAGAATACTGTTAGCATGTTTTCATTACCAAACTCATATCTGACTGGGCAGTAAACATTGTTTTCATGCATTTTCCTCAGTGGAATGAAAACTCTCATGTCCAAATGGCTTCCTCTAGCCTTGTGCTTCCATCTGTCCCTTCTTCCGGGACAGACACCTGGGCAACAGATGGTGCAAATGGACTAAAATAATTTGTTAAATTAGTATAAAAACATTGCCAGGCTGCTGGATTCTTTGGCCATGGACCTTGTGGCACTGAGCACTGGTTAGAAAAAATGATGGTATCTGAAAATGATTGAGATTGAACTTCTTGGACTTGTATTCTGAGTGGCTAGCACATGACAATTTTGAGAATTTTGGGGAGTTAGCATACAAGGACAAATAGTTTATGAAGATTAACAAAAAATCTCCATACATTCTTACTGTGCTTTACTATGCTTTTTTAGTTGCTTTCAGATCAACAGCTCAATCCTATAGCTGTATACTCAAAAGTAAGCATCATTAATTTTGATGGGGCTTACTCCCAGGAAATTGGGTATAGGACTGCACCCTAAAAGTAGTAGTTGCTAGAAGGCATTTCCCCCTCTCCTTTATGTTTTGAAGGATCTGGTGTTGATTATCTTTTAGCTTTTTACAACAACCTATTCTAGCCTCTACGCAAAGGTTGAGGCAGAGAGAATTTAGGACTATATTCCTAAGCATCATTAACCATCATTCAAATATTAAATTGGTTCTGAATATAATGCACACTGGAGAACTAACTTCATTATCTGTTAATTAATTAAAGGCGGCACATACTAGAAATTTGGTAGTAAATGGGTTTCTTATGCTCTCTCTAGATTGTTCAAAAATAATCATAACTATCTGTTTTGTAATTTTCTTATGTTTACTGATTTTACACACCATGAAATCAGTGCATTCTTGAACTGAAAGTTTCATAATGTACAGTGTATGGGGGATGCAAAGAAAGTCTGTATAGTATAGGACAGTGATGGTGAACCTATGGCACGGGTGCCACAGCTGGCACGCAGGGACCTCTCTGTGGGCACTTGAGCCATTGGTCACCAGATTGTGAAAAGACTGTCCCCTTCTGCAAAACACTCATGATTTTGTTCTTTCTCACAGTGTGAAACAGAATTATTTTATTCTAGAATTCCTGTTACAGAATTCTTTTCTACGTTGTTATCACATTTAAAAGATTTTGAAGAATGATGCACAGAGCATGGCTTGGATGTAAAGCCCTAACAGTTGACCTGAGTACTGCATGTGTTGCTCTCAAACTAACGGAATATGAGCCAAGGTTTGACAAATTATCAGCATGCATGCAATAGCAAAAATCACATTAATTGTGCAAAAGCATGCCCAATGCAAACTTTTACCTAATGCAGTGTTTGCAGTCCAAGACATAAAGTGTTTAAAATGTGTTAAGCACGTTTAGTTTTCTTGTTTATCTTGCTCATCCTAGTACAGGTTGACTTTTACTTTTACTAATCCGACACCTGTAGAAGCAGGGAAAGGACCCGGGGTAAAGCTTGCCCCATACAATTTCAGTCTGGCATATAATCATATTACAAGTTGAGAATCCCTTATCCAAAAATACATGTGCCTAATTATTTAAAAAGTTTGTATAAATTCCCTTCAGGCTATGTGTACAATGTAGTACTATAATAATTTTTTGAGTTGATTTTTTTTCCAACAAAAAACTGTTTGTATCATTGAAAGCTCTGTTATTGTGTTTTTCTTTTAAGATAAAAGATGTTAATTAGTTTGGACAACTGTATGAGTTGTTTTTCTCAAACTAAAACCTTGGTATTCAGGTTTAATTGCAGTGTTGGCACTTTGAAATAAATAAGTTGGTTTTGTGTTGCAGTTTGGGCACCCGGGCTCAAAAAGGTTAGCCATCACTGGCAGGACCGGTGCAGGGCAGTTTGGCGCCCCAGGCGAAAAACTATTTAGCGCCCCCCCCTCTCCAAAGCAAAAAAAAAAAAAACCCTGCACCTACCTTCCCCCCCCCCCGCCCTGGCTGCGGCGGCGGCTGCTGCTGCTGCTGCTCCTGAAGTGACGCGACGCGACCCCCGCGCTGTTTTTTGCCCGCGACGAAGGTAGGTGAGGGGGGGTTGGGGGTGACGGGGGGGTTGGGGGGGTGGCGATGGCGGTGGGAGGCGCAGCGGCAGCGGGAGGGCGGGTGGTGGAGGCGCAGCGGCGGGCGAGCGAGCGAGCGAGCGGGTGGAGGCGCAGCGGCGGCGGCAGGCAGGAGGGTGGGGAGGCGGAGGCCTGGCGGGGGAGGCGGAGGCCTGGCGGGGACGGCGCAGCGGCGGCGGAGGCCTGGCGGGGGCGGCGCAGCGGCAGCAAAGAGGATATCAGCTGGGTGGGCGACCCTCGCCTCGCGCCCACCACCGCCCGCCCGCGGGAGGGACGCGCCGCCCTTTGAGCTGGGGAGCCGCGGCGCTCCAGCCGGCCGACCACGGCCCAGCCGAGGCAACTCCTGCGGCGGCCGGAAGGGAGGCAGGTGCCCCGCGTGGCGCTCGGCAGCCGCGCCGGCCCGGCAGAAGAGCCGCGAGCGAGGGCGGGCGGGAGGCCCCCACCCCACGCCGAGCGATCCGGGAGCGGAGCCGGGAACGCACCCGCGGCTGGAGGAGATGCCCGTCGAGGGCGTCTGGCGAGGGCTGGCTGGTTCTCCTCGCCGCTGCCGGCCTCCACGGATCAGGATCGAGCTCTGCTCGCTCGCTCGCTTGCTGCCTCAGTGCTGTGCGGCGCTGAGCCTCCTTCCGCGGCGCCTCCAGCCCGGACGCGGCGCCTCCAGCCCGGACGCGGCGCCTCCAGCCCGGACGCGGCACCTCCAGCCCGGACGCGGCGCCTGCCCATTGGAGCGCCCGCCAGCCACGCCGGCCCCGCGCGCACCCCATTGGGACGCGCGCACCCCGCTGCCGGCCTCCACGGATCCTCTTCGGCCGCGCGCCCTCTTTGGCCGCGCGCCCTAGGCAACCGCCTAGTTGGCCTAGCGGTAGCGCCGGCCCTGATCACTGGTATAGGATCTATTCTGATATAGCATTCTTGTAGGTGGTGGTTTTCTGAAGGATAACAATGATCAAAACTGAAGAGATCAAATTGGCGGCAATGATAAAAACTCAACTTAGGATCAGGCATGCTCTGTGAGAAGGAATACATACATGGGGGGTATACATATCTTCTATCTTTACCTAAAGAAACTCCATGTTCTGATGTCATCTAAAACTCTGCAAAGGTGTTTGACCCTCATAGGATCTGTGGACTAAAACATGCTGTTTGTCTGTTTGCAGGACAAACAAATATATAAAGTTATGTACTCTTCATTTAATGAGTTACTAGATACAGTTGCAGCAGCATGATATGTACCCTGATTGGTATTAATCATTATAAAATTGTTCTTTATTGCCAATCAGGCAGTCACAGCTATCCTATGCTCACCATGACATCTGACTGGAGGTAAAAACAGTACCATTAGAGAAACCCCTAAACCCTAATTATAAATAAGGGCCCTGCTCCTATTTACTGATTCGGTGTACTCAAATTAGTAAGTCAGTGACTATGGAATACTCTGAGCACTATGCACGATGAGTAGTCTCGGTAACACTTTTTAAGAGTTGTATTTGACACCACCTTTTGAAGACCTCATGATAAGAGTTAACAAACACCCTGGGAGTTCTCAGCTAGCAAGGAAGATTTCTGAATGATTCAATAGCTATAGTGAATACGGAATCTTTGTGAACTTTCCTATTAAATTAGTTTAATTTGTCTAGCAGTACAAACTGTGTTGGTGTGGGTTAATTACTATTCTCCATCACCACTATCCGTTACACTGGTAACACATCATTAAAACATATTGCTAGAAAGCATAGGGGAAACTAGTGTGAATTGCTGCACTGTCATGTAACGGAAGCAACATGCATTTGCATGACTTAATATAAGTTGCCTAGAGGTTGCAGAAAATGGCCAGGATCCAAAGACCTACTTGAGATGTGCTAAAGGTTTTGGCCTTCCCTACAGTATTTTCCCCGTTTAACAGCATAGTATAGTATTTTTCCTTTTTAATAGCAAACTTGCTTGCTTTTAAGTACCTTTTACAGCTACTGTTCAAGAAACACACTAGTTGTATAGTTCTTTGGATCCTGTCCAACACAAAGCTGAATGTTTGTATATCTTTAAAATCCTTTATATTTCTGTTTCCATGTAGCAAATAGAAGCCAGGTCTTTTCCTCCTCTAAATGTGTTGAATGACCTTTGGTGAGGTTTATAGGAGTGTAGTGGTAAATTCTGAAGTGCTGGTGCTCATAATGACAACCCCTATCACCCTACCTCCAAGAAGAGTCTAACAATGCAAACAGTTGTGTTGATCTCTCTGTGTGTGTGTGCGTGTGTGCGCGCACACATGTGTATACACCCCCCAAAGAGCAGCAGTACATGGCCTAAGACCCTTGTATTGGGATCAGCTGACAGTCATATAATAGTGAGCTGGCAAAGGCAGTGTAGCAGTTAGAATGTTGGGCTTCAGCTGGAGAGACACGAGATTGCACCAGAAAGGGGAAGTAAAGGACACAACATGTCCCCAAACAGCATAACACCATTAGCTCAAGATTTTTAATGAGTTTCTTTTCCCACCACCAGGAAGAAACATTTTATTTTAAAGTCAACAAATCAGTCATCCCAGTTTTCATCTTTACTAGGAGCAGGTCTTTTGTAACACTTATTTATTTATTTATTTATTTATTATATTAATACCCCGCCTTTTTTCCTGCAAGGAACCCAAGACGGCTTACATTATATTATCCTCCTCCAACTCTCCATTTTATCCTCACAACAACCCCGTGAGGTAGGTGAGGCTGAGAGTCAGTGACTGGCCCAAAGTCACCCAGTGAGTTTCATGGGTCTTAATTGTCCATTAGAGTCCAAGCCATCCCAAAATACTCTGCTTTACAACAGGGATCTCTGGCAACAATACATTGTTGCTGGGAAAATCCACTTTCCCCCAACTATTCCAGCTAAGATCAAAGGGAACAGGGAAGTTGGGTGGTGGTAGTGGTGGCAAATGAGGTCATTGTCCCTGCTAATTAGAAAAATTCAGCACTTCAACCCTGCATGCTCTGGCTCCAGTACACCACTGGAATGCCAAACTGGCAATGAGATCACAACCAGACCTATTTGTAGTCCAGTGCTCCATTTGTCTCTGAGCAGCAGATGCTGCCAGCTTTTCTTTCTTTTCTTTTTTTAAACACATTGCTTTGATTTAATATGTTCAGTCTGTGAAGACACTGAGCAGCCAGAATTACTGAAACACCTGTGGCTTTGTTACATTGCTACATGCTTGGAACAATTTTGCTTTTAGCCTACTGTTACAGCACCCTGGGGTAGGAAAAGGAGTAAAAAAGAGACAATAAAGGAGGAGGAAATAGCTGAGACACCCTTGAGTTCCAAATCATTGGAAACAGCACATTGCAAGCAAGAAGGCCAAAAAACAAAGATTACCATCAGAATATTTCAGATTGGCAGGGAACCCACGAATTGCCCTGGGTGAGAGCCATCAGTCCCTCTGGGCCCCTTTCGGAACCGTGGTTTGCACTGTGTCAAGTGCTTTAGGTTAAAGTGCAAATAATCCATTAAGGGGCAGCCATGAATATATCTTTATATCTTGCAGCAATGAAGTTTACATCATATTTAAACTTAAAGGGACTGTACCTCCTACTTTATAGAAGACAGTCTTCTATTTGGAGGCATCCCTTGCCTGAAGTGCTGCCCAGTCCAGGTCCAGTCTAAAGATAATGAACCGCAAGAAAGGAGAGCATGGAGGGGCCTTGAAGTTGCCCATCGGCAGTGAGCACCTGGACAGCAGACTGAGCAGGCCACACAGGTCACCTGGTCACAGTCTTCCCCACTGTTGTATTTCTATTTACATTCTAGTAATTCTTTCTATTTTTTCATATACAGTACATGTAAAAATTTGCATATGCAGATCTGTGTCCTCTTTTGTCTTCTTATTTGGTGTGTGTGTGTGTGTGTGGGGGTTGAATTAGAGATGTGAAGGCTCAGGAAAAATTTTTTGGGGGGAACATCCCCCCCCCGAATTTTCCAGTCCCCCCCGGGCCTTCACATCTCTAGGGTTGATGCATTCCTTTATTATTAATGGGGGGGGGAATGTGTTAATAGTCACCCTGTCTAAACTCCTTTAATGCAGCAGTGGACCTTCTCCATTCCTTTTGAAAAGTCTAATAGCATGCATGCCTTGGGGCTTTTTTTTTTTTTTTAAATTAGATTCATCAGACAAGCATGTCTGATCGAAGTGAGCCACCCATATCCTCAAATGAGTCCCCACTAGTGCAGAGTTCTCCAACCTTGGGTCCCCAGATGTTTTTGGCCTACAACTCCAAGCATGCCCCAGCTGGCATGCTGGGAGTTGTAGGCCAAAAACATCTGGGGACCCAAGGTTGGAGAACACTGCACTAGTCCCTTGGCTAGTTGCACGGCAGAAAGAAAAGCAAGGTCTGAGGAGACAGCGTACGATGTTGGTGTAGCATCAGCCACAGGAAGAAGCAGCACCTGTGCTATATGGGTCATGCAGAGCAATCCTCAGAAGTCCCACTGAGGTCGATTGTATTTACTGGATAAGTGTGTTTAGTTCTGCAGAGGAAGTGATGTTTTTACTGCTCCTCCTCTGAAGGAGCCATGAGGGAGCCTGCTATGAACCATCTAGCTCAGCCTTCCCCAGACCCGGTGCCCTCCCGATGTGTTGGACTCTCACCGCAGCCAGCTCGGCCAATGGATTTAGCTAGTAGTATGGATTACTTTTATTCATTTATTGGTCTATTAATTTTGATTTTGCTCTGAATTTGCATTTTTAGATTATTCAGTTGCAAGACAGAATAAATTCTGTTTCTTAGCCTGTTGTTTTTGTCTTATTTGAATTTATCGATATGGTTTGTAATAACTGTTTTTCAAACGTTATGTGTTTTGATGATGATATCGCACACAGACATTACATTATCTACGTAGTGTGGAAGCATTACATTACAATGCTTACTGTGTAAAAATGGCATATAAATAAACTAAACTTAAGTGTGTTTTCAGATGGGTTAGACTACATATTGGAGTACATATTTTTCTATAGACATGTTTTAATGAATTTTGTATTTGTTTCCATGTCAAGATAAGACTGCTGCATTCACCCTCTCTGTGCTTACCCTCAATCTTTTAACTTATTTGCCATCTCTTTTGAGTAAACTGTACTGATCTATTTGAAAATATCTTCCCTCAGTTTATTTTTCTGTTGACAAATTTTGTAATCAGTTGTCTGGAGATGCTTCCAGATGGAGGGCTCCTAGCACTGCCAATCAAAAGGCATTGTGCAGCTATCTTGTCTTCTATTTTTTCTTACCAGAAAAAAAATCAGTTGAAGAAGGTGGAAGAGAAGCAGTGGAAAAACACAGGAGACCTACAAATTAAAGATGACTTCATCTGGACCCTCAGTAAAATTCCATGAATGAAGCAGGGCAATTCCAGACGAAAGCTTTATCTGGAAGCACCCTATGACTGAATTCAAAATATTTCACAATTTTGTGGCAGGAAAGAAAATAATATCTGGAATATTAAGAAAGAGAAACAAAGGCTCTGAAAATACTATAACTCACAAAAATGTAGATCCATGATACTGCTGGATTTATTTCATTTCATTCATTTCATTTCTATACCGCCCCACAGCCGAAGCTCTCTGGGCGGTTCACAATAGTGTATACATAAAAACAACAATAAAAGCATACAAAATGTAGTTTAAAAGATTAAAAACCAAATTTAAAAACACAGTTTCATTTCATCCTAGGATTTAGTCCTAGGATGCTTCCAGATAAGTCTTTTATTATGCAATAAAATGGAATTTTACAGGGGATCAGGATGGCATTTGTCTTCAACTCATAACCCTCCCTGTATTTTCCCACCACTTCTTTTATCTTTTTTTCCTTAACACCGAAAATCCATTAAGGAGAAAGATGGGGTAACTGCACAATGGCTTTCAACTGGTTGTGCGCTAGAATCCTTCCATTCAGAAGCATCCTGAAAAAGCCAATTTTATTGCATCATGTAAAGTGCACTGAGCATCAAGAGGTTAGGATAGCATCTGATATTAATAATTTTATTTTATCTTTTGTAAGTAGATATCTATTTGCTGACTATGCCTTTACTGCATTTTTATTTTAATATTTTTCTTCCAAAAAGTAAAACTCAGTTGCTTAAGCTTCCTAAGGGACTACATTTTTTGCTATGTTCCTTTTAAAAATACGAGTCAATCTTTAAAATAATACAGAAAGCAACTAATATAGCAAATGCTTCCTCATTTTTAAAATGTGTATGGGATTAGAAGATATAATCTGATATTCTGTCCAAACTGCAAAGGAAATAAAGTACCGTAATATGAAATTATACAAGTGATGTCACAGCCTAAGTGATTAATCTTATACAGTTGTAGCTTTTTCATTTTGGTATTTAAACCAATTTGTTGTATAACTGGAAACCCAGAGGAAGCTTGCCTGAGTCACACATAACCTGGGAAAACAATATAAAATTCTGAATCTGAGAACAGAAAGTATATGGCAGCAAAAGCAGGACTTAATTTTGAAAAAAGGTTGGCCTTCTCTACATCAGGCTTTTAACCTGCTACTTTACCAAGGCTTCTGCTTCTGGATTCATTGCAGGATTAAGATTGGCTCCTTTACACATGTTTTTTTCTCCCCTGGGGTGTTTTCTTTCTCTGCCTTTCTATACGTTCCATTACACAACCACAAGGTGGCACTATGGTATAGTGGAATTGCAAAAATACAGGAGCTTCTCATTCTAGTTCATTCCACCGTTGGAAAATAATAGCACACTTTCCTCGATCTTAAAAGAAAAAGCCGTGGAAATGGTGCAAAGAACAGGAGAGTTCCTGGAGGATGACAATGTCATGTAAAGCACCAGCAAACTACCATGAGTGTGGAATCATGAGCACACAACAAATGTCTCGCATAGAGAAGTCCATAGTCTCAGTCATTTCTTATTAAAGAACCTTGAGGTATCAGTCAATAGAATTATAGGTTCAATGCAGCAAGAATAGTTGAGCTGCCTAAATGGTACATCTCTTAAATTGGACGTGCTGGCACATGGGATGGCTCATCACTACTTCTGACATAATGCAGCCAACTGACACAAAGTCACCCCCATCTGCCATGTTTTATCATGCAGTGGAAGCTGTGCTTTGTTGGCATGCATGGTGTAATCCAAACTTCCTCAAGCTGGTACCCACCAGATGGTTTGGGCCAGAACTCCCAGCATTCCTGACTATTAGCCATGGTGACTGGAACTGATGAGATTTGAACTCCAAAACATCTGGAGGGCACTAGCTTAGGGAAAGCTGGTGTAATCAACATCCCTGTGCAGATCACATAGGCTTGTTGTGCATCTAATGTAGACGGAGGCATGGATTTATTTACTGCAATCACAGCCTGATCCTATACATATTCACTGAGAAGTGAGCCCCTCCATAAAAGTATGCACAGGATTGCAAATGTAGCTGTGCAAGAAGACTAGTAGCCTTTATACAGATCCATAGATTTTGATGAACATGGGACTCCTTGACATCACTAGGTCAAGGATTAAAGGGCCTCTCCCTTCTTGCCCCTGAAAGAGATGTAGCAATTAGCTATGTTGACACATAATGAGTGTATAAAACAAATACCTAATTTGAACAAATACCTAATTACTGACTTTAGAATGCTTGGGTCATGCTGCAGCACTCAAAATACTTGTGCTGATAAGGCATCGCTTGCTCTAGTGGGACTTTCCTAACAGTTAAGACAATTGCAGGTAATACCTAGGACTCATTCACACATTGTATGTATACAGATTTTTGCAGATAGTGTTATCACCTATGAACAGGTTTGTAATCTCTGGCATTCGTTTTGCAATCCTGAGTGATATCTAGGCATTCTTATTTTACATGTAAGGATGAATGGATCAATCTCTTTTCAGTCCTTGTCAGTTTCACCTCTTCTCCTCCAGAAGACCATTCTGTCCTGTTTCTACATCAGTGACTTAAAAAAAGAAAATCCACATGAAAATATGGATTTTTGTTCGTATTTTCTCATAAAATATGCATTTCTAAATGTATTTTATCCTAAAATATGCATTTTGGTAGGTCTTTCCAGCAGAGAACTACATTGCAAAATTTGGAGAAGAGTGAAATTTCAAGGATAACTGCATTCCAATTCGCATATTAGTCCAGGAAGTGCAGATCAGGTTGGTTCACTTCGAAATGCAGACTAAACAACAATTTTGAGCATCCCTGTCACATGTTACATTGTTTCCATGTTTGAGAATGATGGGAGTGAGTTCCATACCTGATCATACTTGTACAATTGTAATACATGAACTGGTACTTAAAAGCTACTGAAATATATTAAAATCCTTGCCTATCAAGCCTGTATTCAATAACTGTGACAGTGACTGGTTTTGCACAACACGCTAAGCCATGGTGGCTACAGTAAACCCTACAACAAGCCATTGGTTCGTAGCTACCCTTCGAAGCCATGGCTTGTTCTAGGGTTTCCTGTAGCCACTGTGGCTTAGCATATTGTGTGACCCCTGCCAGTATCTCCTGGATCAAATTACCCCACCCTTGTAGTTCATCAGCTTTATATGGAACAGGTGTCAAAACGAAAGAGCAAACTGACAGAAATGTACTTCACAGCATAATCGTATACATGTCTATAAGTCCCCATTGAGTTCAGTAAGACTTATAGGTAAGTGTGTAATAGGACTGCAGCCTCAGTGTATATGAGAAAAGCATTATTTGTAGAAAAAATAACACAGAATGTGATGAAGAAAGCTATGCTATCCTGGATTAAATAGATTAACAGAAGTTTTCCTGAAAAGATTAAAGCAGGCAGCCTGGCATAATTTTGCATTGTGTAATGTATGAATATATACATGTTAGTAGAACTGGCTTACAAGCTGACATTGTCTCTGGCTGCTTTGAATGGATTTGTACTTACCGCAGAGGAGGAAAACAACAGACCAAAGGTTTTAAAATGGCACTCAAGACTGTCAGTCAGGAAAACACTGCTATAACCTTTCTCCTCCCCTTCACTGAGGCCGGTACTCTTATCTTGTGTTGGATACACCTCACTTGAAAGCTCAGTAGTTATTTTATCTAAGAACTAAAAGCTGACTGTCTCTGAAGGAGGCAACTTTATGTCTTGGGAGACTTATTGGGATGTCAATTTGAGCTCCTATTTTGCGGGGAGGGCAAAAGGTCACTTCTTTCTCACCTGCAGTTGTGTAAATGGTTTCACTTTCCTAAAAAGGCATTCAACATGAACCTGGCATAAAGTCTCCTCTGGAAATCAGGAGTGATCCTACTCAGCTTCCCAAGAAGGAATGAGAAGTAACCTAGAACAATTTGCAGTCGTGAGAGGAGCAGTTAGGGACACAGTTTAGTTGAACCAAACTGAAATGTAAGATCTGCCAACTCAGGATACAGAGAAAACACTGAATCAGAGGTGGGAGAAACAACAGGTAAGTCTCTTATCAGTAACAAAATACAGATAATGCCAGATAAAATTACTTAGCTAGCTGGAAATCCTTTATAAAGGGTACAGAAACAAGAAACACAAAAGCCTATTATGTTAGTGTTTATGGGGGTCTGACTTGTACAAATATTTTATCTTGTATTTTTCTCATAAAATATAAATACACTTTTTAAAGTTGTATAACACTGCCTTTAAGCAGTGTTTGGGATGATTATATATATATATATATATATATATATATGAGAGAGAGAGAGAGAGAGAGAGAGAGAGAGAGAGAGAGATTCATTTTGTAATTCTGTATATGCCATTCTTGGGCTTTTATTGAATTGATTGGAGTTATTTATTACTCATCTGATTAAACAAGATAAAAGCAGGATTCAGCCTTATGGCTGGAATGGAGAAAACAAAGCTTCACATCAATAACTCATTTCCTAAAGTTTAAAAAAATACACCCCAAAAATACACACTATTATAGATCTGTATATTCTAGATTGCTATCACTTGTAAGGAACCATCAAAATAACTGAGGACGGCAGAATCCAACAGAAAGTTCTTCCAATCCTAATTTTATTCCTTTAAAATCAAAACACATGATCCAACTCACTACAAAATTCTATACAGATGTGCATTTCGTTCCTTAAATGTGTGGGTTTCAGATTTAGACAAGTCTTTATTGTTGATCTCAGATCTTTCCTGCACAATAACATGAGTCTACCAGTATTTTTTCCCACTTTGATTCAGGAATGCATGTTTATCTTATAGATTTTGTATAAAAGCAGCTATGCATTTTCATTTAGATATTTAATACTTTGTGAGGAGCCCTTTTCTCATTTTTGCTCTGTCCCTCTAAATATAATAATCAAAGGCAATCTATTGCTGAATATTGCTGAAGATTTCAAATAAGATCAAAAGCTTTGACACTGTTTTACATTCATAAACATGCTAGAAATGAACCTTAGGCAACAACCACTCCCACTGCAGCATGTATCTCACTAGATGTAAGTCTAAACAAAACACACTAAGATCACCATGTTTATTCCACATGGCTGTGATGTGATCAAATACAAAAAGGGTAAATTGATATACAGATGACAATTCGATAAGTAACTATAACAATATTTATTTATTTTATTTATTTATTTATTATATTGATACCCCGCCTTTTTTCCTGAAAGGAACCCAAGACGGCTTACATAATCCTCCTCTTTCTCTCCATTTTATCCTCATAACAACCCTGTGAGGTAGGTTAGGCTGAGAGTCAGTGACTGGCCCAAAGTCACCCAGTGAGTTCCATGGCCGAGTGGGGACTAGAACCTGGATCTCCCGAGTCCCAGTCCAACACTCTCACCACTACGCCACACTGAAACCTGCATTTCATTTTCTCATCACATTTTCTCATCTACCTTGAAAAGCAATGTTCATTATGTTGAACATGTTCATCATCATATAGTCTACCTTCTATGTACACTGCTTGGCAGTGTGGGGTATGCCAACTAGGGTTCCAAAGGGGTTGGAAGTTAACTTCCACATGAAAATCCAGGTAAAATGATGATCCAATATACTGATGACACCTAGTTCTCAGCTGCTATTTCTATCCTGATCCAGTTTCTTGAATCAGTGGTCAAATACATGAATTCTAATATGCTGAATCCGGATAAGATAGAAATTATGGTGGCAGTGGATCAGGATGCTCTCCAGGAGGTGTGTTTATCTGTCATCAGTGGAGTTTACATCACTCTGCTGGAGCAGGTTTGGATACTCCTGGACCTTTCTTTGCAACTTGAGAAGCAAGTTGTAGCTGAATCCAGAAATACTTTCTGCTAGTTAAATCTTTGTAACCTTGATGATTGATTGACTCCTATAATTTGCTTCATTCATGTCACACTGTCTTTGAAGACATTTGGAAACTAGAGCTGGTGCAAATGCCATAGGCCTTCTCCTTACTGGTGAGAACATATACAGCTGGTTTTGTGGCAAATGCATGCTGCTGGTTAGCTTCTGGGCTCAATGTAAGATGCTGGCATTTGACCTTTAAAGCCCTTCTTGGATTGGATTGAGACTGGAATTCCCAAGAGAACATTTCTCCCCATATGCCAGCCTGCATGTTAAGATCTGTGGGATGGCCCCATTCAGTATTCCTTTTATTAAAAGAGGTTGGGGTGGGGCCTTTTCTGTTGTAGTTCCAACACTGGAGTGAGATCCCTTTTGAAGTACAGAAATATACTTTAAAGCAGTGTTCTCCATCCTCGGGTCCCCAGATGTTTTTGGCCTACAACTCCCAGCATGCCCCAGCCAGCTATGCTGGCTGGGGCATGCTGGGAGTTGTAGGCCAAAAATATCTGGGGATCCAAGGTTGGAGAACACTGCTTTAAAAAAAGAAAAGAAAAGAAATGCAGTTATTTTATTTTTAAGCCTCCTGAGGTCTGTGGAAATGCCGCCAGGTGGTTGTTGTTTTTTTGGGTTTTTTTTTTACTGTTCCTTCAAGCATCTTGACTGCTGTAGGGGAAATAAATTATTCTGAATGCCTAGTGGTGGTGACCCACTTTCCACCAACTGGAAATGACCAACCTAGCAAATGCTGTGGGTTCTGAAGCACATGTTCCAAATGCTGTGCTGTTGCTAATGGCTCATAACCCTGAACTCTTCACATTTTCATATTTTACTACATTGACACTATTTTGTAAGGCATTCGAGGAGTGCAAAATTCCATAGGCCCTCTTCTCACTGGGATGGAGTGGCAGGAATATATACAAATAGCTTTGCAGCAAATGCAGTACAGTATTAATATCTTCATTTACCAATTATTGAAATTGGGGTTACAGAAGGCAGAAAGTACTTTCAATTTTGTGTGTCAGTCAATTTTCTTAAATGATTTGTGGGGGGGGGGGGAGAGACAAAAATAGGATGACACCACAAACAGGAAAAAGGAAGGAGGAAATTCCAGATGCTGAAAAAATATTTATTGGCAGGCCCAATGTGTTTTGGAAAATCCTTCCTCAGGGTACGTTTTCTACAATGATTCAACAATGCAAGGGATGCTCCATTATAGGGGTCATTTCCAATGTGTTTTGGAAAATCCTTCCTCAGGGGTACGTTTTCTACAATGATTCAACAATGCAAGGGATGCTCCATTATAGGGGTCATTGGACTGTCCCTTGCATTGTTGAATCATTGTAGAACATGTGCCCCTGAGGAAGGATTTTCTGAAACGTGCTGGGCCTACCAATAAATATTTCAGCATCTGGAGTTTCCTCCTCCCTTTACCCCCTTAATGATTGTGAACACAATTGTATGAAGACCATGTGTGGGTAGTGGTTTATATTGTTTCGAGCACAAACCTAATTTCAATAGTGCAGCTGCTCTAAAAGGTACGAATGACTATACAGAAAATGGAAGTTGCAAGGTATAGAACCGGTTCATTGAAAGTTGCAAGTTATGCAACCAGTTCACACATCACAGCAGCAAATTGTGGGTTATTTAAGCCTTGATTCATGGGGACATGTGCTGCCTGTGAGCTGCTTCTGGTTACTGTAAACAACCTTCAATTGGCCCAATTGGAGGTTGTGAGACTGAGTAAACAACCCAGTGGTTAACCCATGGTTAGTTGCTGAGTTAACTGCTGGGTTGTTTAGTCCCATCAGTCCAGGTTTACATGTCACAGTCACACTCACAACATCCGACTAGGCCAATTGGAGGTTGTTTACAGAAAGCTGAAGTGGCTCACACACAGTGCCTATCTCTGCAAATCATGGGTTAATTAATGCCCGAATACCAGCATGATGTGTGAACGGCCCCATATTGTGGCACACAATGTATGGTTTACAGAGCTCTTCTTGCTACTTTGGATAATATAAATTCAGGATAAACTGTGTATCATAGATTTCATAGATCACAGAGTTGGAAGGAGCCTACAAGGCTATCGAGTCCAACCCCCTGCTCAATGCAGGAAACTAGAGGAGGGGTCTCCCACCCAAGTAATAACCAGGCCTGACCCTGCTTAGCTTTCCACGCTCAGACAAGCTGAGCCAGCATATCCAGGAGGACAACTGTATTTTGGTTCAGTTATTTAGCATACCAAACCTGACTTTTTAAAAATTCTACATACCTGTATAGGGTCCTGCCCTGCAATTTTTTTTAACCCTTTCTGAATCCCACTTTAAAAATGGAGATTTACTTTTGACAGCTGTCAAAAGTAGCTACTCCCAGAAATGGGGTGGTAAAATATTTGCAAAAATTAGGGGGGGACAAACACTAAAAAGAAAAAAAAATGTTTGGCATGGCAACCACGGCAATCCCTCCAAGGTGATGCTGGGGCACTTTGAAGGGACTGGATAGCTGGCTTTCATGATCTCCAGGGGAAAAAAGTTTAAACTGCAAACAAGCTGCAGTGAGCCCGAAACAGCTGTAACTGCAGCAGGGAGGGGGGAGACAACTTGGTCCTCCGACAGTGTCCCCTGGGAGACCCGTGGGAGGACTGAAGGGGGAGGGGGCCAACAGCCGTAGATGAGCCCGATCGTCTGTTGGGCTCACAGTGGGTTGTTTGCACAACCAACCTACCATGCCTTATTGCCAGGGTGAGTTGGTGTGCCATGTGAACATGCCCATGAGCTTCATTGTGTCTTGAGCTTGGGAAGTATATGGAATATTGGCTTGTTGCTTTCCCCATCTATAAAATTTGAGACAATTACAGGAATACCTTGGATTGCAAGTAACTTGGTTTGAGAATGTTTTGCAAGACAAGCAATTTTTTAAATATTTATTTATTTATTTATTTATTTTACTTGATATACAAGCGACGTCTTGCAATACAAGTACTGTAGTACGGCTTAAATTAAAAATCTCTGCACAATTTTTTTGGGGGGAGATTTCATTTTGATATAAGAGTGTTTTGGATTACAAGCATGTTTCCAGAACGAATTATGCTCTCAATCCAAGGCATGACTGTATTCTTACTGTTATGCCCTTTGGAGCTATGATGGAAGATAATATGTGAAAGCTTTCTTTTGTTGCAGATTAGTAAAAATGGGGGGATGGGGAGAAAAGAAAGAAGAATAGGATATTGGCAAGCCCATTTTTCTGAACAGCAAAGCATAATTACCCATGGGTCTTAGAAGCAGTGGGAAACCACCCTTTTCCTTTAGAAATATGTGCAATCCTACTGATCTTTTTTCAAAAGGTTCTCTATGTATGATGTACTCTGATGTATTTTCTATAAGGACTCTGTCCTACAGCATGTATTCATCAAAGAGCTAATAAGAACATAGGCTTTTTCAAGTTCTTAATTAATATCACTTTGTTCATTGTAAATTAGATTATTAGAGGGGCAGGAAGATCTTTTGCCAAAGAAAGGGAAATTCAAGAAGTGTGGCACTCCACAACACAAATTCTATTTCATGGACTTGGATAACTCACTCAATTTCTCAGATTCCCTAGCAATCAAATATTATTGCCTGCATTATAGTCTGCATCTACACTAGTGGAGATCTATAGATCAGTATGAATGCAATATGTAACCAATGAGCAACTGATCCACACAATCTGCAGGTTGTGTGGGTGATTGTTCACAATGTAAAGATGCATGACACACATTTTTGCTTGTCTTCATTACGTTGTACATGGTGATGCAACTCCAAGCATGCTAAAATACGTGTGAGCATTTACTTGGTGCAAATTGTTGTGAGCATTTTAAAATACAAACAAACAAACCTTAAAGTACAAGGTAACTTCATTTAGTCCATTAAATAAATATGGCCTTCATCATAAACAATTCACATCATTAGCTCAATGGCAGCATCTTTTTAGTATGAAGATCATGCTATCTTCTGCTTAAATAAATCATCTGATTTAAGAGGGTTGTTGTTTGCTGCATAACTGTGCATAACCCAGCTATGAAACAACCTAAGGCTGCTTGCTTATAAAGTGGTCATATTACTCTAGGTACTATACAAATCGAAACAAAAACAAGTCCTTGCCCAATGGATAGGACCCTAACAAACAAAGGGATGGGGAACGAGAACGTAAGCCCATGGGCAGGGCCTACCTGTCTTATATGTGTGTACAGTGCCCTAATTGTTTATTTAACTTTAAATTTTAAAGTGCTTTCTATATAGTAACTATAGAGAAGGGAATGGAGAGGAATAATTAAATGTGCCATAAATGGAAATCTTTGCTGATTGCGAGATTTTTTAAAAAACAACAACAGACTTCTGTGCATAGGGGAGAGCCAAAAGATGTGGTAGGTTTTGAGAAGCATCTTGATAGAGGAGAGAGAGTATAGAGGCATGGCCTAGGTGAGAATGTAGTGAGGTCAGTGGATGTTCTGGGAGTAACTACTGCTGCAAACCTGTTGGAATCAAGTGTGACTCCTGATAAATGTCTTGGTGGGAGGCTACTAGAAGCCCTACGTAAATTGCCCTGAGCATTGTAAAGGAAGTATTTGCGAGCGTAAGGTGGAAATAAAGAGTCGAGACAAGTTGCTGGGGTTTAACTGGGCCACATTTATTGATTATCAAGGACCTGCAAAGGGATGGAGTGTGGGTTATCTAAATCTGGCCCCTCTGGCTGGAATTTCTTTTTCTTTTCTTTTCTTTTCTTTAAATAAATTTTTTATTAAGTTTTCCCCAGAATTTCTGTGCATTGGGCGAAGCACCCCAAATTGGAAGGGTGGCGCTGCACCACCGCCCCATTTTACACCACCATTGTGTTGGGAAACCTTTGCTGTGTCACCTCTCGGAGTCTCATGACAACAAGCTGGCAAGGAGCAAAGGCCTCACAGGCGATCCTGATCCCCAACAGACCAAGTCTAAGGATCCAGCGACGTGAGGCCTCAGAAATCGCCTGTCACTGACCTAAACAGTGGCAGGGATGCTCACCGAACCCTATCAATTCCCTAACCCGCACTTACCCGCCTACTTGCCAAATGTGACTGAATTGAATTGACCATGCACCAAGAAGGGAAAAACAACACCCTGATCCTGCTACAGTGTGAAGTAGGCAAAAACATGCAAAGCTCCCCTAAGGCCAATTGAATCAGGGAGATGAGCCAAAATTCCTACTCAGCCCCATAACAGGTGACCTTAGGAGCCCACACTGTATACAGGGAGGGAGGGAGGGTTCTGCAAATGGACAAAGAGGCTGGGGGCTACCAGGCCTAATATCAGCCCATGTTGCCCCACCCATTATACCTGATGTAGCCCCTCAGTGGCCAGGTGTGTCTCTACTCATCCCCCCACTCGCACAAGTTCTCCCCAGCACAGCTTCGCGCGTTTCGGGGAAGAGGACTTGAGTAAGGTGAA